>WAAB01013135.1:36542-68163 GCA_013389865.1 Piaya cayana
CTAGATGAAGTGCTGAGGGCATGGTTAGTGACTGATGGGAATGGTTGGACTTGATGATCCAGTGAGTCTTTTCCAACCTGGTGATACTGTGATTCTATGATTTTACTTTGGGTGCTCTTTTAAGCTGGGCAGGGGTCCAGGCAGTAGTGCAAGCAGTCTCAAGCCTGTGGTCAGGGTGAGGAAGAGCTGAGCAGAGAAAAACATCCTGATCTGGTTGCACAGATGGTCACGAGGGCTGGTGCTGGCACAGAAGCTGCTGTCCCCCGCGTTGTCTGCTCTTTCCGTCCGTCTGTCTGCACTAACCCCCTTGGCTTTGTTTTGTGTCTGCGCTGCCCCACTGCCCACCCATCCATAGGTGCCCGAGGGTCTGTGTGCCAGCTCGCCTACACTCACCAGCCCCATCGAGTACCAGTCTCCAGCCAACTCCCTGCACACCCCACCACTCAACCGCCACAACGTCTTGAAGCGCCACAGCATGAGGGTAAGAGGGGGCTTCCTCCTTCCCGTGGCATCCCAAGGACATCCTAGTCCTCGGTGTCCTCATCCTGGGCACGCTGGGGACCTCACAGGAGGCAAGGACTTGGTGGGAGGGATGCTTGCTGCCTCACGCTCTGCTCTGTGCTGCTCGTTCTGCTGCTTTGTGCTCAGTGTTGCTTCCAGCCTCAAACCAGATGATCTTTAAGGTCCCTTCCAACCCAGCCTAGCCAAATCCTGTCATCTCGTGGATCTCAGGGCCCATGAAGGGCTCCAGCACATTTCCAGCCTCTCATCATGCATGCTTGCACGCATATTCCAGTGCATATTGGTGGATGAGTGGCTGGCATGGCATCCTCCAAAAGGGACAGGGAATGGGTGGCTGCCACTCTCTTTGGGTTGGCTCCTCACTCTCAACATTGTCACCTGAAATGGTTTGCAGCCTGACCTTGGCTTCTCTAGCCCTGAAATCACATCTGGGTGTTGGGACACAACCTGAGATGCTCTACCAAGCATGGCTGCACCATGGGAACAACGAGCTACTTTCCAAGCCCATGCATGCTGCCCATGGAACATGCCGGGATGCAGTGGCTGGGGATTTGGAACCAGCTGGTGGTTTCTCTCCCTGCTGGAAACCCAAGTGCTCCTCAAATTCGATTTGGGGGTTCACGGCTGTTGGGGTCTGGCGCATGGCTTGCATGCACAGAGCAAGGCTCTGGCTCCCATGCTAAAATCAGGGAGGGCTCTGACTCCTCAGCCCAATACTCACTACCAGCTTTGCACACTAGGAGGAAGATTTCCTCCGTCCCAGCAGCAGGGAGGAGGCACAGAAGCTCTGGGAGCTTGAGAGGCTCAAGATGCGGCAGGTCCTGGACAAGCAGCAGAAGCAGATGGTGGAGGACTACCAGTGGCTGCGGCAGGAGGAGAAGTCCCTGGTGAGTGGCCTTGAGCTGCCTTTAGCTATTCCACCCTAATGAAGGTGATGGTAGTAGCCACGGGAATCATTGTGGTTGCTCTTCACGGATGGAAGAGGCAGTTTTACTTGGAGGAATGGTTTGTCCAGCAGGCAGACTTCTTATACCACTTTATTCTCCGCACATTTAAAGATCTCATGGAGCTGCTTCATTTCAAAGTGAATATTTTGAAACTTGGGCAAATGTTAAATACTTACAAATGCATCTTAATGAGCTTTTACAGTGCTTAAGAAGAGATGGCATCCAGAGGGATGTAGACAGGCTGGATGGGTGGGCATGTGCAAACTTCATGAAGTTAAACAAGTATTGAAGGGGGCTCCAGGAAAGCTGGGAAGGGCTCTTGATCAGAGAGTGCAGGGTTAGGCTGAGGGGGAATGGTTTGAAGCTGCGAGAGGGGAGATTGAGATGAGATCTTAGGAAGAAATGCTTTTCTGTGAGAGTGAGGAGGCCCTGGCCCAGGTTACCCTGAGAAGTGGTGGCTGCCCCATCCCTGGAGGTGTTCAAAGCCAGGCTGGATGGGGCTTGGAGCAACCTGATGTAGTGGGAGGTGTCCCTGCCCATGGCACGGGATGGAACTGGACTTTAAGATCCCTTCCAACCCAAACCGTTCCACAATTCTATGAAATAAGGACTGGAGATTGTGAATGTGTGACTAATCCATCAGCTTGGGGTGAGGCAGGTTTGGAAGGAGACAGAAACTCTTTTATTTGATCGATTCACACAGCCACTAAAGCAAAGCCCAGCTCCCCTCACCCCCGCAGCCATCAGATGCTGAGTGACTGCAAAAAGCTGCTTGAATTAAGCTTCATTTATTTGGAGCAGCAGTTTCTGGTACCCCAGGAACAGGCAGAGATGTTGGGATGGGATAGGAATAGGACCAGTGATGGCCATGAAGCCTCTTCCCCTCCCACATTACCGGATCCTGCGGAGATGCCTTCCTGTGCTGTGCTTCATGAGTCTCCCAGAAATCAGGAAAATCCCTTTTTTCCACCCTTCTCACAAAGCTTTTCCCCCTTTTCAGGACCCAGCATTGTTTATGAACAACAACCTTCCTCCGGTGAGTGACTCTGGCCCTGGAGAGACCAGGTTGGGTTGTATGCAGTAGGTCATTCTCCTGGGAGTGTCTGGAGATCCTCATTTGCTTTGGCATGGTTGGGTGATAGATATTTATCCCCCTCACACTGGGATATTTAACCTGCGAATGTTAATTGGGTGGAATACTGGGCCTACCGAGCATCCCACTAGGAGCTCTCCTCCTTTTTCACCACCTCCAGACAGGGTTTTGTGCCTCTCATTTGCTGTTTCTTCCCTCCACAGCTGCTCCCGGAGAAGGAGACAGATTACAGTGAGTGCTCACAGCTGCATGGGGTGTGGGGTTGCCTGTGACCCCCAGCAGGGAGCAACTTCTTTGGGGCTGCAAGTGGGGACCTCTGTGAGGAGCCTTGGGGCTGTATCCCTCCTGGCATTGGGATCCACAATGAATGAAATCCCACATTCCTGGGACCTGCTTTGCCTGCCCTAGCTGGAGGTCTTGCTGGAGGGTCACGGGAGTATGAGGGGAGGTGGCACAGCTGGGGGTGAGTCAGAGTGTCCAGCCAGACTGGGACATGCTGCTCCAGGGTGGTGTGGGATGTAGCAGAGGCCCCAGAGGTCTCACAGCATTCCAGGAGAACAACCAAAGTAACTCTCCTTCCTTTCCCTTACTGATGGTGTAGCAGAGTTCACGGGGCCCCCCCAGAAGCCTCCAAGACTTGGGGCACAGGTAAGACCTCCCTGGATGGGGCCACCATGGTCCCAGTCCTCCTTCACCTCCATCATCCTTCTGCATCTGCAGGATGGGACTTCTCTGTCTCTCCCATGCCCCAAAAGAGTCAGACAGACCCAGCAACATCAGTATCGCGGGTGGGATGTCAAAGGGTTTGGCCAGGGCTCCTCATAGGTGTTGATCTGAGCCTCCTTAGTCCATCTGATCCCATCGTGTCCCCATCCCACAGCATTCCATCCACACAGCCCCCACCGCCAACCTGGACCGCACGGATGACACAGTCTACAGCAACGTCATGGACCTGGTGCGAGCCGTACTGCAGCTGAAGAATGAGATCAGCCTCCTGCCTCCAGAAGAGTACATCCTGGTGGTGAAGGTAGGGAGGGCAGGAAGAGAACAACACCAGGGTTCCATGGGCAATGTGGAAGAGAGTTGGGAATGAATCTGCTGAGCAGTTCCCACCAATCATCCTTCTCAGGAAGTTCTTGCACATATAGGAGGGAGAATTCCAGTGTTCCCAGCTCCTCCTTTAGAAGCTTGGGTCAATGATGGGGCAGTTTTCAATGTGCCCCTGCTCCTTCATTGAGTTCTTGGATCAATTATGAGTTTCCAAAGTGCCCTGTTCCTTCATTAGGCCTTTGGGTCAATGGTGGGAGCATTTCCAGTGTGCTCTGCTCCTTTGTTGCTTCCTTGGGTCAATGATGAGTTTCCAATATGCCTTGTTCTTCCACTGAGTCTTTGAGTCAGTGATGGAAGAGTTTCCAATATGCCCTGTTCCTTCGTTAGGTGTTTGGGTTAATGGAGGGAGGATTTCCAGCATGCCCAGGTCCTCCACTGGGTTCTTGGGTCAATGGTGAAGGAGTCTCCCTACAAGTTTCTCTCCCAAATGGGATCCTTGACTCAGCAGCACAGACTATTCTCATGCACCAGTTCCCTATGTCCATTCCTGGAGTCATCCTAACCCTGCCACCTTTCCTGTAGAACGTCGGCCTGTCCCTGCGGAAGCTGATCGGCAGCGTTGATGAGATCCTGCCCATCCTGCCTGCTGCCTCGCGCACCGAGGTAGGACCAGAGAGGAGGGAGAGAGGTTCAGTGTGGGCTTGGTTACTGGTGGCACCCATACCACTAACCCCTGTGTGTTGTGACCAGATTGAGGGGACCCAAAAGCTGCTCAACAAGGACTTGGCTGACCTCATCAACAAGATGCGGCTGGCACAGCAGAACGCTGTCACCTCACTGAGCGAGGAGTGCAAGCGACAGATGCTGACGGCTTCCCATACCCTGGCTGTGGATGCTAAGAACCTCCTGGATGCCGTGGACCAAGCCAGGGTCCAGGCCAACCTGGTGAAACTGTGCTTGGAGTGAAGGCAGAGGCAGAGAGAGGGAAGGAGAAGGGGTGGGGAAGGAAAGGAGAAGAGGGACCACTGCACTTTGGTTGGTGGAGAAGGGAGGAGAGCGGTGTGGAGGAGCTGGCTTTTGTGTGTCTCCTGTGGCCTCGCCATCCTGCCCTACCTGTCCCCCCTCCTCCTGCAGCTGCTCATGTCTTTCACATAGTTTTGTCGGTCTTCTGAAGAAGGGAGGCATCTAAAAGGGTTGGGGGGAACCTGGCCATCCCCAAAGGTGGCTGAAAATCCCTCTGGCTTGGTGGCTCCCCACTCCTTGGCTGCCAGCAGGTCCGTGTGTCTGTCCCTTGGCCCCTCTGAAGAAGGAAGGCCGCGGGCGGCATGTCATGATGGGGACCTGGACCCTCGCAGCTGGAAGCTGGGGGGCACAGCGGCTGGGGAGCTGGCATCCCAGGGGCCCATGTGAGGTTCCTCAGGGACTATCGTAGTGGTAGCCTGAGGGACTCTTGCATTTCCTTGTACATTGTATAGAAGAGTTTATTTAATGATCGATGGAGCCAGTTCCGGCACCCATGGCTGGAGCGTGCTTGGCCTCAAGCCTGTGGAGCATGGGAGGGATGGGACCCCATGGATTGCAGCCGAACCAGGAGAACAGTGCCTCTTCCAGCTGGGTTTTCCTCTGAGCTGCTGTGTGTGAGCAATGGCAAACCAAGTCTTTGTTGGGTTTGTGCTTTGAGTTGGAAACTGTACGGTTCGGGCTTTTCCCCAGCAAATTCCCACAACGCTGTTCATTCTGGCTGAGATAAACCATGCACAAAGTCCTACTGTGCCTCTGCTTGCCTGTCACTGTCCTTAACAGTAAGGATCATGCTGGTCAGATCTCTCAGGTGTCTTGATGGTGTGGGGAAGTGCCATCCTGCTGGCAACATCCCCGTGGGAGCTCCTAGGGTGAGCCTGGACCTGCTGAATCCATGTCCTCTCTGGAGCTCAATTTCACTCCCATTGACCCCACAATCTGTATGAAGGTCCCGGACTCCCACTGCTCCCACCCCAGTTTCCTGGACTCCTGCTCCCACTCCAAGTCTTGCCAGTAAGGATAGACCTTTGCTTTTCAAACACCACATGGAAACGGACTCATGGAATCATAAAGTCATTAAGGTTGGAAAAGACCTCTAAGATCACCCACTCCAACTGCCAACACAACACCACTGTGCCTACTAAACCATGTCCCTAAGTGCCATGGCCACACAGTTTTTGAACCCCTCCAGAGACAGGGACTCCATCATCGCCCTGGGCAGTCTCTGACAATGTTTGATAATCCTTTCCTTGAAGGATTTTCTCCTAATATCTAGTCTAAGTCTTCCCTGGCACAACTTGATGCCATTTCTTCACATCCTATCACTTGTTACTTAGGAGAAGACACCAGCACCCACCTGGCTACAACCTCCTTTCCAGGAGCTGCAGAGTGTGATGAGGTCTCCCCTCAGCCTCTTCTCCAGACTAAACAGCCCCAGGACCCTCAGCCACTCCCAGAACCCCTGGGCTCCAGACCCTTCCCCAGCTCTGTTCTCCTTCTCTGGATATGCTCCAGCCCCTCAATTACTTTCTTGGAGTGAGGAGCCCAAAAATGAACTCAGGATTTGAGGTGCAGCCTTCCCAGCACTGAGTTCAGGGGAACAATCCCTCCCCTGCTCCTGCTGGCCACCCCATGGCTGATCCAAGCCAGGATGCTGTTGGCCTTCTTGGCCACCTGGGCCACTGCTGGCTCATGTTCAGCTGCTGTTGACCAGCTCCTAAAGGTCCTTTTCCACCAGGCCTTGTCCTCACAGGAGAGCTCTCTCCACCCATGCACTCTCACCTCTGTAGAGCCCTACAGCCTTCGTGTACCAGCTGAGACACCCACTTGTACCTACACACACATCCACCCAGCCACATCTGGGCACTCATTCCCTCTCCCATCACATTTCTCAGCCCTGCGTGTGCATGCCTGAGCCAGCTTGCCAGCACTGCATGAGTGGCTGCAACACCATCAGGATGTGCACATCTCTCCCCAGCACAGTTTGCTCCAGCCTGTTTCACACCCAAAAGCACGAAGTGGTTTCTGAAACCTCTCAGTGTCATGACGGGTCACTCTCCCAGAGGAAAAAGCACTGCAGGAAGAACCTAGTGTCTCTCAGGGCATGGAATAAGAGTAGATGATCTGTAGGCACAGGTCCTTTAGGGTATATGGAAGCTAGAAATGAAAAGCTGGATTGCAGCAGAGCCAGCTGGTTTGAGATCTGACATGGGATGGAGAGGAGGAGTTGCACTGGATGGACCTTAGCTGTGCAGGCTCCCCCTGCACCAGCTGAGTCCACCAGCACCCCTGAGCTCCTGTGGTCCATGGACGCCATCTGACCACTGCTGGGTGGATTATCCTTCTCCGCAGGGTGGCTTTTCCTAAACGTTCTAGTTTGGCTGTTTCCATCTCCCTGCCACCTCAAGCTCCAGTGTTGAAGCAACTACTTGTGCTGGCAGGTTGCAGGACATCTGCACATGGGCAGGGCTTTACAGAGCATAGACCCCCAAGCTGTGCAACCAAGCAGGGGTCTCCATCCCGTGACCATACCCCTTCTGTAGGAACCACCCAAAGCATTATCACCAACGCCACATCACATGTGATCGCACCAGCCTGTGGTCCTGAGCACTGACAGCCAGATGTGTGGTTTTGAAGTCCCGTCTTCTTGCCCTGCATGTTGGAGTCACCAGACATAGGTCTTGAGTTTTCAGGAGCAGCTCAAGGGTGCAGATGCCACTAGATGCTTCCACCCTGTGCTCAGGCAATGAACAGGCTGCGCTGCTCTTTCTTTGATGCCAGGATGGCTGTGACCACCCCAGGCAGGATGGCAGGCAGTGGTCCCTCCCTACTAGTCCTAGGTCACCCCTCAGCACAGCTTGTTGCTTCACCCTGCATTTCCCACCCAAGAGTCCTTCAGGGTTGCAACAGCGTCCTCCAAGAAAGAGGTGAAGGCCTGGCTGGGCATGGGCACCAGCGTGCTTGCTCCTCAGGAGGAGGGAGCATGCCTGACCCACTGTCCGAGCCCCTAGATCATCCCCGCCAGGTAAGGTGGGAGGAAGAGCCCCACGGTGCCCAGCAGGCAGACGATGATGAACATCCAGAGGAAGATGCGGTCGATCACCATAGCCACGTACTTCCAGTCCTCCTTCACCTGCAGAGCAGAGAGGGGCTGTGAGGATGGGCAGAGGAGGCAATCTCCTCATTTGTGAGGACCCCTTGGGGTTAGGAGACCACCTGAGGCTTCCTCTGCATCCACCATTTGCCTGAGAATGAGGAGATATTGTGTCTTGGGAAATCCCTTGAACAGCAGGCTGGGGGATGGACCTCTCCAGGGATGCAGAGCTGATCTCAGCTAGAGTTTTCTGAAACCACATGGCTAAAAGTAGGGGTGCAGCTCTGAGCCGAGTACTAGAAGGGCAGGCTGGGCTATCTCTGCTCTCTGAGGGCAGGAGAGTACAGACAGGAGAGGGAACTACAAATCCCCCATGGCCAGCAGGGATGGGAGCTGGAGGAACCCTCCAGCTGACCCTGTGGACCAAGCTTCTCCCAAGAGGTGGTTGTTAAACTTCTCCCTGAATTTGAGATCTCAGCAGCCAGAAAATGACCCAACACTGACCCCTCCCCATGAAGGCACAAGTGGTAGGAGGTAGCACCCAGGGTGGGGGACCCATCTCACCCATCTCACTCCCTTGGGGGCACCCACTCACCGAGAAGTCAGCATCCTCAGCTCGCAGGTGGTCTGCGATGTACTGCACCCCTTCCAGGGCCTTCAGGATGCTGGGGGACAGCATCAACTCCTGGTCTGAGCCCACCATCTCCTTCTCCTCCCCCTTGGGGGGCACCCGAGGGGTAGAACCCGCTGATGTCTTCCTAGCTCGGCGTCTGCAGCCGTAGTGGCACTGGGTGTCCTGGCCATGGGAGCCCGCCTGGGCTATGTGGCTGGGGTATGTCTTCTCCTCCTCTTCTTCCTCCTCCTCTTCTTCCTCCTCCTCCTCCTCATCCTCCTCCCACTTGTCATCCACATCCGTCTCCAGCCAGCACTGGGAGGTGCTGAGCCTCGTCCCTGGGAGGTCGTACTGCCCCGCAGTCCCCTCCGGCGGAGGCAGCACTGGTGGTCGCTTCATGAAGAGCCAGCGAGGTATGAAGCCAAGGAAGAAGCTGCGCACCCACTGGGGCATCGTATGGGTGCTGGGAGAGCGGTGGTGGACGTTGAGGACGAAGACAGTGATGATGATGGAAAGCGTGACAAAGATCATGGTGAAGAGGAGGTACTCGCCAATGAGAGGGATGACCAGCGAGGTGGACGGGATGATTTCTGTGATAAGCAGTAGGAAGACAGTGAGGGACAGCAGGACAGAGATGCAGAGGGTGATCTTCTCCCCACAGTCAGAGGGCAGGTAGAAGACCAGCACAGTCAGGCAGGAGATAAGCAGGCAGGGTATGATGAGATTGATGGTGTAGAAGAGCGGGAGACGGCGAATGACAAAGTAAAAGGTGATGTCAGGATAGATCTCCGTGCAGCAGTCATACTTCTTGGAGTTATAGGTGCCAATGGCATTGATGATGGCCCACTCGCCACTTTCCCAGTAATCCTTGAGGTCCACGTGGTGCTCCATGTTCTCCAGGTCGATATTGGCCTTGTCATAGGTCCAGGAGCCAAACTTCATCTTACAGTTCTGCTGGTCAAAGGGGAAGAAGGTGACGTCGATGCTGCACGAGCTCTTGTAGATGGCAGGCGGCACCCACTTCACCCTCCCGTTGGAGAAGAGGTGGGCCTTTGTCATGTGGGTCACAGCAAACTCCCCATCGGCGCTGCAGGGATGGAGAGGTGGGAAAGACAGAGGATGAAGTGTTGCCCTCTAGGCTCAGGAGCACCCTTAGCTCTCAGGGCTGGTATGAGTCTTGATTTGAGGCTGTGGCCCCATTATGCATCCTGATATGGTGCTGGGTTGACCCTCTTGGGCATCACCCAGAGCATGAAGATGAGTGGGAGCATGGACATGGGGAGACAGGCGCAGCCTGATTTGCATCCTTACCTCTGGAATGGGATGAGGGAGCTACTGGGACTGGACATGATGGGGTGAGATGGGATGAGCTGCAGGGAAGTGGTGGGAGGACCTGGCTCTAGGGATGTCCAATCTTGACAGCATCACTCACTTGTTGTAGAGCACGAGGTCGGGGATCCAGATCATCTCGGAGGGCACTCGGATAGAGGTGACATTGTCAAACTCTGCTGGATCCCAGCGCAGCTTGTAGTCACTCCACTCCTGGAGGGAGATGTGGAAGAAAGAAGGGTATGAGATGGCTCTGGTGGGGCCAAGCTGTCCAGTGCCTCCTCCTCTACATCCTCCTCCTCTTGCAGCATCCACCAGAGGAACAGCTTCATGGAGATGCCACCACACCCCTCCAGGCAGGATCTCTCTGCCCCTCCTCAGCACATTCCCACCCTTGTCCCAGAGAAGGAACAGGCTCTTACCTGTTTCAGCCAGACATTCGTGGTCATCATCTGGTTCTTCTCATCCTGCAGTAGGAAAGAGGGAGAGGTGAGAAGAAGAAACAAGGACTTGTCCCCCCACTTTGTCGTCTCCCAAAATGCTGCTTTCATGTTCTGCCCTCTGTCTCTGGGCTTCAGCTCCTGGAAGACACTGGTGCCCATACAAGTGTCCAAGGTAAAGCTGCATCTGCTCATCAAAGAGGTGAGATATCTGCTCACTAGATGGCAGCAAGAAGTAGCATATTGCAGCATGCAGATCTGAGATGCTCTGAAGGGACAAATGGACAGTCCCGTGGGCAGACAGATGGACAGATGGATAGATGGATAGATGGAGAGAAGGGTAAGGAGATGGGCGGATAGGTGGATAGGCAGATGGGCAGGTAGATATGTGGATTGATGGACAGGTGGATCGGTGGGTGGATAGGTGGACATGGAAGGAATGAACAAGAGATAGGTGGACAGACAGGCCCAGAGGTGCCCTGGGGCAGGGAGATAGTGGATAAGGACATAGCATGGATGGAGATCCGCCGTTTCTCTGCAGTTTCCCCTGCTGTCAGGGGAAGGGAGAGTTTGGGATGGAGGAGAGAGGAGCAGATCCCCCTGCCCATTGGATGTCTGGAGGTGACTGAGTGCGTGGTTTGTCAACTGCTGGAGATGGCCAGAAGGTTGGTACTTCACCACTGTCCCACGGCCCTGGTCTGGCAGAGCAGTAGGACCAGCTGGTGAAAAGTCAGAATCCATGCAGGACTGGGGACTCCACCAGTGGGCTACGCACCACATCGATCAGCTGCGCGATGGAGAGTCCAAACCTCACGATGACGACGTCGGAGGTGTTGGGCACTGGCCGTGACCAGCGGTTATAGCCGGTGAAGAGGTGTTTGAAGAGGCGCTCCTCAGCGTGACTGCCAGGCTGTGCCTGCAGGCAGGAGGCTGTGAGAAGACAGGGATAGGGACAGGGTGGGGAAGAGCTCATTGACCCCCCCTTCCACAGCCCTGAACCCCGCTGAAATGGGGTGCCCTTTGTGGGCAAGGTCACTCTCTGCTGCAGCAGGCAGGGATGCTGACCTCACCCTGGGATGGGGAGAGAGGAATTAACGCCCTCAAAGCTGCCCCACGCTCCTCTTGGGGAGCAGAGAGCGGTGCAAGGTCAACCTTGCAATGCTGGCCAAGAAAATCCCACACATGGATGGATGAGGGCTCTCTTCCAGTCCTCTCCAGTTGTTCTTACTGGTGCTAACTGGTTCAGTTTGCAAGGTAGATCCAGTCCCTGGGGCCACTGCAGCCTGCCCAGAGCCCATCCCTCAGGCTGGGCTGGAGACAAGGCTGGGAAGGAGAGTAATGCTTTTTGCTCTGCCTAGAAATTGTTGGCACCGGTCTTTGGTGCCATCAGCTTGTGGTGCATTATTCGGCTGTCCCTGCTCGCTGCAGTGCCCCATAAATCTCCAGCAGCGAGGCAAGAGAAGCTGAGGGAGGGAGGGATGGAGAAAGGGAGGGCTTTGAACAGTGATGTGCCAGCAGAAGTATGATGTACGGGCGGCTCTGCCCTGAAGAAGGATGGATGTAAAG
Organism: Piaya cayana; assembly: GCA_013389865.1. Classification (NCBI taxonomy): domain Eukaryota; kingdom Metazoa; phylum Chordata; class Aves; order Cuculiformes; family Coccyzidae; genus Piaya; species Piaya cayana. Next base: position 48,217 of record WAAB01013135.1, read on the forward strand.
CCCCATAGTGTTACCCATGCCCCATGAAAGCTCTCCCTGCTGAGTAGGCAAAGCCAACAAGGGGCCTCAGTTGTACTTCAGCCAGGGGCCATGTTCTGAGCAGCTTTGAGGGCCTTAGAGGTGTTGGGGAGGACTGGTCCCAAGTGAAGGGACCAGCAAGATGCTCAACTTCTGGGAGGCATTGATGATAGATGGGATCCAAATCCTTTTTTTTTTTTTTTTGATCCCTCCACCATATCTATCCTGCACAGGACAGATCTAGGGTCCCAGAAGTGGGGTCCCAGAAGTCCCCTGTGGGATTCCAAGCAAAGAGACCCCCTTCAAAGCACCTGAATGGTGTCAAGCTTGTGGAGGACACTGTGCCAGCGTGGAGACTGGGGACACTGAGAGAATCCATGGGGATAAACTGGGAGAGAAACATGCACGTGTATCACAGCCCCTTCAGCTTCCACTGTCCTCCCTCCAGATTCATGCTTCCCCTGAGATCCTGATGAGTGAGACCCGTGGGAAGGCAGAGCTCGAGTGAAGGAAGCTAACATGCTCCAGGGAAAGCCAGAGCCACCCTTACCCGCCTGGAAGGTGACGAAGCACCATGCGACGAGGGGGATGATGCCATGGGACAGTCTTTCCATGGTCCTTGCGATGGTGTCCCCTGTGCACGCCTCCCTGGAGCTGTCTGCCAAGCCCTCTGGGAGGGACCAAAGGGAGCGATGAGCTGAGATGGTGGTGGGAGAGGAGTCTCAGCAGGGAAAGCCACCATAGGGGACCTCCAACAAGATGTTCTCTCTGTCCTTGCCATTAGCAAGTGCTGGAAGAGCCATGGATGGATCTGGAAGTAGGCCGGGAGAGCCTCAGCACGGACAAAGCCAGGGTAGGGTGGGTGCCTGGTCTGGGATACTCTGCTGAGCCAGCTGCCCCAGATTTCATTCCTGGAAAGAGAGAAGAGAGCGACAATGTCACCATGATGGCACTACAGCAAGGGTCGGGGAGATGAGGGTCCCACTGTAATGCCCTCAAAGATGCCCCCCGTCATGAACAGGGCTTGGAGCTGATCTGAGCTGCCAGCACAACAGAGTCAAGGAAAAATGTCCCCAGAAGACCTACTCTCTGTTTTACAACAACTCCTCGGACAAACAAGGCACCAGTCTGGGCAGCATCAGTCACAGAAAGCTAGACCCCGTGAGTTAAAGCAATGTGGAGCCCAGATCTGTCCGGGGGTGATTTAACAGCAGAGATGGAGCCCAGTACTACAAATCTTACTGGGATGCCCAGAAAATAACTGGTTTCAGCCATCCTTCTGCCATCCCTAACTTGAAGCTGCTTTGTGCCTTGAGAGTGAGGGAGGGGGGAAGCATCTCAGCTGCCCTGGATGGGCTTCTAGGGCTGGTTTCTCCAGGAGCACTCACTCCTGAGAAGAGGGATCATCCTTTCACTATCTGTGCATACATCCATGCATCTNGCTCACTTCTGAGGAGAGGGATCATCCTTCCACTATCCACCCTCATCTATTCATCCATCTGTGCATACATCCATGCATCTATTTCCTCATCCATCCATGCATGCTTCCATCAGTCCTTGCATCCATCCATGCATCTATCTACCTACACATCCATCCATGTATGGATGTGTATGGTTCCCCCTCCCTAGCAAAGCATACCTCTTGCTTTGCAGAGGGCCCCAAATATGCTCCTGCTTCCAAGGTGACCCCTCAACACCCAACACATGCCCACAGGAGCAGCCTCCCCTCTCCAAGAGGCATTTGCTTTCATTCCCAAAGAGAAGAAGTTTCCCAGCTCATTACTGATATTCCTAAGCAAGAAAGTCCTTTGGCTCAAATTCCTCCCTGGCCATGAAACCCTCCTGAACTCATCATCATCTGTGCAGTTTTCAATACCAGGGTGGTGGATGGGGTGGGAAATGGGAGAAGAAACATCAACCACTGGGCTGAGTTGGAGAGGAAATTATGGGTGTGCATCTACTGGCTGAGATACCTAAACATACAGAAGAGTCTGGGGATGCTTGAGGAGATGTTCCCACTCCAGGCTTGGTTGTAGGGTCACAGGAGCAGGGATTTCAAGGGTTCCCCAAAGCTCTAGTAGATGCTGGAGTGGGGAAGGAGGTGCCCTGGGTGTGGAGCTGGGTGGCAAGCGGGGTTGCAGGTGGAGATGAGCCCATGTGGGATGTGCACCCTGGGTTGTGGCAGGAGTGGGAAGGGGGAGATATGGATGAGAGACTCGCCGTGGCACCCCACCATGCAGCCAGCACCTGGCACCTGCATCCCCCTCCCTTCCTCTTTGCCCACCTTGATGCTCCAGCAGCAGCATCAGGCAGCCCTACCCTCCTGCCTGACCCTTTCCTACACCCCTGACTCCTCTCCCGGCACCCAAACTCGCTCCCTGATGGATTTCCCAACACTCCATGGCTCCGAATGCTTGGTTTGAAGCATTCAGAGAAGTCCGGGAGGCATCTACGTGCCTGTAAAATGCTGCTCACTGGCACTTGCCAACCACTTTCCTGGAGGGATGCAGAAACCTGTCCTGTGCAGATGCTAAAGGCTGGACCGGAGGATATTTGGTGAAGCTCTCGACATCCAGATGCTCAGTCAGAGAGGCAGCAAGGATAAATAACTTATTTATTGGATTTTGAAAGGTGGATAGCAGGGGATTTAGGGGTTTAGATATGAGCTTAATGCAGAGCTGGGAAACTTTCCCTCTCTATCGCTCCCTGACCGTCCTCGGCACTCTCCAAACAGATTTAATTATGGATATTTGCAGGGGAAAAGAGCATCTTTCCTTCCCACCCAGCCCAGATGAGATGAATCCCCTTACCTGCTGCAGGGAAAGCAAGTAGGGGGTCCCAAAGATCCCCCCCCCGTTCACTCTGCCATCCTGGATGCTGTGCCTCTAAGGGCTCCGAGGAGGACTGGGCTCCAGCGAAGGATATTTCAGCTCTTACTCGAAGCGGTGGCAGTGACGACAAGGGCTGGGGGAGGAGGGAGAGCCATGCCAAGGCAGGGAAGGAGGGGAAATCGAGGGGACGAGGGGGAGGAAGTCTGGAGGGACATTGGTTCCCCTGGTCCTCCTTGCCTTTCGCGCATCAGCAAAGATTCCCAGGGCTGGAAAGGGCTGGATTTAGCAGGGTTTTCTCAGCCTCACTGCTTGGCTGGGGGAGTGGAAAGATGTTGGGCTTTCTGTGGGAGGACGGGGAGGGAGAGGGAAGGAGAATTAGAGTCAAAAGGGCTGTGGAGCAGCGGAGTCAGGGCATTGCAGGGCATGTAGATTGGTTGGACTTGAGGATTCGATGGGTCTTTTCCAACCTGGTGATTCTGTGATTCTATGATATTGCATGGGGTAATGCAGAGGGGTCACAGAGCACTGCATGGGGCATCACATAGGACATTGCAAATGTCCAGGCTCTTGCTCTGATGGGAAAAGCGTGGGGCTGCTTCCAGTCCCACATACACCAAGGTTTCTCCACTTACCACACAGCCCCAGGACTGAGGGTTTGGCGCCAACACACCCATGGGAAGGGCAGCACCGGGGAGAAGCAAAGTCCTCTGCTCTGGGGAAAAATGGGGTACAAGGTCTTGAGCTGACCTCACACAGTGCCCACCTGTTCATCTCCATGAAACATTTCCAGGGGAAAGCTGGTGAGATTTTTCCACAGAGAAGCCATGGCTGCCCCAGCCCTGGAGGTGTTCAAGGCCAGGTTGGATGGGGCTTGGAGCAACAGGATCCAGAGGGAGGTGTCCCTGCCTATGGCAGGGGGTTGGAACTGGATGAACTCTGAGGTCCCTTCCAACCCAAACCATCCCCTGATTCTATTAAATAAGGACTGGAGATCACAAATGTGTGACTAATCCATGACTGCAACAAACCATTTTGGCCATCGGCCCCAGCAGCAATAAGATGCAAAGTCCTGTCCCAGTGCCGTGGTGCAGAGCCCTCAGCCCACAGCCACATCCCAAGGCTGAAGGGAGGGTATTCCATGTTGGACAGACCCCGAAGCTGGAGTGATGGGTAAGAGGGAGCGATATATGGAAGAGGGATGGGGAGCAGCTGGAATTTGCAAGAGCTGCTCCAGAAGATCGATCCAGGCACAACAAAGGAAGGGAATTAGGGAGAAAGATGAGTTGGATATGACCATAGAAAATTAATCAGGAAAAGAAGACAATAAATATTGATTTTTCTGGGGAGATAAAACCAGAGCTGAGTGCTAAATGGTGGATTGAAGGCTGGGGGAAGAGTGAGATGCTGGGGGATCCTTCCCCTTTGCTGGGTTCAACTGTTTTGGAGGTGGAGGGGCAGTTAATACTCAGACAACCTCATCCCTCCTCCTTTTTCCTTAGACATGGAGAGAAAACAGACACAGAGATAACACTGACACCTGGCAGAGAGCAACGCATCTTTATTTTGCTGCCTGTAGCTCCTGCAGAAGTGTCACTGCCCAGGGAGATTCCTTGCCTCTTGCCCATCCTTAGGGTGCACCACAGTGGTTTTGGGGTGCTGGGGTGGCCCTGGCCATTCCCTCCTGGGAGAACCTCTGGGCTTGCAAACACACAAAGTCTGTTCTGCTTCCAGCTGGTTTCCCAGACCTCAGTGGGTTGGGAGCACTGGAGTTGCCAGGTTTGATCTGTTGCTGGTGGTTCATCCCTAGCTACTCTCCTGCAGCCCCATGCCCTCCACCCTGCCCACCTTGAGGGGCCAAATCCCAGACCCACCCCCTACTGTTTCCACCCCAGGGGTGAAAAAGGCTATTCCAAGCCTGGGCAGAGCGCTCCCAAGGGTAAAGGATTTCCCAGGGCTGGCAGGAGCTCTGCTCATGCTGGGTGATGCTGCTGGACCCAAAAGGGTTGGGAGACCCAGGAACATGGTTCAGGCCAGGTCCCAGGTAAGATGGCTTCACTGTTGGCGCATAGGGCTGGCTTGCTGTGAAAAAAAGGGATTCTGCATGGATAAATTTCTTACAGTGAAGCCCAAAAGGGTGCAGAGATCTGCTGGGGATGGTTTTTCCCTCAGCAAGGGGCTGGGCACACGCAGTGGCACTGGGCTTTGCTATAGGATGACGGGGTTTCTGTGGGATAAATGCATGGAACACTCAGGGGCAGAGTTATGGGCATTGCATGTGCAACAGCATCATGTGTGCAGTGGCATTGTGGTTGATGGCATCACAGGTGTGATGTCATCGCCTGTGTGACAGTATGGCATGTGCAATGGGTGTCATGTGTGCAGTGGCGTCACGTGCAATGGCATCATATGCATGATAGCATCGTGGGCACAGCAGCACCATGGGTGCAATGGCTTTGTGGCTGCGACAGCATCATGTGTGTGACACCATTGTGCAAGCAACAGTATCACACGTGACAGTATTGCTCACGCAACGGTGTCACACAATGGCATTGTGTGCATGACAGCATCACATGTGCAATGACACCATGTGTGCAGTAGCATCGCATGGGTAATGGCATCTCATGGGTGACGGCATCCTACAAGCAATGGCATCATGTGCGCAAAAGCATCATGTGAAATGGTATCATGCGTGCAACAGCAGCATGTGTGCAACGGTATCATGTGTGCAATGGCATTGCATGTGTGACAGCATCCCCTGTGCAACAGCATCATGAATGTGATGGCACCACGTGCGTGACAGCATTGTGTGTGCAATGGCATTGCATGTGTGACAGCATCCCCTGTGCAACAGCATCATGAATGTGATGGCACCACGTGCGTGACAGCATTGTGTGTGCAATGGCATTGCATGTGTGACAGCATCCCCTGTGCAACAGCATCATGAATGTGATGGCACCACGTGCGTGACAGCATTGTGTGTGCAATGGCATTGCATGTGTGACAGCATCCCCTGTGCAACAGCATCATGAATGTGATGGCACCACGTGCGTGACAGCATTGTGTGTGCAATGGCATTGCATGTGTGACAGCATCCCCTGTGCAACAGCATCATGAATGTGATGGCACCACGTGCGTGACAGCATTGTGTGTGCAATGGCATTGCATGTGTGACAGCATCCCCTGTGCAACAGCATCATGAATGTGATGGCACCACGTGCGTGACAGCATTGTGTGTGCAATGGCATTGCATGTGTGACAGCATCCCCTGTGCAACAGCATCATGAATGTGATGGCACCACGTGCGTGACAGCATTGTGTGTGCAATGGCATTGCATGTGTGACAGCATCCCCTGTGCAACAGCATCATGAATGTGATGGCACCACGTGCGTGACAGCATTGTGTGTGCAATGGCATTGCATGTGTGACAGCATCCCCTGTGCAACAGCATCATGAATGTGATGGCACCACGTGCGTGACAGCATTGTGTGTGCAATGGCATTGCATGTGTGACAGCATCCCCTGTGCAACAGCATCATGAATGTGATGGCACCACGTGCGTGACAGCATTGTGTGTGCAATGGCATTGCATGTGTGACAGCATCCCCTGTGCAATGGCATCACATGTGCGATGGCATCACATGTGCGATGGCATCACATGTGCGATGGCATCACATGTGACAGCATCACATGTGCAATGGCACTGTGTGCGCAGTAGCATCGCATGACAACAACACGTCTGCAATAGTGTCATGTGTGCAATGGCATTGTGCATGCAATGGCATCATGTGCCTGATAGCATCACGTGTGCAATGGCATCACATGTGCGATGGCATCACATGTGACAGCATCACATGCTTAGCGGCATCACACGTGCAACAGCATCACATGCATGACAGCATTGCGTGTGAAATGTCACCGTGTGTGCGGTAGCATCACATGGGTGGTGGCATCGCATGGGTGGTGGCATCACATGTGACAGCATCACGTGTGCAATGGCATCATGTATGCAACAGCCTCACATGGGTGATGGCATTGTATGTGTGATGGCATCACATGTGACAGCGCCACGTGCTTAGTGGCATCACACATACAATGGCATCACATGCATGACAGCATCGCATGTGCAATGGCACTGTGTGCGCAGTAGCATCACGTGGGTGATGGCATCCTACGTGCAAGGGCATCACGTGTGCAACAGCATCCCATGCACAAGAGCATCCCGCGCAATGGTACCATGCGCATGACAGCAATGTGTGTGCAATGGTGTCATGTGTGCAATGGCATTGCGTGTGTGACAGCATCTCCTGTGCAATGGCATTGTGCATGCAATGGCATCACGTGCCTGACAGCATCACATGTGCAATGGCATCACATGCATGACAGCATTTCATGTGCAATGTCACCGTGTGTACAGTAGCACTGCATGAGTGGTGGCATCGCACGGGTGACGGCATCCTATGTGTGCATCCCGTGTGCAACAGCATCCTGTGCAATGGTACCACATATGTGACAGCAACGCGTGTGCAATGGTGTCATGTGTGCAATAGCATTGCATGTGTGGTGGCATCGTGTGTGTGGTGGCATCTTCTGCGCAACGGTGTCACACGCACAATAGCATCCCAGTGCCACTGGCTCCAGTGCCCACACTGCTTTGCAAGACCCCCTATGCAAAGTCCCAGAGCTGGGGGAGGATCCAGACACCCCAAAAGCTGAGGAGATGACATGGATTGGGGTCCTACCAGCAAGCAAGGCCCCATGCAGGGTGACAGAACAGCCCATCACTTCTGTCCTAGGGCTCGGTGGCAGTGGCAGCACGGGTGGCTGAGCTCTGCAAGCGCTGGCTCAGCTCAGCGTGGAGGCGGCAGGAGGTGGCATCGAGGGTCTGGGCCAGACGGCTGGTGAGACGTAGCATGTGGGCCACCACACGGACACCCTTCCTCAGCCTGGGTGGGGGAAAAAGGGAGGTCAGTGTCCCCTGTGCCCCCACCAGTGTCCCCATGGCAGAGTGAGGGAGGTGATGGGTGATCCCAGAGCAGGGTCCTCAGCCTCAGAGAGGGGGTACCCCAATGCCTCCATCCTGGTGAATGCCGCTCCATCATCGCATCATGTCTCAGCTCTGGTCACTGGTTTAGGAGTGACACTGCCGTACTGACACCCCATACCCCACCTTACCCCTGGAGAAGCCCTCACCAGCCCCACTGCAGTGGTTTTAGGGCAAGGACACACACATGGATGTTAGCAGCAACATCCAAACCCCATATGTCACCAGAGAACCACCATGAAGACCATGGGACCCTTGGAGACACCCCCAGCTGGGTCTCCTACCAACAGAGTTTGGGGCATCAGCTTCAAGGACTATCTCCCATGATTTATCTCCTTCCCATGGCACTTACTTCTCCTTCTTCTCAGCCATCTGTGGGTGATTGGCCTCAGCCATGTGAGCCTCCAGCTCCCTTCGGACGTTGTCCAGGCTCTCCTGAAATTCCAGGTTGGCTCCATGGATGGCGGGCAGCGCCTCGGTGATGATATCCTGGTAGCGGGTCTGGTTGTCCTCCAGCATAGCCGCCATCTCCACGTCCTTCAGGCTGGCTTTGGTGTTCTGCAAGAGGTCCTTGAGCTGATCCAGCTCATCCCGGGAGGCAGAGGGGGGTGGCCTGCGGGGTCCACAAGGGCTGGGGGTGTGGAAGGTGATGCCGCAGCGATCGGGGTCCTGGAGGTGGTCCCCATCCTGGGTGAGGTGGTACCCCAGCTCCTCCAACCTGGCGCTGGGTGTCACATCCTCTTCTGGTCCCCGTTGGGTGGTGACGGTGGGGACGAAGGCACAAAGCCCCACCAGCAAACACCAACCACCCCTCCCCGTGACCATGATGTCCTGAAGAAGTGAAGAGCAACAGGGGGCGTTGAGGCTGAAACACTCTCTAGAGACCCTTCTGGGTCCTCTGCCCAAGGAGTCCTCAAGTTTGCATCAGCAAAACCCCCAAAACACCCTAATTTTTCCATGCATGAGGATCTCTGGCTGCTGGGATTTAGGGGTGTCCTGCTGCATTCTCCCCCCACCATAGAAGACTCACCCCCAGGTGAGTGGGGACCCTTTCTACACCCTCCCAGCACAGCATATGGAGCATCGCAATGGGGAAACTGAGGCACGGAGGGGGTAAGGTGAGGGCTGGAAGGGATGGGATGAGGCTGGTCCTGCTGAGGCGGGCAGCTCATCTCCCCTGAATTCTCCTCTGGAGCTTTGGAAAAGCAACAGGCTGTGACTGGGGGGGCAGACAATACAGTTCTTTCAAAACCACCACCGGAAAGCCTTGGCGCCGGAGCCAGGGGAACGGGTGCCAGCGGCTGCGAGCACAGCGGGTGCAGGAGTTTAGGGGCTCAGGGGGGTCCCCAGTGACCCCAAAGTCTCCTCCCATCCAACCTCCAAACCCCTCTGCGTGGAAGGGGGTTCCCATCAGCATTCCAGCTCCTCGCCAGCATCCTGGGGTGCAATGAGCTTGCCAGGTCTCAGCACCTGGTGTTGGGGGTGGGGGGTTCACTTTGGAGCCCAACAGAGGTGGGGGTGGCAGCATCCAGGGGACCCTCCAGTGGTGGCCACAGTAGCCCAGCCCTGCCACGAGTTGGCTGGGTCTCAGAGCCGTAGCCATGCTGGCATTTCATTGGCACCAGAACTGGATTATTCCTCCCAGCTCTTCCCAGTGAAATTCCTTTTCCCCCCTCTTCCAGCCTCCCCTCACCCCCAAAAAACTGCTCCCACCTTTTTGCCAGGGAGAAGTCAAGCTTGGCGTGGCTGTAGCCCCAAGTTTTGGGGTGAGCGGCTCTGGGGGCTGTGCCGGAGCTGCCCCCACGGTGATGGGAGGAGGAAATGCCTTAGAAAAAAGCAGGGAAGGGGGTTTCATCCAGCCACTCTGGCGCTGGACCACCCTGGGAGGATGCTGAGGGGTCCCGTTTGGGGTCCCAGGGCCAGCAGGAGGTCAGGGACAAAAGACGGGGGACACTGAACTCCAGCAGTGGGATACTGGTGAGGAATGCAAGGCTTGTCTGGGCTTGAGCCCCCCTAAAACAACTCCCTCCCCTCCTCAAGAGCCAACCCAGCGACGAGCACCCACCAGCCCTGCTGCTCTGGGTGAGAGGGGTGCACTCAGCACCCCTCGAATTCCCCCTCCTCCCAAGGTGAAGCTGAGCAGGAATCCCACTGCTAATTCTACAGGTGGGGAAACTGAGGCACGGGGCTGGCACGGCTTAGGAAACCCCTCCCGACCCCTCCTGATCCCACAGTCCCACTCACCGCTCGCACACACGTCAAGCCACAGCACTGGGGCCTCCTGGAGATGACGATGGCCCACGCACACGTGTGGTCATGGCCACAGCATGGCTGGCACTGAGCGCCCAGCCCCGGTTTGGGGTGTACGGGGAGGGGAGCGGGAGTGCTCCAAGGGTCGCACGTGTGCACGGGCGTGTTCGGCGTGCAGAGGCGTATGCAGCAAGCACACACATGCTGGGTGGTGGGTGGCTGTGCTCAGCACCGCAGGGACCCCTCCCTGCACCCTACGGCCAGGACTGGGGGTCCCCACTCTGTGCCCCACATGTACACAGGGACCCCAGCGTGCACCCCACATCCAGAAAAAGGGGTCCCCACTCTGTGTCCCACAGATACTCAGGGATCTCAGCTTGCACCCCACATGCACTACAGGGTGTCCCCAATTTACATCCCACGTGTACACAGGGACCCCAAATTGTACCCCATATCCAGGACAGGGGGTCCCCATTTGCACCCCACGTATACTCAGGGACCTCAGCTTTCACTCCATATCCAGGACAGGGGGTCCTCACCCCACATGTAAACTGGGACCCCATCTTGCACCCCACATGTACACAGGGATCTCAGCTCGAACCCCACATCCAGGAGAGGGGATCCTCACCCCACATGTGCATATGGTCCACAGCTTGCACCCCACATTGAGGACAGGGGGCCCCCACTTGCACCCCACATGTACACAGGGATCTCAGCTTGCACTCCTCATCCACGACAGGGGGTCCCCACTCTGTGCCCCACATGTAAACTATGACCTCAGCTTGCACCCCACAAGTAAAGAGGGACCCCAGCTTGCACCCCATATCTAGGACTAGGCATCGTCACCCCACATGTACACAGGGAACCCAACTTGCACCTCAAATTCAGGACTGGGGGTCCCCACTCTGCGCCCCACATACACACAGGGACACCACCTTGCACCCCACATCCAGGACAGGGGGTCCCCATTCTGTGCCCCACATGAAAACTAGGACCCCAGCTTGCACCCCACATACAGGACTGGGGCTCCCCACCTTGTACCCCATTTATACTCAAGACCCCCAGCTTGCACCCCACATCCAGGACTGGGGGTCCTCACCCCACACGTACACAGAGACCCTTGCTTGCATCCCACATGCAGGACAGGGGCCCCCCACCTTGCACCTCATTTATACTCAAGACCCTCAGCTTGCACCCTACATCCAGGACAGGGGGTCCCCATCCTGCACCCCACATACACACAGTGACCCCCACTCGCCCCCCGCCCCCAAGCCATGCGGAGGGGCCAGTGACACCCCCGTCGGGCGGCGCTAGGACCCAGCGCGGCGCGGAGCAAGGGGCGTGGCCAGACCGCGGGGCGGGGCCGGCGGCTCTGGGGTGCCCCGGGTTCCGGGTTCGAGACCCCGTCCTGGCGGAGTGGGTCGGTCATGGCGCGGCGGGCTGTGCTGTTCGATCTTGGCGGCGTCCTCTTCGTGCCCGGTGTGCGGAGCTTCCTGGGCTCCTACGAGCGGCGCTGCGCTTTGCCCAGGTACGGCCTGGCCCGGCCCGGCAGCGCCTGTCCCGGCCGGCAGCACTCGCCCTCCCTCCCCGCGTTTGGGCTCCTCTCTGCCGGAGACACAGAGAATCGAGCGATAATAATGTGTGTGCGGCCGCCGCCCGCGCGGAAACTACGCTTCAGGGGCCCCAGAGCAGGGGGCACGGCTGGGAGTAGAGTGCGGGGGGGGGTGACCCCCTATCAGGATGTGGGGTGCAAGCTGGAGTCCCTGTGTACATATGGGGTGGGGACTCCCAGTCCTGGATGTGGGGTGCAAGGTGGAGTCCCTGTGTACATGTGGGGAGGGGACCCCCTGTCCTGCATGGGGGTGCAAGCAGCTGGCGTCCCTGTGCACATGTGGGGTGCAGAATGGGGACCCCCCAAAACCTGGAGCGCTGCGTGGGGTTGTTGTGACCCAAGGGCAGGACACCACACTTGGCCTGTGCAGTGAGCAAGGGACATCTTCAGTCGGATCAGGTTACTCAGAGATCCATCCAACCTTAGATAAGATATTTGGGAATGACTAATCCAGAAGACAGGAATCGAACTAGTTCTGCTTGTTTGGGTTCTGCTTGTTATGGAGTGGTTTCGGTTGGAAGAGACCTCAAAGCCCATCCAGTTCCACCTCCTGCCATGGGCAGGGACACCTCCCACTGGATCAGGTTGCTCCAAGCCCCATCCAACCTGGCCTTGAACATCTCCAGGGATGGGGCAGCCACAGCTTCTCTGGGCAACCTGGGCCAGGGCTTCCCCAGCCTTGTCATGAAGAATTTCTTCCTATATGTAGTCTGAATCTTCCCCTTTACAATTTAAAACCATCCCCCTTCATCCTATCACTCAGTGCCCCTGTAAAAAGCCCCTTCCCAGCTTTCCTGGAGTCCCTGTCAGTACTGAAGGCTGCTCTAAGGTCTCCCTGAAGTCTTCTCTAGGCTGGAGCAACCCCAACTCCCTCAGCCTGTCCTCGTAGCAGAGGTGCTCCAGCCCTCCGATCATCTCTGTGGCCTCCTTTGGACCTTTTCCAACAGTTCTATATCCTTCTTATGCTGTGGATTCCAGACCTGGACGCAGGACTGCAGGTCCGATATCACAAGAGCAGAATAGAGGGGCAAAGTCTCCTTTCATCCTGCTGGCCACACTCCTTTGGATGCAGCCCAGGACAGGCTTTCTGGCCAAAAGAATACAAGAGAATAATGTATTAATAATAACTAAATGCTGGAGGACATGGAGCAGATGGAGCAATAAATTCATGGATTATCTGGCCATCAAATATCTTTTTACTTCACCTTCTATCACAAATAAGTGGCACCAATCCTGCTGGAACAGGTAAAGCCACTTTATATTTAGCAGAGCAGCATTTTTATCGGCTCAGGGAGAACTTTGTGCTGAAGCCAGGGTTGTAATCTTGTTTTATTGTCACCCAAGAAGGCTTTTTTGTCATCTTGTGATAGGGGGAATTTATTTTCCCTGAGCTCCAGGTTGCAAAATCACCTCATTTGTTGCATTGTTTTCTGTGTTCCTGGCGGAATTCCTTGCTCATCGCTCTGCAAGGTGAAGGAATTGAGCTGCCAGCAGAAATGAATGGGCAGCGAGGTCTCAGGAACGAAAGGATGCTGCGGTTTTGCGTGGTGATGAAGTGCCTTATTCTCAGCACAGAGCATCCCCCTCCCTACAGTGCATCCCAACACCTACCTGGTGGAACCAAGCAAGGGACCTGTGATAGGATCAAACAGGGATCTCCATGGTGGAATGAACCAAGGACTTCATAGTGGGATCAGCCAGAGACTCTCAGGGGACAGGACTAGAGGGAATGGCCTCAAGCTCCACTAGGGGAGGTTTAAGCTGAACATTAGGAAAAAAATTTTCACAGAAAGGGTCATCGGGCACTGGAACAGGCTGCCCAGTGAGGTGGTTGAGTCACCTTCCCTGGGGGTGTTTAAGGGATGGGTGGATGAGGTGCTGAGGGACATGGTTTAGTGATTGATGGGAATGGTTGGACTCGACGATCCAGTGGGTCTTTTCCAACCTAGTGATTCTATGGTGGGAACAACCACAGACATCTATGGTTGGACCATCCAGAGCCCCCTGTGATGGGACCAATCTAGGACCCTGTGGTGGGACCAGCCAGGGACCTCATAGTGGAACCTACCATGACCTACTCAGTATTTTTTTTACCCTGGCTGACCAATCTTCCTTTTCCTGGCAGGAATTTCTTGCTAAAAGCTGTGTTTGCTGGCGGATCTGACAGTCCTTATGCCAAGGCGATGAAGGGACAGATCACCCTGTCCCAGGTGAGTCCTTGGGTACCAGCCATGGAGCATCGCTGGTGGCTGGATTGGGGCTGGGGAAGGAGCAGGGTCCAAGATGAGCTCTGCTTTATTTTTGGGGGTCAATTAAATCATTATGTGAGTGTTTTCCAGTTCCTTCTGGAGATGGAAGAAGGCTGCAAGCAGCACGCCGCCACCTTGGGCATCACCCTGCCAGCCACCTTCTCCATCGCCCAAGCCTTTGAGGAGATGGCGGCTGAGGGGACAGTCAATGCCCCCCTTCTGCGGGCAGCGAGGGTGCTGCGGAGTAATGGTGGGTGCTGGGGGGCTTTAGGGCAGAGGATACTAGAATACGGGTGCTGCTCATGTCCTAGGCAGGGACTCTGAGGGTCTCTGATAGGTCCCACCATAGGAGTCTCCAGCTGTTTCTACTACAGGCTCCTTAGCAGATCCCACCACGATGTCTCTGGTTGTTCCCACCACAGGGTCCCTAGTTGATCCCACAATGAGTTCCCAGCTTGGTCCCACTAGAGGGGTCTCCAGATGGTCCCACCATAGGGGCCTTTGGTTGGTCTCACTATGGGGTCCTGGTCCTTCCAGGGGAGATCTTAGGCTGGGAAGGTCCAAGAAATGTGGCTAGGGAGAAGAGAAAACATTGTGGGGAACCAGGGTGGGAAAACCAGCAGTCCCCACTCTGTCCTCCCCTAGGATTTAAGACCTGTGTCCTCACCAACAACTGTGTGGACGACAGTCCCAGGAGGCTCTTCACAGCCACACTGGTGAACATGCTGCGCCGCCACTTTGACCTGGTGATTGAGTCCTGCCGTCTCGGAGTGCAGAAGCCGGATCCCAAGATCTACACCTATGCCCTGGATGCGCTGCAGGTGAAGCCACCGGAGGTACGTCCACCACCCTAGAAACGGGGCATAGAGGGGTCCCTCTGAGCATCCAAAATCCTTGACCAAACTCTACAGCTGCCCTTCCCCAGGGTGTGAAGCCCAGCCCTCACTGATCTATTTCCAGGTCATCCTCCTGGACGATGTCAAGGAAAATTTGAATCCAGCCCAGGAGATGGGCATGGCCACCATCCTCGTCAGGGACACTGAAACTGTCTTAAAGGAGCTGCAGGAGCTCTCAGGTGTCCAGGCACGTGGAGGTGGTCTGAGTGCCCTTTGTTCCCTGTTCTCTTGTGGTTCCCTGGAGAGATGGGAGGGATGGGCTTGGGCTTCTGGCTCTTGCTGTGATGTGGTACTGGTGCAGGACTTGCGGGTGGTGTTGGAAACAAATGGGATGGGGGCTGTGAGTTCAGCAAACCCTTCCCACCTCCTGGTAACCTCATCCATCCCCTGGATTTGCTGACCTATGTTCCTCTCAATTGCATGCATGCCCCACCAGCAGCAGGGTGGTGGGATGTCCCATAGAGCTCCAAGCTTGCTCAGGATCTCATTTTGTGCTTCTCATCCTGCAGCTTCTCACCAAAGAAGAGCCTCTGCCAACTGCATGTGATCCATCCAGTGTGACCCATGGATATGTGCCCATCCGGGTACAAGCTACCCCAGGCCTGGCAGGGTTTGGGGAGGGCCAGGTGTCCTGGGGAGGGTGCTGAGCCCCATTGAAGGATGTGCCTTGTTTGGTTTCCACTCTCCTGTATGGGCTGCTCTGGGGGATTCTGAGGTGCTCCGTCATTGAGGTCTTCTCCAGCCACCCCAGGGACCAAAACGTGCTCATGTGGCTCCGGGATGCTGTGCTGGAGGGAGTGGTGGGCTCCAGGGGTGAAACCATACTGCCCACAGCCGGCAAAAGTTCTCCGTCCCTTCCAGCCTGGTGTCCAGCTGCACTTTGTGGAAATGGGGCATGGCCCCGTCATCTGCCTCTGCCACGGCTTCCCCGAGTCTTGGCTCTCCTGGCGCTACCAGGTGATGGAGGAGATGGGGAGGAGGGTGGACCACAGGGGCTGGTGGTGGGATGCAGTGGATACATGAGGTCCTGGGGCTGTCCCTCCACCCTGCCTTGAGGGACATGGGAAGTATTCCCAACCTTCCAGTTTCACTAGCCCACATCTGCTCTCCTGGGAACATCTCCAGGCATGGCCAGCACATGTCTGGGTGGGCAGATACAGGATGGGTGGTAGTGCTGGGGGGAGAAGGTGGTCCAGGGTTTTCTGTGTCCTTTGGAAGCTGCTGCTTTCCCCTCCTAGATCCCAGCTTTGGCTGATGCTGGCTTCAGGGTGATCGCTCTGGAGATGAAGGGCTACGGGGAGTCCACAGCCCCACCAGGTGAGCTGGGATTGCCAGGGCATACAGAGCTGGAGCTGCCAACCCAAAGACCCAGGAGGAGATGGGGGAAGGAGTCTTCTCCTGTGGTGGGGAAGCTGTCTTTCTCCTCCTGTGGACCTGGCAGCTCAGATGGATGCAAAATGCATCCTTAGAAACATGTGGATATTAAAATGATTCTGTCTTTTGTGCAGACATCGAAGAGTATTCCCAGGAGCAGATCTGCAAGGTGAGGCACCGCTGCATACAGACGTGGGCAGGAGGAGTGCAATGGGGAGGGTGATGTGGGCTAGCAGGACATGGACCTGGGCAGGAACTGATGTCGTCTCTCCTCTCTTCCTCAGGACCTGGTGGTTTTCCTGGACAAACTGGTAAGGAACTGCCCCGCGATGGGTTCCTCCTTGGCAAGGTTTGTGTCTCCACAGCTGCCCCTTGCAAAGGCAAAAAGGAAAAGTCCTTCCTGTGCTGGGACAGCTGAGCTTCTCCATGACTTTGTCCCATGCTGGGACATCTGAGTTTTCCCATGAGGTAGCATAAGCCTCACCTTTGTGTTTCCAGGGATGGGATTTTGGTGGTGGGAATGTTCATACAACTCATTGCCAGTGGGGAGAGCTCATCCTTGGGAGGGTCTCTAACTCTGTGTCACTTTCTGGGCCCTATGTCCTTGCTGAGGATGGGGAGATGGGCTGGTGGGGCCTGCTTTGGGTGTTGGTAAGCTGGTGGGATACTCATGGAGAAGGATGCTGGGCTGCATCCTCTCCATCCCACCCTTAAACCCTAAACGTAGCAACTTCCAAGAGGCTAGTGAAGACCAGCACTGCCCCTCAGCATGGCTCAGATCTGGTGTCATCTCAGCATCCAATCCACTTGGGTTTGGGAGCTGTGGATTTAATTCCCATTCCAGCAAGCATATGGAGTTGATTCCCGTGCCTTTTGAAAAAGATGAAATGGAGGGGAAGAAGGCAGAGCCCACAAATGTCAACATCTCCAGGGCTTTTTCCTTCCAAAGTGGCTTCCAAAGGAGTGAGTCCTTCAAAAAGCACCACACTAAACAAAAATAACTCGAGAAACAATGGGAAAAACAAAGCCCTGGAGGCTTTGGAAGGGCTCCTTGTGTTAGGAGTGGTGGTGGATTTGTACTGAACTCAGAGCAGGGATGGGGATTTGGAAGAGGACCAAGCTGAGCATCACAAAAGTTGAAGCTCTGGTTTGATGTTGAGTGGGTGAGGGTAAATCACGGTGGTTATTTTGCTGGGGAATTGTCTTCATGCTGGATTCAAAACAATCAGGAGAATGGATAGACCCGTTGGAGCCTGGCGAGTGGGTGGGGATGGGATGGATGAGACCCCTATGGATGGGACCTTGCTTTTCATAGGATCATGGAATGGTTTGGGTTGGAAGGGACCTCAAAGCCCATCCAGTTCCAACCCCCTGCCATGGGCAGGGACACTTCCCACTGGGTCAGGGTGCTCAAAGCCTGATTTGGGAAGGGAGGAGGATCTGTGGATCCTGGGAATGATTCTGGGAGGGAGAAGGATCTGCAGACCTCCCAGTCCCTTTCTCTCATTACACACTATGTAATCCCCTCCAGCCCATCATTGCCAAAGCAGACTGTTGCACTGGCAGCCCCCAACCCCTGCAGATTCCCACTCCAGCCAGCTCCATGTTCCCTCTTCTGTGGCCCAAATGAGCTTCTTCATCTCCAGCGTTCCACCCTGTCTGCATACGATCTCAGCCCCGTGGTTGCACACATCTTTGGCACACATACATCCTCAGTTTGCTAGGTGCATCCGTTCTTGGTCTCCTGTATTCTCATGGTCTTAGCTCCTCAGATCATAAAATCATAGAATCACTAGGTTGGAAAGGACCCACCGGATCGTCTTGTCCAACCATTCCCACCAATCTCTAAACCATGTCCCTCAGCACCTCATCCACCCCATCCCTTAAACACCTCCAGGGAAGGTGACTCAATGCCCTCCCTGGGCAGCCTGTTCCAGTGCCCAATGACCGTAATGTCTAGCCTAAACCTCCTGTGGTGGAGCTTGAGGCCATTCCCTCTTGTCCTGTCCCCTGTCACTTGGGAGAAGAGGCCAGCTCCCTCCTCTCCACAACCTCCTTTCAGGTAGTTGTAGAGAGCAATGAGGTCTCCCCTCAGCCTTCTCTTCTCCAGGCTAAACAACTCCAGCTCTCAGCTCATGTGCTTGACCCCCTGGGTGCAGCATCACCATCCCCAGGGTGCATATGTCATAGAATTATAGAATCCTGGAAAGATTTATGTTGGAGGGGGTCTTAAAGCCCATCCAGTTCTGAACTCCTGCCATGGACAGAGACACCTTCCACTGGATCAGGTTGCTCAAAGCTTCATCCAGCCTGGCCTTCAGGGATGGGGTATCCATGACTCTTGAGCAACCTGGGTCAATGCCTCCACACCCTCAAAGTAAAGCTCCTCCTCCACTATGATAGGGGCCCATCCTGCTCTTCTCCTTACTCAAGGGCTTGTTCTCCCACCCCTGGGATAACCCCGAGGATCTAGGGGGGACAGGTTGCCCAGGGAAGTGGTGGCTACCCCAGCCCTGGAGGTGTTCAAGGCCAGATTGGGTGGAGCTTTGAGCAACCTGATCCAGTGGGGGTTATCCTTGACTGTGGAACTGGATGGGCTTTGAGAACCTTTCCCACCCAAACTGTTCCATGAGAAATGACTTAACGAGGTTTCATGTCTTGTTCAAGCCCATTTCTGGGACGCAGAAGATGCAGAGCAGTCCAGGAGTTGGCATGGTTATGGTCAGGGATAGTGGGATGAAACCTACCAGCATGGACGGGACCCACTCTGGAGGCGGGAGCTTCTGGGTTCCCCCAGGCCCCCAAAACCACTTGGGAGGTCTCAAATGCCACCTTTCAGATGGAATTAAGCCAGGCTCACAGCACACAGCTGGCCCTGAGCTGCATCCGCCGAGAGGGTATTTTAATTAGTCTTCTAAATATCAGCTAATTATGAACCAGCTGCTGCGTTGTCAGGAGCGCAGGCTTTAATTGGATTTATTTGTCAGTGCCCAGAGGGGTCAGGAAAACAGAATGGAACGGGGTGGGGAAATGGCAAGCTTGGTGTGCTCAGCTCCAGGCAGGATCCAGTCCGCCCTGAGTGATGCTGGCAGCCTGTGTGACAGCAGCAGTAGGAGGACCTGTGGGGTGATCCCAAGGGATGAGCATCCTCCAGACATGGTTTTGGTGGATAACACTGAGCTCCTTTCCTCTGGAGGGCTCAGGTGCTTGAAATGTTTAATTAAATCAGAGCAAATTGCTCCAAGGGATCAGGGAATCGCAGAATCGTGGAATGGTTTGGGTTGGAAGGGACTTAAAAGCCTGTCCAGTTCCAATCCCCCTCCCACTGGATAGATTGATCCAAGCCCCATCCAGTCTGACCTTGAACACCTCCAGGGATGGAGCAGCCACCACTTCTCTGGGAAACCTGGGCCAGGGCCTCCTCACCCTCAGCATGAAAAATTTCTTCCTAATGTCTAATCTAAACCCTCCCCCTTCCAATTTAAAGTCATTCCCCCTCATCCTGTCACTATAGACCCTTGGAAGAAGCTGCTCTCCAGCTTTCCTGGAGCCTCTTTCAGTGCTAGGGGCTGCTCTAGGTTTTCCCCACAGCCTTCTCTTCTCCAGGCTGAGCAACCCCAGCTCTCTCAACCTGTCCTCATAGCAGAGGTGCTCCAGCCCTCAGATGATCTTTGT
>WAAB01013136.1:0-20406 GCA_013389865.1 Piaya cayana
CCCACCATGGGTACACTACAGTTATATCCCCTTAGTTCTCCTCATGAAACTTATGCTCCAGACCCTTCACCAGCTTCATTTTCCTTCTTTTGGACACAATCCAGCAGCTCAATGTCTGTTTTGTAGTCAGGGGTCCAAACTGAATGTATTATTTGAGATGCTGTCTCATCAGAGTAGTAGCACAGTTATTTCCCTAGTCCTGCTGGCCACACCATTTCTGATACAAGCCAGGATGCTATTGTGCATAATATTGGCTCATATTCAGTTGGATATCAGCCAACATCCCCAGGTCCTTTCCTGCTGGGCAGTTTTCAACCATATGTCCCCAAGTATTGCATAAGGTTGTTTTGGACTAAGTACAGGACCTGATGCTGATACAAGATATGATGTGCCCATCCCTCTTTGATCAATATAAACTACAATAATGTCTTAAAATATTTGGGTTTTCTTCATGTTTAATTTAGGTGATTAATGTGGCTATTCTAATTTTAATTTTATATTGTACCAAAAATCAGAGAGTCTAGTAAAAGGACAAGATATAACTGTTAAGAGAACTAGTCAATCAGCCTGACACCAGTCAAATAATCTCTTTTGAATACAGATTCTAAAACCTCAGGCAATACTGTTACTTTTCAGCATTTGCTGGTATCTAGTAGCAGTTATATCAAGAAGAGATGCAGCTGTAGCTCCAATCCTTTTCAACAAAGGTTGTGTTAACTTCTAGACTTTATTGTCTGGCTTGCTTGTGTGGTACTGACAGAAGAGCTCATGGTTCAATGGCCTTAAATAGGCCAAAAAAAACCCAAACCCAACAGCTATAAACACCCAGAATACATGGAAAATGCTGCTGGAATGCCACATAAAGTCTCACTGGTTTTCATATCCCACATTCCTAAGGCTAAATATTTTTCACAATGCATTACAATATCAACTTTTCAAGAAGAAAAAGAGCCTTACAGGAGAGAATAATCATAGGAAACACAGACTGCACAATCTGGATGTTTTATTTTTTCCCCTAGAATACAGATAACATTCTCCATGAACAAAACTTCAGTTAAATTTAATTTTCTTGTTAAAGATTTTCAAAAGGAATAATATAATCTATTTTACTACCAGTTTTGCTGTCAGTTGAAGGATCCTTTATGTCCTAAGCCAAGTCCATGAGCAATCAGAGGATCATAGGCTTTCTCTAGAAGGTTGTCAGTATAATTACTGGATTTTTTAGCATTTTGGTCCTAGATTTCTGAGCAGGATATAGTGTAGTCTTTCCCAGATACAGCAACAGCTAAAAAAAATTGTTCACAGAGTTGCAGCCTTGCAACATGCACAGCTCATGCTGGTCCTTTTCCAAATACCAGTTCATTCTGAACAAAATTTTGAAGCCTGCTGAAAGAGAAGAAAAAGCTGCTTTCAAAAGCTTTTAAAGTCAACTTGTTTATTTTGGTAAAACCTTGCAAATATCAGCTCAGCTCTGCCTGAATATTCTGCATAATTATGGTCTCTTCTCCCCTTACAACTAACATAATCAGCAACTGGATATTTTCTTGTTGCTTTTATTAGTATTATTAAACAAAATAATCCTTAGAGCTGATATTACAAAGCTGATTTAAGAACATTAAACAGTACTTGTGACCATTAAGGACTGATCTGTATATTATGGTGATCATATTTATTACCACTGTATGAAAATTATTATAGTAATAAACCCACATAGTTTTCCAATTGTTTCCATTTAATCTCAGCAAAACAAATAACTTGTCTTGCAGAGTACTTAATATTATTAATCCACTGCTGGTGGAAAGCTAGAAAAGCCATAACAGTCATTCCTCATTTGCTCCTTCATGCAGAATGATTTGAATGCTCTGCTTGGAAAAATGGCACACAACAAGCCCCAGCAGACCTGAAGGAACATTCTGAAGGCAGTCAGGTGCTCAGAGCATTTGAAAGCATTCTCCTAAAAAGAAAAGATAGTCATAACCCTGCAATAAGAACTGGGATGGCAGTTTAATGACTGGATGTAAGCAGTGCCAAGGATAAACAAGGTGGTACAACAGTTTTACAAATAATATTATTATCATTTTACAGGCAGGGAAACCGAGGCACAGCTTCTTATGCTCTTGGTATTGTATTTGGAAGCAAGTCTGCACTACAATAGGAGCTTTCTTTACTCAAAAAAAAAAAATCTGTGTCCAGCACAGAGATATGTGGATTGGATGCCAGGACACAATTACAAAGTAATTTTATCATTATGGTATTGTTTGTTCCAAGCTGCATACTTTCTTGTGCTCTTTTAAAGGAGGGAGCAGAAGAAAGAGGACCATGGGGATCTCCTGGAAATTCTTCTGTGCCCCAGAATACTTCATGACATTGCAGTGTTGATCACTTGCCTGATAAACACACCTGTAATACAATGGGGAGAATTGTATAATATAAATTAAAGCTTGCTGTATTATTAATATCTATGTTTAATCCAAGATGGTGTTTCAACATTAGTGTGTTTGGAAGTGTCTTTAAAAGACTCTTCACCTATTATATGATGAAAGGAGTTTTAAAGAATATACTTTTTTCATTTCTGAGCCAAAGCCTATGGATAGCTATAGCCTGATTTAAACTGAAGAATATATTTGAAGTATACAATTTTACACAGCTTTTCATTTGAGATAAACTATGCTTTTCACATTGCATGAAAGTGTGACTTTGATTTTGCAGTCACCCATCCTCTTCATTATGTAGAAGGTCAGAGTGAGATTCTCTCCGAAGGTTGTCCCTGAGGAGCTTCTGAAGAAAAAGAGTTTTTGAAGAGCAGCACCATTTCTGGAGAGAAGTTATTTGCTTTAAGGTCATGTGTCACCTCAGTGGCAGAGACAACATGGGAACATTAAGACTTTCTCCCCAGTTCCTTATTGTATCCAGTGGACCATGATTCCAAATTTCTGCAAGTTTGTTGGTCCCTGCCTGTCACAAATACTTTCATCCTTTTATGAACAGATATCTCATTCCTATTCCACTAATAAGCATGTTTGGAGTAGAGTTAGTAATTGAAATTTATGGCTTGTGTACCCTATTTTAACACTTTTCCAAAGACTCATTAAATCTCTTTTATGTGTATTTTTCCCAGCCTCATACTTTCATTAACTGGAAAAAAAGAGAATAAAATCCCATTTACAACACCACTGCAGCCATGCAGGGTCCTTGCTTGACTGATGTTCTTCTAATGAATTATATTATTGTAAACAAGTGCTGCAAACTAGCCCAAGGTCTTCTCCATTAATTTTTCATTAATGAAATGCGCCACTTAGCTTGTTTGACACTTAAGTGATTCCCATAAATTTAAAATAGAGGTCACCATAAGGAAAGCATTTAAAAGTGTCATTGAGGGAACAAGTTAATGAACTATTCACCCCTCCCCAAATGTTTTTAAATTCACAGGCTAGTCAGCTGTAAAACTTGAAAACCAGTAATATTTTAATTCTTAAAGTAGCTGCCAAGTTCTAATGAAAAAATAAACACCCTAATAAGTGAGCTTTTGCTCAGAGGCTTTTCTCTCCCTTATGCTTTTCTCTCTTTTTACATTCTATGTCAGGAAAGTCCTTATACCTTGCCTAGCTTAATACATCAAGAAAAAAAGAACATCTATACAAGAGAGCAAAATAGAAAAGAGTAAGATTAACCCTTGATGCCCTGTTCCAATTGACTGCAATTGATGGGGGGAGGTGGCATGTAAGGCCATGTTAATAGATACTCTCTCTTTCATGTTCCAGGAAAACTCTGCCATACAAATCTCTATCTAGCCATGATTTTGTGCTAGCGGGCAACAAAAATGCTAACCTATAGTTCACTCTAGCTATATCAGGCAGGTCACTTCATGAGTTAGTTACAACTCTACAGTTAGATAACAGAGCAGAATTGCATGCCCCTGGGCCTGAAAATGAAGCTGAGGCATTGGTACATCCCTCCTGACCAAAGTATGGCTGCACAGCCAAACAAACAAACAAAATTTCCCAAATACGTAAGCAAACAAAAAAATAAGAAGAAAGAGAGTAGAGCACATTAAGTAACCAGAAACCCTCTTTTAGGGTAGAAAGAATCCCACCTAACCTGAAAGACTGTCTGTTTGGCAAGACTCTAGATGACTTAATTTGTTGTGACATTTAGCATGCCAGAGTACAACCAGCTAACACACTGTCTGAAACTGCCACCGAGGAAAGTTCTGTGCATCAAATACTGCTTTGCTACAAACAGTCTATGCTCCCAGCATCTCGGAAATGCAGTGGCTGTGCAGAAGTCTCCACTCAGAAGGCAGAGAAC
Organism: Piaya cayana; assembly: GCA_013389865.1. Taxonomy (NCBI): domain Eukaryota; kingdom Metazoa; phylum Chordata; class Aves; order Cuculiformes; family Coccyzidae; genus Piaya; species Piaya cayana. The sequence goes on from WAAB01013136.1 coordinate 4,309, forward strand.
AGCATTTCACTGAACTCTTTCCTACTAGAGCTAAGGATCTGGCTTTGGCACAAAATACATATGATGAATGAAGCCAAAAATACTGCAATATCCTTTGTGGGCTTTAAAAAAAAATAAGAAAAGAAAAAGGAATAGAATAGAGTAGAACAGAACAGTTGGAAGGGACCTACAATGTTCTTTAGTCTTTTAGCAAATAAATGTCTCCTAATATCATGCCTGAACCTCTCGGGTGCAGATTTGAACTATTACCCCATGTCCTGATAAGGTATACCAGGGAGAAGCACCTCCCTCTCCACTTTCCTCCTCAGGGAGCTGTAGAGAGCAATGAGGTTTCCCCTCAGCATCCTTTTCTCCAAGCTAGAGAAACCTAGTGTCCTTAGTTGCTCGTTATAGGACATTTCTTCCAGGCCTCTCACCAGCTTTGTTTCCCTCCTCCGGATGCAGTCCAGGACCTTGACTCCCATCCTTCTTACATTATAGGATCCAGAACTGCATACAATACTCAAGGTGAAGTTATACCAATGCTGAATACAGTGGGATAATCCGACTTGCTGGTTATATTGTTTGATGCATCCCAGAATGCGTTTTGCCCACGTGGCTGCCAGTCCTACAAATAAAAGAAGCCAAAGGAACACAGTAAGTCTATCTTTAATGTTGACCAACACTAAAAGCTGCTGGAGAAATTGAAAAAATAATAAATTGTGAGAATAGCACTTACAAGGTGGACATTTTTTCTGAAATTTTGGCAATTTTAAATTCACAATGTAGAGATCTGAAGGGTCCTTTATATTGCCTTGTACGGCTATTGGATTCATGAGGCACTGAATTGTTGGGCAGGTTCCTTGTCAAGAGCTGTGAAATCAAGAACACTTGAAAGTGCTGTGGTCTGTATCCTACTTTGTGAAGAATAAGTTACTTTAAGTAAGGTAAATAGTAAATTACAGCCTTTCCAAAATCCTAGACTACTTACTTCACTTTTCTTGCTGTTCTCAAATTATTCAAACCCTATGTAAAACTTAAGTAAAATTCCTATGTAAAACTGATAAACACTGGTCATTTCTTTCTTGCTCAGAGAAAGAAGAATTCCCAGGGAAATCCATATTGTTGAACATTTTAAGTAACTGTAGTGAGATTTAAGAATACTGAGAATATTTTGTAGGGTTTAACAGATACAACATGATCTATAAACAGTGGAAAGAAGCTGTGATGAAGTCTTACTTAACTCTGATTCAGTTCATGTGGTATGCTTCAGGTTTATTTCCAAGAATTGATACTTAAACATGGCTAATATCTTTTCCCCTACAATTTAGAACTGCTACTCTTATTTTAGTTGTGTGAAATATTGAGAGATAAGAAAGCTCAAAACATAAATCTGTTCTCACTCATACTGACATTTTCAAGATATCTTGTCATCTTCAACAAATATAACACTATCCAAAGACAAAGATTGTTTGCAACCAAAAAGGAATGTCTCAAGAAGTTAGTTCATTCAAGAAGGGTCACAGGCACAAAAAGTGATGACATCGATTTTGCCATAAGAGAAAGATAGTAAAAGTGCAGTCAGCACTCTGGAGAGACATAATTCCAGCTAACAATGAAGTCTGAAATACGAGGACAGGATAATATATAAAGAAACACAGTAGGAATAGTTGCCTTTCACATCTAGTTGTCACAAATGAATCTTTCTCAGGACATTTGTAAAAAGTTATTGAAACACAGTAAAAACATGGCTAATTTCAGTGGTCAATGCAAAAGCAACTCCTTGGTTACAGCTCACTTTCCACTGGCATAGAAATGCATTGACTGCTCCTGCTCCTGCTACTGCTAATTAACTCTTTTTTTCCCAACAATCTCATCTCATCCTGAAATAAATGCATCAGAAAATGGAAGACCTCCAATCAAACATTCTCACTTTCAACCCTTCAGTGAAGGATTGAAGCTTAATAATGGCATACATGGTGGTAATATGGTCTTTGCTGCTTTTTTATAGGGTTAATAAATGCAAGAGTTCATAGCCTTGAGGGGCAATTTTGCACCAAAAATAAAATCTGAAGGCTGTGTTGAGATGGTAATGAATACTGCCTTTCATTCGCTCTGTAAGTACAGAGCAGGACAATAGAGGCTAATCTTCATTACCATCATCTTCTGCCAGTAGCCCAATGCCCTGTGTGAAATGGGCAGATAGGTCTTGGCCTTCCTGAGGGCTGAACAAGTGTCTCCATTAAACGAAACAGTCCACAACCACAGACAGTACTAATTAACTCCCTTGTTGGCACTTTTAGTAAAGAGACCAACTAATGAGAAGGAGTGAATGCTGAACTCCCTGAATTGAATACTGCTGCCTGCTAAGGTCTAGATATGAACAACAGATATCAAGCTTATAGAAACAATTTGCCCTGCTACCTTCTGTACTGAGGGAACTCTGTCTATAGAAAAATCAGCTCTCCTCTTTAGGGCTCCCCTCACTGACATGAAAGCATTTAAAACTGAAACTATTCAATAATGAGAATGAAGGACAGGTATGTTCTCAAGGTTGCAGCCAGGATGCTGCATTATGAAAGCTTACAAATATCAGTGTTCATTTATGAGATGTCCCATCCAGTGTTTATTTTGGCAAAGAGGCATTCAGACATACTGATGATTTTTCTGTCTCTTGGGGTTAGTTGGTATGGAAGTGGTGATGCTGCTGGCATGCAGAAATAAAGCTGGAAAAGCTTGTTTTAAGTTTCAGCTCAATGCAACTGGGGATATTAACAAATAATGCTACATATTTTAAGTACATGTTCTGTCCCTATCCATTTACCTCAGAGTTGTATAATACAACTTTCATCACTGTATGAATGTCTGTTTACATTATTCTAAATCTATAACACTTAAAAGGAACATTACCTTGTGAAAACATGTAGTACAAATCACAGTATTTGCTCTCATATCTCACTGCACACGCTTATGGAGAGACATCTCTTGATGAATGCCCCAGATTACTCCATTTAAAGTTAATTAGATTTGGTCTGTGTATTTGACAGAAGACTGCAGAGCAGCAGATGACTTGGGCAAATGCTATTGGTGTACAAAACCTTGCATATTAGGTATTCTAACAAAGTGCCCACATCCAGAGGGAATTAAAGGTGGATGTCATATGATGTAAGGTACGCAATTTTCATATTAAGCACTAGTAAAGTCAGACTAACTGTTACAGTAGAAAACAGCAGACAGGTTTTGATACACAGGCCTTCCCCTTGAGTTGTTTGCTGTGTGAATGTCCTCCACTGTGTCTGTGTCATAGCAATAATTATGTATTAAACTGCTTTAATGGGGTTTCACCAGCTTTAGCATTCATTTTCCCTAAAATATGCCAACTCAAGACATAAACCAAAAGAAAACCAAAGACTATGTTTCATCTTCTCCCCCCTAAAATGGGATGTATATTAACAGGGGTGGATTATGCTGGTAAGGCAGAAAAACATTTACACATTCAAGGTTATTTTTAAAGCAGGTCTGAAGTAAGACCTCAGCAGCTGCTTTGCACAAAATTAAATTTGCTCTATAAGAAGGAGCTTATGGTGCTTGTATACAGCCCCAGCTCTGCCTCGTTTGTGAAGAAAGAACTTTCATTTTCAAGGATTCAGTTTAATGTTCTTCTGTCAATTTCAAACTTACCACCACTGAAAGATTTCTAACCCATGTTAAAAAAGAAGAGGATTGTACCTCATAGATTTGGGAATAATGGGGATGAACTGCAAGGTATTGCATCCTGCAGCATCACCATGGAAGATAAAGGATAAGGTGAGTACTATGGAACTTCTCACACTGAAATGAGCACCCACATGCGTGTTTTAGTGGTTCATGCATCAAAGCAGCTGACAATGCTTGTGAAAGCTAGAGGGATTACTCTCAGTACTTGAAAGCAATACAACTAGACTGACTACAAAGAGGGAAAAAAACATTGAAAGAGCTGAGAAGTAAGATCTGAGACTAAACAAAATATTTTAGCCTACAGACTTCATTGAAACAAGTCTCTTTCTCAGTAAGGTAGAAAAGGCAGCAAACAATAAGCACTTTACTGGAGGGAGATCTAGGCTATACATTTTAATGAAATTCAATTCATTCCTTAATTGGGTTACATCAGTAAAATGTATGCAAATTTATGAGCTTACAATGAGCTTAACTGTTGTGAATGCCTAATAAAACATTTGTTAAAAACAATGGCTTTTTATTCTCACCCCAAATCCTTACCCTGTCATACCCAACCCTACAAACACCCTTCTGAGGTCTAGTATTATGTATGCACTGCATACAAGCCTACAATACCAATCCTACATATATACAACCCTACAAATACCCTTCTGAGGTCTGGTTTCATGTATGCACAGCACACAAGCACAGAAAGCAGGATGCATCTCAAGATTTTCTTTAAGCTGCCTGCATTGACAGGATGAAGTGAGGACATAAACTCTCAAGTAAAAAGGTAACAAAATGAGTACTTGATAAATTAGCGCTTTGGTGAGTCAATCACATTGAGTAGAAAACTCCACTGAAAAGCAAGGGATGATGTGTTCAGTTCTGGGCCCCTCACCACAAGAAGGATGTTGAGGCTCTGGAGCGAGTCTAGAGAAGAGCAACGAAGCTGGTGAAGAGGCTGGAGAACAAGTCTTACTAGGAGTGGCTGAGAGAACTTGAGTTGTTTAGCCTGGAGAAGAGGAGGCTGAGGGGACATCTTATTGCTCTCTACAACTACCTGAGGGTTGGTTGTGGAGAGGAGGGTGNTTGGCTCCAGTAACACAGCACTGTACAAAGATGGCCTAATCCCATGACCATTTCACCATGAGGAAGAAGTTATAGAATCATAGAATAATAGAATCATAAATGGTTTGGGTTGAAAGGGACAATTTAAATTCATGTTGATAAAGACAAGATGTTAGAGAAGGAAATCTTAATGGAAGGTAGTATTTAATGACTCTTTAGAGGATTGGGGAAATAGGTGAATGAACGTAAGAAGAGTTCTGCATACATACAATGTGGGAACATTCACATAGTCTACAATTCTAGCAGTTCTATAAAGTTGTGAGTTTCATCCATATACAAGTTTTAGTAAGTGTACCTATGTGTACAAATTTATTTCCAGATCTCACGCTGAATAACTTCAAGAGCATTTCCCATTTGAGAACTCTTAAAATTTGCTGGTCAGGGTATTTAGGAGGAAACTAGAGCTAGTATTAGTTCTCTTCTTTGGAGCAGATAAGGAAGAATAGATTGATTGTCCCATAGCTGAGACAACTTACCTAAGCATGGTTCTGTTGGGTATAGAGTATTCTGTTGAGTATAGCATGCATATTGACCCAGATTTCAGCATGAATACCAATCCACTGGACACAGGTTAAAATAAACCTTAGGCTCAGAACCAAAGATGCTGATGTTCATGGCTTTGTATCATCCAAAATATGACACTGTCTGGATTATTGTGTGTGTGAACTTGCAGCAAAATATTTATTTTATTTTTTTGAAATCTTAGTAACTCATGTTGGGAACAGATTGATTCCATTAATTGGCAGATAGTAGACAATTAAATTCAGAACATTATAAAGGCTGGTAAAAGAAAACCCAGGACTACAGTTCAAAAGAAACAATGTAAATTCATTATGCACCTTCCCATTGGGAAAGATCGGAAAGTTCAAAGACTTTCAGTGTATTTCAAATTGACACAAATTTGATAGCCCAGGCAGACTACACTGCCAGGCACAGTTTGAACTAAACATGTTGTTTAACTTTCTATTTCTATTAACTTTTCTTATGACTTTTTTTTTCTGTATTCATATTTGTGCCCATCTAACTTCCTAACATGACTGGACTGAGAAACATCAAAATTTAACATGAAAATCTGAATCTCCAGTATTTGTTTTGCAAAGGAAAAAAAATCTTCTAGGGATTCCATAGAAAATTTCCAATACTGACTCTAGAAATTAAGGTCCTTAATATTGCTAAGGTCCATACCACATATTTCAAGAGCCACTTACAATGGTTTTGAGGGGGAAAAAAAAGAGCTTAATCACAACTGCTGCTCCTTTGGAAATTTCACCTCAGGGGACTCAGGTTAAGAAAATTATATACTAGAGACCTGAAAAGGGCATGGAGTGCCAGATCCTCAGGATATTTTATTACTACTGCTCCTTGGACTTCAGAGGAGCCAGTTGCAGTGGTTCTTCTTAAAGCAAGTTTAGTCCAGTTGCTGCATCTACACACATTTGCATCCTCAGTACTGCTAATGTGAAATTAGTTCTGTGATGCATTACTCTTCATTTATTCCTCAATCTGTACAATATGAACTTCACCAAACCACAGTAACATTTTGTATCCCAAACTTACAACGTGAATAAATATTTACACAGCCTATTTATTTCACTATGAACTATATGAATGTAATACATATTTTCCACTGTTCCAGCAGAGTGACATCCAAATCAGGGCCTTGGGGTTGTGCTCTTTGCTCTAGCTCTGACTTTCTGAGTCACTGGGGATTAATCATTTAACCTTTCTGTGCCTTCATTTAATGAAAATGTAAAATGGATTGATATTATAAACTCACTTGAAGTGTTTCCATCCCAGATGTGTTGTAAGGCTTAATTAATTAGCATCTGTGAAACACTTCATGTGAAAGACAGTATATCCTGAGGTGCTATGATTGCTTATTGTGTTTATTAATGCTTCACAGCACCAGAAACCCATTTTTTAAAAATGTTTTGCATGTATTTTAGAATCTTATTAGGGAGAATTACCATAGGAAAATCTACGACTGCAAGGCTAATTCACACTTTACCTTTCAGACCTCTGTTTTTGCTCTGGAAATCCTCCTTGTACTCATGGGCTCCTCTGCTGGCTTTCTGGGGTTCAGTGCGCACCTATAAAACCCTAGTAGTTGAATCTAAATGAAATCCAGGGGCTGCCTGTGGTCAAGTCTCAAGGCATTCTCATGGGAAACTATCTAGATCACTTAGATTGTTGCTAAGCTCTCAGGAATTTTATACTATTTAAGGGCACCTTTTTGAGAAGGATGGATACTTTGAATTCAAAGAGATGGGTGCATACATGCACCAATGAGACATTCCAAGGGATTTAAATAAAAGGTTACTGGCAGAGAAATCCATCTTTCATGGACTTATTTGTTTCAGTAGTGCAGTAACATTTCACCAAGAGGGCAATGATGCTCTTCAGCATCAGTCCACAGTGGCAGTCAGGACAAGATTGAGAAAAATCCTGAGTAACCTGGTCTGACTTCATGTCCAGGTTTCATATGTGCTTCTCCATGCTTAGACATTGCCTGGTGCCATTCTTCATGATTTTCTATCAATCATCTGCCTCACTGAAGACCTGAAACCTCCCAAGTATGTTATTATTTGGTCATAGTTAACACAATTTTTTAGCTCTGGTCTGGCAGATGTGTTCTGGACTCCTCACATCCTAACAGAAAAATTCTGTGGTATATTTTGACAAACATCTACACAAAATCCTCAAATGGTCTCAGCCCTATCATAATATCTTAAGATAGCAGATACACATAACTTCCATTATTGAGTTTTCTGTTCCCTAATCTGTTCTATGGATCATATAATTTTACTCAGTGCAGTAAACAAACTTAGAAGAACAAAGAATATCAAAGCACACAAAATTAGGTAATAAACTATGGAGCACCACAATGGCAGGTTGCAGTTGTATTCACTGAAGAATCAGAGATTTAAACATGTAATAATTCTATCACGCTGTATATATTTATCTAAAATATGGTATTGCACAGACCAATTGCAATCATTAAACAGTCAACAGACACCTGTTGATATATTCTAGAACTACAGAATACTTTAAGGTATTCATGGATTTTTACAAAAATCATAATACCAAGTCTAAACGAAGTCATTTAAGAAAAAGAAAACAGCATCCAAGAATTAAAAAATTGAGTTGAAATTTTAGTTGTTGCTACTAAGAACAAAAGTTCATTCTTACAAATATGGAGTCACAGAGCATCTCAATGACTCTGTTTTTTTTTTTATTTTAGAGTAAATGTTAGCAAGTATTTATTCCAGAGTAATCAGGTTAGGCAGAAAAAACTAAAGGCTACTTGGAAACACCTACCACCTCTGCATGTACATCACCTGAAACTGAAATGACTTTGATCCAGCAAGTTAATGAACATTTTGGCTATTAGCTTCAGCAGGAACAAACTTGGTTTCTTTCAATTATATATTATTAGATTAAAAGATCCTCAGAATTATTATGACAGATATTGTAAAAATGTCTTAGGCAAGCTAGAATACTAGGTTTGCGTCTAAGGTTTTGCTATGGTTTTAATGGAGACATTAATTTTCTTTCTTCTAAACCTCAAATAAATTAATGTCTACTGTGTTAAAAGGGGTACACATCTGCAGTCACTTAATAAACAGTAACAGCAGGTTAGCCCCTGTAGATTACATATGTAGCCTAATATTTGGGTGGTAGCATGAAACCAATGAGGTTTTGTCTGGGAGACTGCATCAGTAACAGCTAGTGCAGAGCTTGGAGAGGCCTTAATTTTCTGCTGAGTGGATATGATGGTTCCCTGGTACTTCTGGCTGAGGTTCAGTGCCTTCACTGCATGAACTGCCCATGCAAACTGCCTTGCCTTGCTTTACTGATGTGTCATGTACCTGTTTGCCCACTCCGTGTTCACCATGCTGTGGTCACTGCCACTCCTTATGAGCCATTTAAATCTCCCATGGATGCTTCTCCCGCCTCCGCATCAACTGCCACATCAGAGCTGTTGCTTCTGGCAGTCAGGAGCTGCCCACCCCCAGCCCCTTTCTGGGCTTCACTCGCTCTGGGGAATCTGTCTCAATCTAGCTCCTGGCTGCAGAACTTACCATCCCTGCTGCTGTTTCTTGCCAATTGAGCCAAGTCACAAGCCTCTTCTCCCAAGTGACAGGGGACAGGACCAGAGGAAATGGCCTCAAGCTCCACCAGGGGAGGTTTAGGCAGAGCATTAGGAAAAAAAAATTCACAGAAAGGGTCATTGGGCACTGGAACAGGTTACCCAGGGAGGAGGTCGAGTCACCTTCCCTGGAGGTGTTTAAGGCACGGGTGGATGAGGTGCTAAGGGTTTAGTGTTTGATAGGAATGATTGGACTCAATGATCAGGTGGTTCTCTTCCAACCTAGTGATTCTATGATTCTATTACATGCACTGGCACTGTGTGTAAGCCATTAAAGAACCCAGGAATCATGGGTATCATCTGTAATTCCTACTCCAATCACAAACAAAACTAATCCTGGTAAATCATTAAACATCTTCTGAAGGTCACTGCTTTAAATGCCATCCAATTATTCTATTAATACAGGTTCATTTACATGGCCACTTCCTTTGTGATATTCAAAACTAGCCTGTATAAGACACTAGCAAGCATACAGTAGCTGACTGTGCAGCATTAGCATTGAATGACCAATAAACACAACATGTATTTTAAAGGAACTAATTCTCAAACCACAAAAAATTTCAGAGCTGCTAGAAATGTTAGAACTGTAGCTACAGAAAGGGAAAAGAAGCATTCTGTTAAGTTTAAGGTGGTTTTGACTGATTTTTTGTTTGTTTTTCAGAAATATGTAAAATGAAAGGGTTTTCCCTTTCATGGGGTATCAGTTGGACCTCCTGTCACAACCCAAATTGTTCTGTACTGCATCAGCATTCCCATCAGAGGAGGCATTAAAGACCTTCTGTTTCATACATCAAGATTCCTGTGGAATAATCTTGTGGCCAACAGGTCAAGGGAGGTGATTCCCCTGCTCTACTCTGCTCTTGTGAGACCCAGCCTGGAGCATTGTGTCCAGTTCCGGAATCCACAACATAAGAAGGATATCGAATGTTTGGACCAGGTCCAGAGAGGGCCATGAAGATGACCAGAAGGCTGCAGCACCTTTGCTATGAGGACAGGTTGAGAAAGTTGGGGTTGTTCAACCTAGAAAAGAGAAGGCTCCAGGGACACCTCATAGCAGCCTTCAAGTACCCAAAGGGGGCCTACAAGAAAACTGAAGAGGGACTTTTTACAAGGGCATGCAGGATGAGGGGCGATGGTTTTAAATGGGAATGGGGAATATTTAGACTAAATATTAGGAAGACACTCTTTATAATGAGGGTAGTGAGGCACTGGAAAAGGTTACCTAGGAAAGTTGTGGTTATCCCCTCCCTGGAGGTGTCCAAGGCCAGGTTGGATGCGACCTTGAGTAGCCTGGTCTAGAAGGAGGTTGGAACTATGTGATCTTTAAGGTCTCTTCCAACCCAAACCATCCTATGATTTTGGGCTGCTGTTCCTTAGGCTGAGTCACTGTCTTCAATTGCAAAACGAATGTTAGCTCAAAAATCAAAATGAGAATCAACATTACCAGAAAAGATACTTTGCTGTGAAAGTAGATAGTCTAACTTAGCTAACATGCTTTCAGTGCTCTGAGATATTCAAATAAAAATTGTCAGCACTAATACCAAATATGAGCTCCAGTATTATTAACACTAGCCAATGAAGGCTGTTTTTTAAGAAATAGATTTTGCTATTTTTAAAGTTAAGCTACCACTGGGAGTTTCTAAAAGAAGCAAAGTTAAGGGCTTATGAGCCTCAGACCTAGCCAGTGTACACAGCATAATAAATGACTCAAAGGTTTTCTAGAAAATAATTCCACTGAGAGGTTTTGGTGACATCCTTAACCACATAGAACTCCACCAAAACATGGTTACTAAATATTTATAACAATCCAAACAGGAAATTAATGCCATGCAAATCTCTACAGAATAATTATTTTGCTGGAAGTTATTATATTGGAATAAGGAATTTTAATTTTGTAATGTGAATAAATTAAAATGAAAGCATCAATTATTCACACAAATAAAATGGAATATTTATGTATACTACACTTCCAATGCAATTTACCTGATCCCCTCCTCTATAGTCATGGAACCTGCTGCTTTTGCAGCTGTGCAAAATAGCCACACAAAGGTCAGATCTTTTCAAGCTGTGAAAATTTGTTCAACAATGCCCTTGGATGTAAGGTTTCATCAGTCCAAATCTGTTTAATTCATTTTGTAAAGTAAGACACAGGGCTAAGCTGCTACTGTTCCTCCTGGTCCTTACCTTATTCTGCTTCTTAGTGGCTTATTTGAAAGATCTGACCCTAAAAGTAACATTTTAAAAGAAGCTGGGATTCACAAGATTACCAAAGACTGAAGTTTTACCTCAGCCCCTAGCAGCATTTCTGATTAAGCTGAAGCATCTGGAAAGCATGTAATTATGTCAGAATTTTCAAGTTAAAAGGAAAAAAAAGGAAGTAAAAGGCTCGTTTCTTAATAGAAAAAAAATACCCCTCATGCACATAAAAGTAAGAAAAAAGCAAATAAAACCACTTTCCTTTCACTTGAACAACATAAAGCCAAGAAAAGTCCTTAGTTCTAGGAACAATTCTGAATGGCTAACACCTCAATCTACCACAGTGAGATGCATAAGTTGGGCAATTGCCTCAGATCCCATAGCAGCTTCATTAGGCAGCACTGCAAACCATTTGGGAATATGTAGAAGGAGCAGGGATCCTCAACAGAGGGTTTTATCAGCAAATTGATTGTCTTCCCATGGCTTTCCAATGGGCCGGAAGAAATACTCCGGAGAAAATTTTCTCCTACATTTATTGTTTTGATCACTGGACAGATTCAGAACAAGATTACCAATGCTGCCCTAATAATAGCTCTTTGCTAACTGTGGTTCAAGTGTCTGCAGCATCACCTCTGCTTTAAGAAGATGACCTCAGACTCACTGCACAGTGAGTCTGCATGTAAGACCAAACTTCCAGAGCGATGGCTCTGTTTTCCCAGTGGAAGACCACTGAATCAGTGACTTAGAAATAACATATCTGAAACTGATCACATCCTATGAAGATTTCCACCACTCAGAACTGACCACTCACCGATGTCACATCCATATGTTATTTCCAAAATGTTTACCTTTGCTCCACTGGAACATCATTTCATAGAGCAGCAGCAATGCTTAGGATCTCCTAGAATTAACTTATGTGGCACATTCTGCACTGAGAGCTGTCAATATCTTAAACAGATGGTGACTAAGACCTGTCTGGTTCTTTTAAGCCAGGTCTCCTCAGCTGAAATAGATACCAAATTTACCAACAGCAAAGACTGAGGTGAGACGACACAGCTGTATGGGGAACAGTCCTGTCTCTTCATTTTGAATCTGCAAATGCTGGCTAACAGTGCTACCATGAGCAACTCAGCTGCCAGTCATGTGCTCTAAACACTGCACCACAGTATTATCTTGAAGCTTTCTCAGCACTAAGCAAAAAGCTTTGCAATATGTTTTTAATACCAATCATTAAATGTTTTCCAGTAGAGATCTATGCCTCCACAAAGGATTGCTACTAAGAACAGGTTTACTTCTCTAGAACTGAGTTAGCCATCCAAATAACACTGTTGTTTAAGCTGGCTTTACTGCCCTTGGCTTTTCTCCTTGTCCCCAAATTATCTTCCTGGTGGTAAAAACATGTATGTAAACAAGTTGCAAACCAGAACAGGCATCTGGTCCAGTTAACAGAAAACTCAATTGAAAATCCTAATTTTACAATTATTAGTGATAGTCTTTCACAAGTGGACCAGTTTCCCAATCCAGTTCACAGAATGGAGCATGTGCAGAGACCCAGCACAGCACAGTAACTAGTCAAAGCGGAAATGTGGCTGAAAAACAGTTCATTAGAGGCCCTTCTTGTGTGAAAGGCTGCAGTCCAGAAGCCACAACATACATAGGAGTACAATGCCTTCTAGTATAGTATAGTGAAAATCTTGTTGGAAGAAAACATCCAGTTGCACTTGCCATATGCATCCATTATTGAAGCTTGAGACTACAGAGAGAACAATATGCACGACTTAAACATGCCTTATTGTTCATATTCTGTTCTTTGTTTAGTAAGATAAAATAAAAATGTGGGGAAGGGGCAAGAGAAAAGTAACAATCTTTCTAACTTTTGCTCTGTTGAGTTTACAGGGGATTAATATTATTTGACTCTATGCACACAGCTGGGAATTTCAGCTCAAGGCACTATACATTTTGCACTGTGCCAAGACATTAATGTGTTTTTAACAATTTAAGGCCAGTATTGTGGGCCTTCTGTAAATGCAAGGAATTAAAGTCCTTTCTGCTGTATTGCTGCATGCTGAGTAAGTCTCCAATTACTTGAGCTGTTAATTTTTTTCTTCCTATATCTTGCCTCCATTAAACTGATTTGTTCAATCGTGTTGAACTGTCACCTGCTGCCTGTGTTCTCGAGTGTCTTGCTTGCCTTGGACAGTGATGTCTCTGTTAATCTTTGTTCACAGCATTTCTAACAGTGGGGTACATTTCCCTTTGCAGTGTTTTTATTTGCTTCTAGAAATACATCTGAAATGATTGGATGAACAGTTTCCAGCTTTCTGATGAGCCCTCCTGGGCTGTTCCTGGATGAAAAGAACCTTATTGGAAAAAACATATAAAATTGAATAGAAAATGAAACTCTGCCTGGCTTAACCTGTGAATTTCAATGGACACAGTGCTACCTGCTGTAGATATTCTCTTTCTGACAGACTTTGGATCAGGTCATGAAAACAGATGTTCCTTCTTTAGGGCCAGAAACCTTTAGGTGTAAATAAACAAAACTAAGTTAAATTAATTTATTCTAACACAGTGATATTACCCCCAGCAAAACATGTGCAAAATAAAAAGAACAAGTAAAGTGCACGTATTTGCTTTTCTTCTAAAAGCCTATTAAGCTCATCAAAGACGGTAGTAAGATGGCACTGTGCTAAGAAAGAAAACCAAAGTTGACAGTTTTACCTCAGCTCTTGGAAGTCAATGACTCATACAGATAGGTGAGCATTAAGAAGAACATGAATCACAAAAAATGTATACTGCTATGGGAGTGACCAGTCTCCACTAAAATTGTTGATATGCCTCGTGAATCATCAATATCAAAACAACTCACTGCATTCCCCTGGAAAATGCCGAAACCAATTAAGCAAAGGACAAGCAACACAACTGGCATTATTTTAATCACTGAAGGAGCTCATAGTGACTTTCTAAAGGAGACATAACCAAGTCTCAATCTCTCACACAAATATAAAAATTGTGTACTGTATGCAATTAGAATTTTTTCAAGGAGTTCATTCTGCAGTGTTGTACTGAACTTTACCAAAGTCAGGCTCAGGAGTAACTGATCCATCAATGACATTGCTGCTACTCTCCCATCCCATATGTACCCTCTGCAAGGTTACAAATTGCTGGAACTTCCACTTGACCTACCTTTCATTAGGCAATACCACAACTGCCATGTCATTCCTTTCCTCTATATTCCCTTGAATAACTTCAAACAACTCCTTTCTGTACCTGACTTGTCCACCTGCCCAGTTCTTACGTTCACTCAATAATGCATATGAAATTGGAGCATTTTCCGATAATGGTTAACCACATTTAATTTCTAGGGAATATCAGTTTCCATTGAGTGATGCACAAACTGCACATTAAACACATTCTGTGTCTATAGGGGCCTGAATGTTACCTCATGAATATGCAAGAAGCTTTGTTTCTCTGAGGAAGACAGAAACAGATTTCTTGTCAGATAGGAAGTGCTGTTATGTTTAAATATTTTCTTCCCTCTTGTTCTTTTTCCATAAAGCAGATGAGATTTGGTATTTGCCAGAGCAGTCATATTTTTTTCCATGCTACAACAATAGCCTAGTGCTGAATGATAAAAGCTTTACCTGCCATGTATATAATATGATTGCTGTTTGAGTGTTCTGAGTTCCTGCTTTTCTGTGTTGCACTTCACAAAGATAATGCTGAAATCAAAGGCAAGGTGATAAATGTTAAAAAATTATTCAGTGTTTGAAAATACCAAGAATAAGCTTTCTTCCTTGATCTTCTTTCACTCAGACCAGAAAGGACTATGAGATCCCCTCATCTGACCTTCAGTGTAATTCATATCCTTAAATTTTATCATCACCTGTATATTAAGCTTGGGGATTTTTTCTTTTTACTAAAATGTATCTTCTGAAAATATGCTTTTCATTGCCCTGTCTTCATTTGGGGGCTTCAAGAAATAAGGACTCCATAACCCTTAATAGTTATTCCAGTGGTTAACTCTTAAAATTGAGGCATCAATTTCTACTTTGAATTTGTCTGGATGAAATATTCAGTTATTAGTTTTCGTCATGTCTTTCCATGCCAGATTAGAGAGATCTTTATTATTTAGTAGATTTGACTTTTGAAAACACTGTTGTCTTGTAATCAAGTCTCTGTTCAGTCTGAGTAGACTAAGCATATCTAGCTTTTCAAGGTCTTCTGGTAATGAAATTACCAGCCATTGAATTTCATTGTGATAAAGATTTCTCTTATATAGTGTCTGAACTGGGGTACTAGTCCTTTAAAAACAGTTGTCTTGTTATATGCCAACATTACAAGCCAGTATGGATCCTGCTATCTCAGTTACACATTTATTCCAAGTTAAAGCCTGTACAAATGCCTTATTTACATGCACAATTATGTCCATTCTGTGAGGACCTGAAAGAGCAGAGCTTGCAGTTTCAGGAGTAATACTTCAGTTGTAAACACTGATAATATATTCATATTGTGTCGTGCATTCATTACATAAATCAAGGCTGAGTGTAGACAGAATGTGAATCATAGAATCATAGAATCACCAGGTTGGAAGAGAACCACCAGATCATCGAGTCCAACCATTCCTATCAAACACAAAACCATGTCCCTTAGCACCTCATCCACCTGTACCTTAAACACCTCCAGGGAAGGTGAATCTACCACCTACCCGAGTAGCCTGTTCCAGTGCCCAATGACCCTTTCCGTAAAAAATTTTTTTCCTAATGTCCAGCCTAAATCTCCCCTGGCGGAGCTTGAGGCCATTCCCTCTCATCCTGTCCCCTGTCACCTGGGAGAAGGGTCCATTACCCTCCTCTTTAAAACCTCCCTTCAGGTATTTATAAAGAGCAATGAGGTCTCCCCTCAGCCTCCTCTTCTCCAGGCTAAACAACCCCAGCTCTCTCAGC
>WAAB01013136.1:20958-31506 GCA_013389865.1 Piaya cayana
GTGCTTCATGATAGCACTCAAGATCACCTGTTCCATGACTTTCCCTGGCACTGAGGTCAGACTGACACGCCTGTAGTTCCCTGGATCCTCCCTGCGACCCTTCTCGTAGATGTGCACAACATTAGCCAGCCTCCAGTCTAGTGGAACTTCCCCAGTCATCCAGGACTGTTCTGTAAGCTTTCTGCAGTCATCTTCTAGTGTCCAGTGCCCCAAAGAAAGAATTTACTAAGAGTATTAGAAAATGTTATTCCTCTTACAATATTCAGTCTTTACCTTGTTTCAATGAGATTGCTAAAGTGGACAGTATTTAATGTCATTCTTGGCAGCAAACAATATATTGTTAATATCACTGCTATGAACTAATATTCACTTCCACTGTTCATGAACTGCCAAAATGGTACAGAATTTTTATTGCTTTTCTCTAGTACCTAATGCCAATCCTTTTGCTTTGTGACCAGCAGCGTTCCTGGGGAAGGCAGCAGAGGGGTGGCAAAACAGATGTCATTTCCCTAGTTGCTACAGAGCAGGATGGAACTACATACTTGACTTGTCGGGAAGCAAGGGCATGAACCGCCATGACTGTTGAGTGGCAAGAAACCAGCACCCTGTCACTCCCGAAAAGCACGCAGAAGCTAAGGACTGCTGTGAGGCTGTATCTGGCTTCACAGCACAACTCCCACACCTCTCTTTCAAGCATGGTTATAAGTCCTGCCTTTTTATAACTACTGGGTCAACCAGAGCTCCTGCCTTTCCTGGAGACCCAGTAAGTCAGAGATAGTGTTTTAATGATGTAGAAAGGGCCATCTTCTTAGCACTCATGTTTGACTACCTAATTTTAAATGGTCTGGTGAGGATTGCCACATTCCCATGCAATCTGCTAGGTGTATGTTAGATAATTTGCAAAAAGAATATTTTAAATGACTGTTTCTGTTGAAGAAATGGGGTGTGTGAGGGGATCCTGCCTGTAACAGAACCTCTAACTGAAACCCCATTACTTTCAGTCCTTAGCTTTCTAAAAATAGCAAGTCATCCTTGTCCATGAGCTTTAAAAACATCAATAAATTAATGTCTCTGCTTTTTTCCATCCTTCTAATTTTTCAGAAGCAAACTGACTGTCCCGTAGTTAGACACTCATGCACACATATTCTCTATTTGCATGGCATATGACCTACCTGTCAGAGAATAAGTTTAAATACTAATTACCATAGAAATGTTCCTTATTGGTTCCTTTAACTTTTATTACCAGAGAAGAAAATCCTAAATTAAAAGAGAATTATTTTTGTTTTAATTTTACTGGTTGAAGTCCAACTCCACAGCTAAAAAGAGAGCTCAAAATTAAACTCTTGTACAGACCTAAGCCAATAAAATAATTTAGACTTGATCTGACCCAGCTCAAAGAAATTCCATAACGGGTAACAAAAGAGTCCAGACAACAAACCTGACCTCAAGTGTCACCTCTGTATGCCACATTTTGCTAACCAGGCGAGGAAACAATTTTGCTTATTTGTTATTTTCTTCAATCACGGGTCTTGATTCTTGACAGACAGTGTTCAAATGAACCCCAGTGTTATACTGGAGCTCATACAAGATACATTTTTAGCTTGTGGGACTTATCCTTCAGTAGTGTCAGAGCCCAAAGAGTATTTATATAGTAAAACCCTCTTTCCTTTGTGCTGCAACTGAAGAGCTGAATATCTTGGGGTTTTTTCCACAGTAATCACAGTATTTGTTTTTCATTTTTCTAACTTTTTACTATATAGGCATGTGTATCTTCACTATACAGTGCTACCATCATCAAAGGGAAGAGCTATAAAATAAGTCATCATCTCACTAGGTGAATTTATCGCTGTCGTAAAAATAAAGACCCCCAAGGTTCACTGCATCCACTGTACTGAAGACACAGAGTGCAAGATTGGGGAATTTACTATAGCACACCACTGTGTCATTGTACATACCTGAAAACTTGGCTCAGCTGTCATCTGGAAGCATTAATAAAGAAAATGCAACCTAAGGGGAAAGAACCAGGGACATTTATTTGTCAAAAGAAAAATGTACATTATTATGGAGTCAGAAAGCAAATTATAAGTCAGAGTTTGTATTTTACACAGTGAAGATGTTAGCTGGGCTTTATTAATGTTTTCATAAATTATTCACTGAACAGAGCCCCTTACATAACCTACATACTTATTTATCTGTCTGGGAAGTTTGTCCCTTATGGGAAACACAAATGTTTGAGCAGGAGTTTGAAAATGGTTCCACAGCTTGTTGTTTAAAGGCTGTTATCCCAAAAGTGTCAGAAAAAAAAGTGTTTTCTTCTGTTAGTCCATGAGAGGAAGAGACAGGAATCCCAGATTGCCTGTAGCAAGAGAATGAGCTGGACAGCAGAATGCATCAGATGAAGAGACAGTAGGTAGTAAAGAGCTTTAAGACCGCCAGCAAACAGCCTTTGCCAGAGTTTTTACAACACGAAAGATGCTTGCTTAGGAAAGCAGGTTTGCAAGGAACACTCTGTTCAGGTTACTCTGTGGATAATGTAAATAATTAGAGGGCCCAGCAGAAGACAAGACCCAACTGTGTAAACGGCTGTACAATCCCAGAAAAAAAATCCAGCCCTGAAGATACTATAGCCTAAAGAATATGGGAAGGAATTTTAGGGAAATAGAAGTAAATGGGGTAAACTGTGTCTCTCACGATTGTACAAGAGGTCAGTGGTGGCAAATCAAGTTCAGAACTTGTACAATGCAGCAGTGCATTCTAGATCAGCATCAGCTTCCTTTGGAGGATTAATCCCTGTTTTGAGGGTTCATCTCACCTAATTTAAAGACCCATTTCTGAAAGAGTTAACTAGACTGTTTTTATAATGGAGAGAGAATAACCAACACAATCTCTCCTTGCTTTGGTGAGTGTGTCTCAGCTACGAGGAATCACAGTATAGAAGTCTGCAGGGTTTACTAAAATGCAGTAAGAGGAGTCCCACTCAACACAACTAGGGCAATCATTACTGGAAACCTTGACTCAGTTGTGGTTAAACATTTAGATTAAAAACAAGTTGATTCCAGAATTAAGAAATAAAAGGTGGAAATATTTTTGCTGACAGTAATTGAAATTACTGTCCAGAGGAATGTTCTAATTCTTGAAAATTTCAGATTATATGTAATTCAAACAAACTAAAAGTAACAGCTCTCATTGAAGTTCCTGGGAAACTTCCCTGGTGACTGTCAAGTAAACACAGTTCTACTGTATGTTCTCAATATAAGCCTACAACAGACAGATAACACCATGTGACAACATGGCTTTTAAATACCTAGCAGTTCCAGACATTTGTGGCAATGAGATATTGCTGAGATGGGAATGAGGAGTTGACTCTGCCATTCTCCTGAGCTTTTTGCAGAAATATAGCCTAGCCAGAGATAAAATTGTACAATAGCCTATATTGAAAATGTACGAGAGAATTTTTTTGCATTTTCAATATATTGTCTTCCACAGTGCCTGAATCTGTATTAGGAATTTAAATATTGTTTTTTAATTAGAAAATTTACAACCCTGAATATATACTGATTTCCTTGTTCCCAAGACATCTTTCTCCATTTTTCCCCTCTGACCTCTAGAGGAGGAAGCTTTCTAAGGAATGTTTTACATTATCTCACGTCTTAAAGCCACTACCTTGTAATCTTCAAATAAAACAAACAGAAATGTTCAAATAGGGACCAATATTCATAGATCCTTGTCTTAAGAAACTGCCAATGTTTGAAATGCACAGACAGAACCCCACTACAGTGATGAATATCTGTAGCAAGCAGGCACATGAATGATATTACCTGATGGGATTGTCTACATTATGCCTCCCCATTATTCTGTAAAAGGTGACCCAAGCTGTCATGTGAAAATCACACGGTCAAAGCTAGTTAGCTTTGCCAATCAGCTGTAAAAAGCCTGTGGCTTTCCAAAGAAGGAGTTGCACACATTTTTCAGCGTCTCAGGGAAGGTGAGGAGTGGGCCAGAAGCATGAGAAAAAAAACCTTGTGGGAGCTATTACAGGTGTGGATACTTGGCTACCTCTTTCCAGAGGAGGAGTAAAATAGAGTGACTGACTTCAAGGCAGACATAAATGATATACCACTTAAAAAGCTTCAGTTGTTAAACCTATGTCTTCATAAAGCTACATTAATTTGGTGTGAAAGCAACTGCTGGAAAAGTAACCTCTCAAAACCCAGAGAGAAATTCAAAGTATGTGCTGTCATACAAATTTTCTTTGCTACTTCAGTGAGAAATCAGAGGAGGTTCATATTCAGCTGCATGTGCCACAAACCAGCAGGTCTGAGATTATCATTGTGCCCTCATGCTGCAGATCAGAAATCAAACTATGTTCTTTACTTCTTCTGCAGGACAGGACAGAGACAACACAGGTTGGATTTGACATCTGTATCACTATAAAAAAAAGTTATAACAAATACCACAGAAAATGGGAGAGAACAGAAAGAAAATAATCTGAAAAATTTCAGCATTCATAAAAAGTATTGAAGAACTGAGAATGTATTGACTGAAAAGGTAATATTGGAGCATCTGTCATAAGTAAGTCATGAAACCTTTCTAAGGTTAAAAATCTGTTCTTCAAAGTGCTCCAAAATCTTCATGCTTTCTTAGAATGTGCTTTGGCTTCAGCTCAGACAGAGGTCTGATTCAGCTCTGTCACCTTCCTGCAAACTATCTCCATATTCCTGTCATTCATCTCAGTTTCTAAGTGGTTTTGGTGCTTACACACTAAATTACTTTCCAAGAAAATCAAATTAACAGCTTTGCTACACATACACTGCAGTGTTTAATGGGCACACAAAGTTTTGAAACCACCTATGGGCCAAACTACTGCAATATCGCCCCCAGTGGTTACCTAATACTTATCAATCACTAAAATGCTCCTGAGTTCACAAGTGGTCCTGTAACAATCCAGAGCAGTTCATATTTCCTCAAGGACCATGTAGTGTTTCCAACTAGCACCAACTGTTAGCCCTCTACTGACTTTATTCCAATCAATCTATCAGCTACTCCTTCTTCTGAAGAAAACACGCTTTATGCCTTTGCCCAGTGTTTACCTAGTCTATATTTCGCTGACATATCTCTTTCTGAATTTATATCTTTATTTATACCCCTCCTCTCCTGCTTTTTAATTTCTTTAATTTCTCTCAACATGTCAGTACTTAGTCCTTTCTCCCTGCAGAAAATTCAAAGTGGTGCAATTTGACAAACCAAGGTAGTACTCTTACTCAGGAAATCTTCTTGAAGATTGGCAAGATTTTCTTGGGAGTTAGGGTTACATGGTGGCAGTACTAGAACACTGCAAACCTCCTGTTCTCTGCTAGATGAGATAAATAGTGATCAACACCCACTCACACTTCGGAAAAAAAAAAAGAGAAGGTATTTTTCAGAAAGACAGGAAACAGCACACTTCAAGGTGGCAAAATGTGTGTCCATTTTTTGGGAACACTGTGCTGAAACTGAAGTTCTGCTGGAGTTTTTGTCTTCTCCTTTCCCAGGTGATCCTATGGCACTATCACTGAAGTGGTCCATCAGCATTGTTCTGGCCTCTTCATCCTTGGGTACCATAGCAAACACTTGCAAGGATGCAGACTGGGGTGCTGTTTTCCCCCACCCAAACTCCGGCTGTGACTCCTTTACCAGCTTCCAATACCCAAACAGTCAGATGGAAAAGCAGCACTCATTTTTTGTTCATATCTATTCTGGGCTGGGGAGGTGGAATGAGGGTTATTGAGGTTTCTTGCACAATAATACATTGTGCTCAGAAACATAGAGATGTGCTATACATCAGAAAGCAGAGAGAGGGCAAGGGCTCTCGTGCTTCTAAAACAATTCTTCCAAAGCCATGTAGCAACCACCTGTGTCAGAAACTAGCTGCCAGTCCTCACCCTTTTTGAATACTAAGGTCAGTCTCAGCATCAAAAAGAGCCATGATTGTGGCACACTGTGATAAAACAACCCTGATAGACTTCCACAATAATCTGACTCAGCGAATGCCCCATCCTCTCAGGAAGCAGTGGTGAGAGCACTGTTATAGGCACAGATTTTCCCTCTGAAATGGTTTGTCATAACTCCCTTAAACAGAAGGATTAAACAAGAATTATAAGCAGATTTAAGGAAATATGAAATGCACTGTTCCTGAATGTGTGCTATGTGTATGCAGGGTTTTCTTCTCTTATTTAAGAGTGATCTGCAAGCACTGTGAGTTTTCCCAAGCACATTCATTTGTTTTCCTTGATTTTTATTTCTTCAGTCATGCAAATACAATGGGTTTTGACGTGGAGCCCTGCTAGTTTTTTTCAGTCAATGGAAAAGTGGTAGATTTATCTGATAATAGAGCAAGTTGTGCATAGTATTTGAAAACACTTGACAAATAATACCATGAGGCAGAACACAGAACAAATTATAGGAGCCCACAATGGTTCTCCAAACCCCAGTTTCTAAGTTCCTAGGCCTCTGCAGCTACAGGACAAGGTGCTATTTCCCATTCAGAGGTCTGACCACAGTGAGAATGCTGTTTGAGAGTGTTTTGCACTGGTAATCTGAAAGGCAGCTATAGCAACGTGAATGTGTGTCCATGATCGAGGCACAGCACAACACACACATTACTATGCATTCCAGTCATGACTTGAACAGTATTCTCCGGTTAAAACCTGCATTATTCATTACATCTCCACTTAATAGGTGTACCCTAACATAGATAAGTGAGATATCATCCACGTATCTCTTAGAAACTATTGCCAACTCAAGGAACAGAATTAAGATTCAGACAGAATATTTTAACTGTATCTCCTGGCTGCCAAGAGTTTGTGGTTGAAAGCAGGTTAACTTTAGTTTGTTTCCTGGCTTTCGTAAGTGTAGATTTTGCTGAATCTGACATTTTAGAGGAAAGTACGTACTACTTGGGAACTAGAACTCTATACAGTTACTTTTTTCAGCAGAAGGGAGATAGAGATACAAATTGCAAAAGAGGAGTTCATAACTAGCAATAACTCCACTGAGCTCTGTGCATCTGATTATTATCAGTATTATTAAAGCTATGAATTGCTAGCAGAGAAAAGGGTTTTATACTACAGGTCCAGGCTATCAACATAAACATTTTCTGAAAAACAGAGGTGCACTACTAAATAACTATATGTATCTGTGGTAAGAGCTTCTGAAACTGTGAAAGTAAAAAAAAAAAAAAAAGTAGAAAATATATTCAGTCATAGTGAATATTCTAAATTATGTCACACAGGTGTGGTTTAAGTAGGTGCAAAATGACACAAAACCACAAAAGAAAGCATTTTAAAAGGTACAAAGAACTTTAGCAGATTGAGCTTCATTAACTAGATTTTTAAAAGTGAAAGCAAAACAAAAGACAGAGCTTTTGAGACCTCCAAGGGGTACTGAGGATTTCAAAGTATATCTATTTAGTATACCTTGCAGGATCCTTTCATGGATGGGAGTACAGAAAAGAAGAGGAATAAAATGAAATGAAGGCACAGTGGAAAGATTACTTTGCAGATGAGGAAAGAGAAGAGAGATTTGTCAAAACCAGAAGTCAGGTGCCTTGCAAGCAGCAGGGGGAAATGATAACACAAAATAAAACTCTGATCATTTCTGAACAATCAGAAAGGACTTTCAATTTAATAAAGACAGCAACACCTAGAGAAATACCAAGATACTCTGCAGCCCTAGCAAGCATCTGGCAGGCAATTCCATTATATTTGAAACAGGAACATAGACATTACAAAACTAATAACAGTTGTCACATACGTTAGGAGACAAGGGGTTAAGAGGGATTCATGTCACACTGAGATGTTTTGACAGTGATTGACTTTCAGTAATCAAACCACTCTATATAAAAATAAAAAGCTCAGGTAATTTAATATTCGAGGGAGAGGATCAGTGTAAATCCCACCTCCACCAGTTTTTAAGGGAGAAATACAGTATTTTTAAGTGTCATATGAAGATAGAAAACAGGACACTGGAAACGGCATAGAAAATGGGGCACATTTTCTGCCAAGCATCATCATCTGAGGTCCATAGTGGGAAAGTGGTCTTAATATCTTGCCTCTTCTTGTTCATTCCCCTCCTTGATATCTACCCTTCACACTTCCTCTAACCCAGATGACATTGAGAGCAGAGACTGCCTTAAATGAATGAACACTAATAGAAAAGTCCAGAGGACTTGAGATACTTAGCATGCAGAATTGGCTTCTCAAGAAGTAGTTTACACCTGTGAGTGCTAGTGAATTATTACAGCATTTAAGAACAAGTTAAGAGAGACAAAGTATGCTTTCAGCACTAATGTACCAGGAGTAAGACACATGCCATTGATAAGCAAGACAGGAAGGCTGTACCAGAGCCGCAGCACTGCAGATGTAGTCTTTGCCTCATCAAGATTCTTTATTTCTTTCCCTCCCCACTGTCACTGATTCAATGGTGTTATCTATTCAGTGTATGCAATTCATATTAGAACCATATGTTTTTATTGACTACACATCCTATTTCTACATCTACAGTTTGTAATCAAAAGCAATACAGCTGAAGTTAGTATTAAAACAACTCAGAAAAATAAGTTAACACTGGCTTTTGTGACTGGAGCTAGTTAGCAATATGTTCCTGCATGTGCTTTGGCAATTAGAAAACATTTTCTCCCTACTGCAGAAAAAAAATTTCCAGCTTCCTAAGTTCAAGGCATTTCTTGTGGGGGAAAGAAAGAAAGAAAATACAGCAACAAGCACTTGGCTAATTAGGTACTCACGTGATATTACAACCTACAATACTGAACAGTTTGGATGATTCTTGGAGAACACCTTCCAAACCTTTCACCAAGTTGACTAGTTAAATTCATAGAAGCATAGAATAGTTAGGGCTGGAAGGGACCTTAAAGATCACCTAATTCCAACCCTGCTGCCATGGGCAGGGATATCCCACTAGATCAGGTTACCCAAGGCCCCATCCAACCTGGCCTTAAACACCTCCAGGGTGACAGATCTCTTTTTTCAGATCAGCAGGTGTTGTAGTGCTACTTCAGAAGTATAAGCAATAATGATGCCTTTCTTCTCCTAAAGGATAAATATGAGGAAAAAAAATATTTTCCTTGTCTTTTCAGGAATTTTGTATATACCTTTACCCAACAGAGAATGGTTTGCACTCAGTCCAGGATAAGATAGTTGTGTATTTATTTGCTGGTGAATTTGGGAGCAAGCCCGAGATTTATGAAGGGAAGAACTCATTAGAAATTCAGATTCAGGCTAGTGAGAAACAACTGAAGGTGTAGTCACTAATGTGAGCTCTCCACTTCTTAAAATTTCTATATAAGCCTAGAAATACCTCAAGAAATGATGACTTCTCCACAAGAAATTTCCTTGCATTTCTCCATTTGTTACAACCCAGAAATATGAGTCACCTCTAAGGTCTGACTTTTCATTTAAAAACAGAATACAAATTCTTCAAGATCTTCTATTTTCCACTCACATTTTTACATACTTCTGCTGGAAATTTAGTATTATTTAGTATAAGCCTCCCTTGACAATTATTAGCAGTGTTTAATTCTTAAGGTTTAAGTTAAAGAAAGTTTGCTTATCATGCTAAGCAAGGAAGTTAACAAAAGCTATATAAACCAGTGTTTAGGGTGACAGTCACCATACACTGAATACAGACAATCTCGGGGAATGAACAGTCATTCTTTTTTAATCTTTTTACACAGTAAAAAAAGAAATTCACCTTTACAGCATCAAAGAATTTTTGAGAAAGTTCTCACATCCTTCTCTTGCTGATATAATGACACTGATCCTTCACTGCTCTAAAACAAAATGACCCTTAAAACAGGTTATCTCCTTCCTTGCCATCTATCTACGCACAGTGACACAAAAATTCCTCTCACTAGCATTCCTGGATCACGTCAGCTTTGATCCAACTGCACAGTGCATTGCTGTCCTTGAAGCACCCACAAACCCTCAATACAAATTTAATGAACCTTGTGTCATAGATTTAAGTAGTTAAAGGCCTCAGAATCTGTTAAAACCCGTTTTCAGATCTAGATTTGACAGTCCACTCAATTGAATCCAAACTGATTTTTAACCTCTTCCTGCCTGATGTAGAGCCACTGACATATGTCTGATTAGCAACCCTTCTTACCACAAAGAAACATAAAGTTGGAAATGGGTCTGCAAACTTTCACTGCAATTGGCATTTTGTTTATGAAGACTGTAAGATACGAAGTAGAGGTTGTCCTTTGATTGGCATTAAGTTCTCAGCTGCGCTTTCTGTTAAATGGCATTTTTAATGGTGGTTGTGATACTGATATCAGCCTGTTCATTCTGGTTCTAACCAAATACATCTCTTTCTTATAGGTCACTGAAACATGTGTCAACATTTGGTCAAAGAAGTGGATTCATATAAACAACCTATGATCTGAAGAACTTCATAGCCCATTTCCAAACTGGACCCACTGTGGCATGATATATTTAACATTTGGTAGATACGTAGTATGGCAGAAAGCAAAAAAAAAAATCTCAGAAAGCG
>WAAB01013137.1:9860-24187 GCA_013389865.1 Piaya cayana
GGTGAGGGGCCCAGAACTGCACACAGTATTCAAGGAGCGGTCTCACCAGTGCCGAGTCCAGAGGGAGAAGAACCTCCCTGGACCACTGCTCAGCTCACTGCTCAGCACTGCTGAGCACAAATCTCACTGCTCCCCAGCACCTGCCCAGCACCAATGTGCTCAGGCTTTTCTCTAGCAACGCTGAGCATCTGACTCGCAAAAATACACATTGTCTTCTTGAAGCCAGGCCCCATCCCCTTTGGCGAATGCAAATCTGGATGTCATTTTATGGGACATCTATAATTATGAAAACGGGACGGTGCTGCCGGACGCACGGCGAGAGCCCGCGAGTATGAATATTACATTAATGTGCCCCAACGCCAGCGCGCTCATCCCGCTGGCAGGAGCATAAAAAATGCTTGAGCGAAACTTTTATTTCCACGTTAAGAATCCATGCCCCAGCGGGGTGACGGAGGCAGCCCCGGCGAGATCCCATCAGCGCCAGCGCTCGAATTGAATTACCCAGGGGGGGAAGGCAGGAGCTGCGAGTGCTGCTTCGCTTATTTAATTTCATTTACTTTCAGTCCATTATCAGCATGGGGCTTCCCTCTGCCCCCGCTCCCCCAAGTAAGCCGGCGCTCAGGATGCTGCTGTCGCTTTAGCCAAGGCAGGGATGGGTCTGGCCATCCTGGTCCTCCTCCTCCTCCTCCTCGGGATGCGCTTTCTGCTCTTTCCTCAGTTATCAAGAGAGATTGAGGGGAGCGCAAGGATCCTTCAGACACCACGAAGAGTGATCAAAGCGGGGAAGCAGCAGGGGTGCGATGGATGGCAACAACAACCTCTTCCAGCCCTGAATCTTCTCCCTTCAGCCATCGAAGACCTCTGGGCTGGTTCCTGCTATCTCAGTTGTGCTTTGCCCTATTTGAGATCGATTTGCCATATAAGCAGACCCCACGTTTCAGGTTATTTGAGCTCCTGGGTCTCTGCTGCAGTGCCTCTGTGGCATCACCTCTGCACCCCTGTCTTGAACCCAGATCTGCTCCGCAAGGGCCACCGTGCCTCAGTTTCCCAACAAGAAAATAAGAGTGCAAGGAGACTCCCTCTTAAATTCTCGGTGGCTACTCAGACAAACTAATACAATTAAGGAGGGGTTGCGAGGGCTGATTCGATTGCAAAGGGCTCTGGCAATTTTAAGTTTTACAACCTATGACACAAAGATCGCAGCTGTAACCCACGCGTTGCACGCGGCCCCTCTAACGCAGCCCTGATAAAGCTGGGAAGATTAAATCTGTGTGAGGTGCAGGGGACGCGGCGCTCGGGGCTCTGCCTGGCTGCAGAGGGACTGGGTCTACATGGGGCATCCCTGTCCCTCCCCATGTCCCCAACCTGCCCCTAACAACAATCCAGATGGCTTTTGCTGGCAGAAAACAGCTGAATTAACCTGCAAAGACAGTCCCTGGGGCGAGTTATTTCTTTCAACCACCCTAATGGACACCTAGAAGACGCAGAGGTGGGAGCCCAGCCCAGAAAGCTCTCTGGTTTCTGAGGGTAGAGGATTTATTTGCCCACGGGCCACACAGCTAGCAGGTAAACTACAGCTCACTGCATCTAGGGCCCCAAGTGATGGTAAAGCCAGCCCATCATCCAATCATCTGTTCCAACCACTAATAACCATTCACTAGTTATAAAAACAGAGGAGGAAAAGGTCTTAAATTCATCTAAGAGAGACCTTCGTGCTCGCCAAGACACACGGTCCCTCTCCGGTTGCTCCCAGCACAGCGTGGCAGGGCTACGGCTGTTTGGGCATTCTTAGGGGTCCCTTCCACCCAGGCATCTCCCTGACCCACCTTTTCATAGAATCGTAGAATCACCGGGTTGGAAGAGACCCACCGGATCATCGAGTCCAACCATTCCCATCAATCACTAAACTGCTTTGCCCAGCGGTTACTGGTACCGGCAGCGCTGCTCCCTCCGTGCACTGTGTGCTCCGAGGCTGAGCCCCCTGAGCACTCCCTGGATCCCCCAGACCCTTCCCAGTGCCACCAGCACCAGCGTCTCCTCCACCCCCTGCAGCCTCAAGCCTGGGTCCTGAGAGAGCTGCTCATCTCCAAGGGTTTTCCAGCAGATGAATTTCCCAATTCCTGATCCACATCGCTCCATCTGGAGCTCCTGCGGAAGGGCTGCACGTCGGCAGCATTGGGAATAGCTCTGGGCTGTGAGCCCGGAGAGCGCTTTTCTGCAGAGCACACAAAGATGCAGCATTTCAGGAGTGGGAGAAAAGCGGAGCCGGAGACCCACACCTATGGATGCAGGAGCAGACAGCAGCTCCTTCCTTTTCCCTCTTCATTGCATCTCAAGCTTTACTGCAATTCGCACCCCCTGGTGCTGAAGGATGCTCTCAGCCTCACAGGTTTCGCTCCTGCACCAGGTTGAACCCAGGTTCTGAGCATCTGGCTTTGCTGACTGCGCGGCATCTTTTTGGGTAAAGTTTCTAGGAGTTTGGCTGCCGAGCGCCGTGACCGTTCCACCCCGTCCTCGCCACGTCCTCAAGGACCTCTGGGTTTCAGCTCTCGCCCCTGCGGGCTCTGACTCATCCACACCAGCTGCACAAAATGTCACAGTAGCTGCAGCCAAAGCCGCCC
Organism: Piaya cayana; assembly: GCA_013389865.1. Lineage (NCBI taxonomy): Eukaryota > Metazoa > Chordata > Aves > Cuculiformes > Coccyzidae > Piaya > Piaya cayana. Next base: position 12,482 of record WAAB01013137.1, read on the forward strand.
GCGGGCTGCGTCGGTGCCCACGCTGTCACATCAACCGACTGTTCAAAAGGGATGGAGCACGGAGGCACGACGGTTACAGCTAATTCCCCACCCTCCAGTTTATTCACCAGGCTCTAAATGTGCCGAGAGCAGCTTCTGCTCTCAGGGGCTTCGCAGGGAACACCCAAATACATTTCAAACCGGAGCACAAGCGGCTGTGATTTCCCCAAGCTGCGCTCTTTTTCCATTGAAGCTAATGAGAACAAAAACAAGCAGAAAGAGACAAACAACCCCTCCCGCCGGCTTCAAAGCGAGACAGATTCAGGAAAAGCTGAAAGCTTTTGGAAATCTCCCCCATCGCCAAAGTCTGCCTTGGCAAACGGGTCCAGGACATGGGGCTAACGGTACTAATCACAGAATCATAGAATCACCAGGTTGGAAAAGACCCATCGGATCATCGAGTCCGACCATTCCCATCAATCACTAACCCATGCCCCTCAACACCTCGTCCACATGTCCCTTAAACCCCTCCAGGGAAGGGGACTCAACCCCCTCTCTGGGCAGCCTCTCCCAGTGCCCAGTCAACCTTCCCGTTAAATATTTTTTCCTAATGTCCAGCCTGAACCTCCCCTGGCGGGTGGCATTTGTGGGTCCGTTCAAACACAAGGTTCCTCCGAGAAAACCCAAAGAGCTGTTTGTAAGCCACGTTCCTTTTGGTTTCTGATGGGAGAGCGACGTTTCCCATATTGAAACCTCTACCCTTTTCTAAGATCCAGAGGATCTTGAAAGCGTCTTCACTTTCTCCCATCATGATTGGTGCAGTATGAATGGACTTGATGACCTCAAAAAGTCTTTTCCAACAAAATGATCCACTCAGGTACAGTTTCTCCCCCAACAATACTCTTAAACAAAGTTCCCAGCCAATTCTACATCAGGATCCAGTCCCTGTGGGAGAAGGAGAGTGAGCTTGGCCGCTCAGCTCCAGGCTGACAGAATCACAGAATAATTTGGGTTGGAAGGGACCTTAAAAATCATCTAATTCTACCCCCCTGCCATGGGTATGAACACCTCCCACTGGATCCAGTTGCTCCAAGCCCCATCCAACCTGGCCTTGAACCCCTCCAGGGATGGAGCAGCCACATCTTCCCTGGGCAACCTCTGTTCCAGAGGTTTGCTGGAATCTGTATCCAGAAGCTGGATGCCTCGGGCAAAGATGGGCAGAAGCCCTTTTCAGTGCCCTGCAGACGCTGCGAAGTGGTGAAGAAGTCAGCAACGGGCACAGGCTGATGTCCCTACCAGCTGGAGCAGGAGGAGAAAGACCATGGTGGGAGGCGAGCCACCATCCATCAGAGGGGGTCCCTCCAGTCCCTGTCTCTCCATCGCCCCACTCCAGGTCACAGCAAACGGCCTCGGTGCCTCCCAAGCCCTCGATGCCCCTCGGACACGCTTCCCTCCGCACTTCGGGAACGTCGCCGAACCTCCCAGCCTCTTGGAAACCGCTGAGGATCATTTATAACGACGGGAGCAAAATGAGCAACTGCTTCAAAGAAAATGGGGAACTAAACAATTGTCAACATGGATCACATGAAATGGATCTTGTGCCAGACTAATTTTATTGCATTTTTTGAGCACGAAAATAAGAAAGTAGATGAAGAAAAGGCAAAGCACAGCAGAGAAGATTTATTCGGGCTTCAGCTTGACTTTTCAAAAGAGGTCAGTAAGCAAAATTCAGGGTGTATCCACTCCAGGATAACTACCTCGACTGAAAACTAGTCAGCAAGCAGAAGGCAGTTAAAAATCAATGGCAACAAATCATCGAGAGGAAATTATCAACTGAATATCCCTGTGTTCAGCTTCAGGAGCAGTTTTTCTCAGGCTCAGGAGCCCTTATAAGTTACAAGACATCCCAACCCAAACAGTCAGTCAAAAACCTCCAGCTAAATGCAGAGCTTCGTAGAATCATGGAATGGTTTGGGTTGGAAGGGACCTCAAAGCCCATCCAGTCCCACACCTGCCATGGGCAGGGACACCTCCCGCTGGATCAGGGGCTCCAAGCCCCATCCAACCTGGCCTTGAACCCCTTCAGGGATGGCGCAGCCACCACTGCTCTGGGCAACGTGGTCCAGGGTCTCCCCACCCTCACAGAAGATCATTTCTCCCTATGATCTCGTCTCTATCTCCCTTCTTTCAGCTTAAAACCATTCTCCCTTGTCCCACCGCTGCCCTCCCTTATCCAGAGCCCCTCCCCAGCTTTCCTGGAGCCCCTTTCAGTCCTGGAAGCTGCTCTAAGGTCTCCCTGGAGCCTTCTCCTCTCCAGGCTGAACACCAACTCTCAGCCTGTCCTCCTACAGGAGGTTCTCCAGCCCTCAGATAATCTCCGTGGCCTCTTCTGGACTCACTCCAACACATCCATGTCCTTCCTGTGCTGAGCACTTCAAAGCTGGATGCAGGATCCAGGTGGGGTCTCACCAGTGGAGCAGAGGGGCAGAATCCCCTCCCTCATCCTGCTGGTCCCACAGCCTTGGATGCAGCCTGGGATCCTTGGAGGCAGGGGGGAAACTGCTAAATGCTCTGTTGTAGCAGCCAGTACAGACCAGTATTGAAAGCAGGATCTGGGATTAACTGGTCCTGGGCAACCACAGAGGTTTTTGACAAGCGCTGACAGTCAGGAGCAAAGACAAAATCCATGGAAGTCGCTCAAGAAAACCACAATTCTCACCTGGGATTGAACGATGCCTGATTAACTGCACTGCCCCGATGTCCTTGTTGGACTGTAATTAATTACCAAACACTGATAAATAGGGGTTGTACAGATGGACCTTTGTGAGATGCCGAGTTAGTGTTGGATCCATTGTTGTTTTTCCAGAGGAGCCCACGGCTGCGGGTTGATGATTGATCAGCAAACAAGAGAAGAGACAGTCAACGGCAAGAAGTTGACTGGAGATCGGGCTGGGATTCAGCCCAGGAGGGTGGAAAAAAAGCCTCTGACTTTTACTGGTGCTTTTAATTCCGTCTGGAAAATTAAACAGCAAAGTTTGAAGTTCAACCAACTTTGCCAAAGGAAAGAAAAAAAAAAGGAAAACGAGAAACGAGAATTCAAAGCGGAGGCAGAGCCTTTGGCCCAAAAGTTTTCCTTCCAAATCACTAAGTCTATAATTGCAAAATAAAAACCACTAAATCTCAATATCTATTTGCACAGCTCATTAGCCAAGGGCTCGCACTCAGCAAAGAAGGAAGGGGGAGAAAAAAAAAACCCTTCAGCAGCAAGCGGATTTGGGGAGTTGCCATGGAAACCAGCCCTTCACAGCCGCATCTCGCAGCTCCGACGGGGATGTCTGTCCACCGGCTTCCCCAGGATGCGATTTTTTTAAAGTCCTCTTAAAAAAAATAAAAAAAGAGGAATAATGTATGAAATAGATAAATATCTAATCCATGTAACTCATTCCCCTGTTATTTCTCTCCCCCAAACATAACATTATGTCAGCCATTCGACCTGCTGTGCTACCGGGACGACATGATTTACAGCGCGAAAGGGGAAAACCTAAATCATCACGTAATGAAAACATTAAAGTTAATGCATCACAAGTGAGGAATTTATTACCATTAACTCCAACAAACAGTTATAAACCGCCCGTCCTTTCCTGTCCACGCGCCGGGGACGCGGGCGGCGGGGACGTCATTAAGCTCAACTTTTCTTTTCTTCTTCACGAGGCCGCTCATGTGTGCCCCACTCGGCCACCATTTCTTGTTAACCGGACTGGCTCATTTTCCGGGGACTGGCGGAGGTTTGAAGGCCTCATCCATTTCCTTCCACGGGTGGTTCGCCGCAGACAGATGGAATAGGAAAGTTCACGAGACGTGCAGCTCGATGAGTTTATTTAAACGCCGCTGAAATATACGCTTTGACAATAGCCAACCCTCACCCCGGCCCTGGCCGTCGTTACTCAAAGCGGCTGATGGATAAGTAATAACACATGGGCACGTCGTGCGGTTCCACCGTCCCACCTCAGGGTGCACTTGGCCAAATATTTGCTTCTCACTGATGTTGCGTCACTGCCTTGGAAACCTCAGTTCGACATCCGAAGCCTTATCGAAACCCACACCGGCGCCGGGAAGCACGGCGGGGCCGGCTGGTCCCAGTGTGGGACCATCTCTCCATCCCTCTCTCACCCCATAGCGGGTTTCAGGAGGGGTCCCAGAAGAGGTTTGGATGGAAGCTGCGGGGATGCAATAACAGGCAACATCATCTGGTTATTAATTACTGCCTCGCTCCAGACGTCTTTGCATAAAAACATCCCTGGCTTCAAATGGAGCTGTGGATCTGATGGGCCCAGAGAGGTTCTTCTCCCTCTGGACTCAGCACTGGTGAGACTGCTCCTCGAATCCTGGGGTCAGTTGTGGGCCCCTCAGCACAAGAAGGATGTTGAGGGTCTGGAGCGAGTCCAGAGAAGAGCAACGAAGCTGGGGAAGGGACTGGAGAACAAGAGGAGCAGCTGGGGGTGTTTATCGTGGAGAAGAGGAGGCTGAGGGGAGACCTCATTGCTCTCTACAACTACCTGAAAGGAAATTTTTCACGGAAAGGGTCATTGGGCACTGGCAGACGCTGCCCAGGGAGGGGGTTGAGTCACCTTCCCTGGAGGGGTTTAAGGGACAGGTGGACAAGGTGCTGAGGGACATGGGTTAGTGATTGATGGGAATGGTTGGACTCGATGATCTGGTGGGTCTCTTCCAACTTGGTGATTCTATGATTCTATGAACCCCTTCTCCCACGTCCCTCAAGCCCAGACCCCACCACAGCCATGCGAGCAAAGAGATGGTCCTGGCAATGACCAGTGCCCACAGGTCCCCTCACTGCTTGTTCGAGGTGCCTTTAGAGATGTTTCTCTGCAGAGAGCTAAAAGCAAAGGAGAGGAAGAGCAGGAATGGGATGTGGTGTTGCGGGGGGGGGACCTAAGAGCCGGCAGGAGATGCAGCCCTGCTGCTGTGTGCTCAAGCGGGAAGCCTTCTTCTCCTTGCTGCTCCTCAAGCAAAGACACCGGCGATTATCGACGCAGGGTGCAGCTAAGCAACGTCGGCTCCTTCTGCCAGAAGGAAGGTTGCTCAGCCGTTCTCCGGCTTCATTAAACACCCACTTGTGGAGCTAGCAGGACTGAATACAGAGATCCAAGGGCTTTGCAACATCCATTTCTCCTCGTTCCCGGCAGAAGCGGGTATCCTACCACGAAATTTCCCACTGGAAATATTTCTCCAACTTTAATTCTCTCTGGAGTTTTGGACTGTTGTCATGTCCACCTTGTGCTGTGATAGGACATCAGTCCAGACGTGAGCACGCTGGTTTGGGTCCAGACCCAGAAATCCCTCTTGGCCTTCCTCCCCCACGGGCACCAGAAAGAGCTCGGCTGCTCTGCAGAGGCGTCACAAAACTGTGACACCCCAAAAGACACCAAGCCCAGCAAGCCTGAGCCCTCCCGTGTCCTCCGGGACCCCAGGCCCCTCCACATTTATCATCTGTGAATGTTCCTGCCAGGAACAAATTATGAGGATAAAGGAAATAAGAGAAACAGCCAGATATGGACACCAGAAAGGAGGGACCCAAGGTGCAAACACCACCTCTCAGTGCCTGCAGCATCATGTTGAGCTGCTGGGACATCTGCCTGGGCTTCGAGTGGGATCTGGGCTTCGAGGGGCCAAGCCACATCGTGTTTTGATGCCCCATTGTCCCTCCCTGCTGTGCTCTGCCATCCAGCATCGCAACACCGTGCCCGGGAGCTGCTCAACCCAAGCCCCTCACCACAGCCGCAAATCAGCGGGGGAAAATTCCCAAAAGGAAGACGTCCTGCCAGTTCCCAGGCGCTCGATGAGGCTGTGGAGGGACCAGGCACCTGTTGGCTGAAGCCCGTCTCGCAGCTCGGGCCTTTCATCCCCATAACAATTCTGAACCGCATCATCGTCAGCCTTGACACAAACGATTCCTATAGATCAGCGCGGAAAATCGAGAGGATTTAAGGAGAGAGGAGGGTTAGGGGAAAAAAAAGTAAAACAAACGACGTGCAATTTTTCAAGCGGAAACAATGGCAATATGAAGATATATAGGTGTCAGCCGTTCTGGAGGAGGCAGGAGGCTGTGCTCTTTTACCTCTTACAGTGTCGCTCTCGTGACCTCTACCATTTGAAATGCTTTGATTCCACCTTGCCCAGGGGATCTCGGAGCGCCGGGGAAGAGATGAGGAATGCCCGTGCCTGACCTCACCTCCACATTGTCTAACGACTGACGGCATAAATCAGTTTTTTCCCCTCCGCAGACCTGAGTGTCAAGAACCCGTGTGAGAAGGCTGGAAATATGAAATGATTTCCCTGAGGGTTTTTCACCGCTCCTTTAGTTTCTCTCCTGTAACTGCAGAGCTGTGTTTCGAACAGCTTTCCCGCGAGACCTCAATTTGTGTCGAAATTGGATGGGAGGCGGTGGTGAAGAGGGATGCTGGTGGCCAGCATCAACCCACGAGGGGAGCAGAAGGGGCACGGTGAAATCCACAGCTCAGACTCACTGTGCTCAGCCTTCCTGGCCTCGTGCTAATAAAAAAACAGTGCAAAGAGACATAAAGGAGAGGTCGGTGAGGCTGCTGAGGTGAGGGGTAGGTGAGGTAGGAACCATCCGGTCACCGGGGACAAGGGGAGTGAGCAAATCCCACAGAATGAATAGAACCAGAATGTGTTCTCGGTGTTCCTCAGCCTGGAAACACCTCAAGAAGATGCTTGTGGGATGCAGAGGGACCCCAGACCTCGCAGAGGGTACTGGAGGCTGCGGCAACCCCGGATGTTGGGGCTGCATCTGCACAGGATAGAGAAGCAGAGCCGATGTGCGGGGATATGAAGGGGTAGTGAACTGCTGCTTCCCCCTGGACCTTCCTAATGGGATTGTCCTGTTTCTCTAACCCTCTCCCCAGTCTCTGAACACCAGGGCCATTTCCCTGCCTCCTCCTGAATTTCATAGACTCATAGCATCACCAGGCTGGAAAAGACCCACCGGATCATCGAGTCCAACCATTCCATTTGGAGCATTCAGTGCCTGGTGTGGTCACCTCATCACCCCAAGAAAACTGGCATGAGCTACTCCCAATAATAAATGGATTTATTCCTCCCAGACAGTGTGTAAGAAGCCCCTTCCCTGCCTGCACCCTTGGATCCAAGCGCTGGAAACGGCAGAGAGAGATTTTAGTTGAGAACCAGGTACGAGTAGGGCAGGCAGGGACAGAGAGCGATCAAATTCTGAGCCCTGGGTTTGACTCTGCCCACCCAAACGGGGCAGCAGAACAGTTCACACCCCATCCTGAGCCCAGGACTGGAATCCCTGCCTGGTCCTGCTCAGTTGGGATGAGCTGAGGGCATCCAGCTGCACCAACTACAGGTCGAGCCACCCCGCCTGGTTTCAGCCTGGCTTTCAATTCCACAGCAAGCTAATAAAAGACTTGGGTGACCAGCTCAGCTTATTTTAGGCATATTTAACCAAGCTTTTTGCAGCCTTTCTCTCCAAAGCAGGCAGCCCACGTCTACCTGCCCACCGATGCATCATTAGCCGCTGTTTGCACAGCGCTTCCCAAACTTAAAACCCCACCGAAGCGCTAAGCGGGATCATTATTCCATCATTCAAACCCAGCATCGCTCCTTAAAAACAAATTTTGCAGGTAATTAGTCCTCGCTGCTATTTACAGTTTCGCCACCGGTTTGGCTCATCTCAGAAGGAAGATTGAGGCACTTTGGTGGTCGGTTCCTCAGCCAAACCTCCCCGTGGATCTCCACACGGTGCTGCTGGACCACGCTGGCCACACCCCTGGGTCACAGAAGAACCTTGGTGGCCCCATAGGCACGAGAAGGACCTCAATGACCCCACGGGCACAGCCTCCCCTGCAAACCCTGTTTGTTACGGCTCTGGGTTAGGATTGCATCCAAGTAAACCAAAGGCAAATCAGATTCCTGAGCTCCCTGGCACGGTCTAAAGGTCCCGGTTTGATGCTGGAAATCGTTATCTCATCCGTGTGAGACGATAAGAAAGGCCCTTGATGGGGCTCGGGGCAGTGGGCAGGAGGAAGCCGCCCTTCCCGTGGTTATTAAACCCTCGCATCTCAAACGAGCAGCCTGGGTCTCCCGCTTCCCTTTCATCCAGGCTCGGGTCTATTTTTTCCCTTGCTTTTCCTGCTTCTGAGTAATTGTTAGAAAAGTAAAATCAACAGGTCGTAAAATGATAAAAGCGCCTTCTCTGGTAAATCCCCCCCTTGGGCTCACTTCTCCTCCCGCTTTACACTGATAAAATGCCCCTGCCTTCCCCGGAGCCCTTTTGATTTACATCACATACCTCAGATTACGAAAGAAACGTTGATTTTTCTGATATCAACACACCATGAATCTAGACACACCCAGCCTAGCTCCGCGCGTCAAATAAATCAGGAGCAGAGCCCGGAATAGCTTATATACGAGCAATAGAGCTTCAACTACACCGCACTGATACGGGGAGAGCAATCCAGCCTCCTTAATGTAGATGGTTATATCCAAATAAAGGTGCTTTATGTCAGTATAAATTATTCTCTTCCCATTTAGGGATGCCTTTCCACAAAATGAATGTGCGGGAGCAACTGCCAATCCAGAAACAGATAGAGTGTTTAGAAAAAAAAACCCCTAAACCCACCAGGAAAGCCTTATGGAAAAGGAAAACGGTGCCGATGGCTTCTTCCTCAGCAAAACTTGGGGTTCCTTCAGTTCCATGGGGTTTTGCCACTCTAGCTCCTTTCATACAGATTTGTGGGGACCCCTGATGTGTCCCCCCGAGGTCTGAGCAGATAGGGACCCTCCTTTGAAGAGACACTGGGTGCTTCACACGATGGGAGGGCAACCAAGAGGAGATGGGAACAGGGGCACCTCTGGGAGCACCAACCTGGGAGAGATGATGGGGACAGATTTTTTAGCAGGGCTTGTTGCAATGGGACAAGGGAGAATGATTTTCAGCTGAAAGAGGGGAGATTGAGATGACATCTTAGGAAGAAATGTTCTCCTGTGAAGGTGAGGAGGCCCTGGACCACGTTACCCTGAGCAGTGGTGGCTGCCCCATCCCTGGAGGGGTTCAAGGGCAGGTTGGATGGGGCTTGGAGCCCCTGATCCAGTGGGAGGTGTCCCTGCTCATGGCAGGGTTGGAACTCCATTAATTTTAAAGATCCCTTTTAAGAGACACCTCGAACGGGATCAGGGTGCATTTTAGCGTTGTTTTACATTCAAACTTTTTATTCACTTTATTAGGGAAAGCTGGGAACTATTCAAACAGGTTGATAAAGTTTGCTTTTACGGTAAATTTAACATTTCTCTTCGCCAACCACGCTGCTTTTACGCAAAAAAAATATTTCAATCATTATGTAGCTTGACAAACATTTATTTGGGTACTTAAATTTTGTGTTACGCCACAAAACGGTGAAAGATGTGGGTTTTAGTAAGTGATTATTAACTTTTATTCACAGGGAACGCTCAGCACTCTATGGCCCAAGACCAAAATTCAAATAAAAATATACAAAAGCGATGTTTGGGGTTTTATTGGTAAAATAAATTTACTTCTAACATGATGGATATATGAAGGGGAAAAAATTAAGACCCTATTAAATTGAAAACTGATTTATTTAACAAAGGAAGCATTATCAGGAGTGACAGGAAGGGGATTAAGGTTCCTGGTTATCACATCCTTCCAGCTGGCAGATCTCATCCTCCCACATCTGATCTCCTCTTCTAAAGTTCGAACAAGACCAGAGGTTGTCTTGCTCAGCCTTCCAGGTTTAGGCTCTTTGTGAGAAAGGGAACTCAGCTGCTGTAACGTCTCGTAGAATCATAGAAACATGGAATGGTTTCGGCTGGAAGGGACCTCAAAGCCCATCCAGTCCCACCCCTGCCATGTGCAGGGACACCTCCCACTGGACTGGGGGCTCCCAGTCTCATCCAACCTGGCCTTGAACCCCTCCAGGGATGGGGCAGCCACCCCTGCTCTGGGCAACCCACCCTCAGAGCAAAAATTTTCACCCCGAGATCTCATCTCAATCTCCCCTCTTTCAGCTTAAAACCGTTCCCCCTTATCCCATCCAGGCACTCCCTGCTCAAGAGCCCCTCAAAGCTTTCCTGGAGCCCCTTTCAGTCCTGGAAGCTGCTCTAAGGTCTCCCTGGAGCCTTCTCTTCTCCAGGCCGAACAACCCCAACTCTCTCAGCCTGTCCTCCTGCAGGAGATGCTCCAGTCCTCGGATCATCTCCTTGGTCTCCTCTGGATTCACTCCAACAGCTCCATGTCCTTCCCATGCTGAGGACTCCAGAACCGAACATCGCTCTGAGGGGTGTCTCACAAAGCTGAGGGGGCAGAATCCCCTCCCTCGCCCTGCTGGTCCCACAGCTTTGGATGCAGCCCAGGATATCAAATTAAAGAACATCTCCCTGCGCCTCTGTTGTTTCATCTGGCTTGGGACCTTCCAAAAGTCCCAGGACCAAGGGGACCCTCCAGGGTGCAGGGACTCGCTGAAGGCTCTGGCGATCAACAAGTCTAGGGCTTTGTATTTTTATTTTTGAGCATTGCCTGCCTTCATCCATCCTTCTTCCTTCATCCTCCCTGTGCCGCGAGTGCTGGACCAGCAAAGGGCCGGGGGCTCCCTGCTGCCAGCACAACCCGGGATTTCACACCTCATTTTTTCCCAACCCTGCACTGTTATTCCAGCAACTTCCACCTCCCGACTGCTCTGGTTTAACTTTCCCTTTGCATTTCCTGCTTCCCAACTCTTTCCGGGCTCTGGCACCCCGAGGTGAGGCTGACACGAGTAAATCTGGTGTCTGTGAGTCCTCCCAGGCTCCTCGGTCCTGGCTTGGCTGGGCACGGAGCCACGCGGGAACTGGGAACTGGGGAAGCATCCGTGCAAACCAGTGCTCCCTTCATCAGGGAGGAGAGATCTGCCTGCGTCCCCGTGGGAGGAGGATGCTGGAGGCTCCGGTGTTGGGTGATACGGGGCAATTAGATTAAAGGATCTTCCATTAGCGAAGAGTGAGAGTTTGCTAAGTGCGGTATCTGTTAGCGCAGAGTCATAACAAACCCGCAGATAAATGAAGTGCCGGTTACCTCCTTCAGAAGGAGAGAAAAAAAAAAACCCCAACCCAGCAAAAAAAGAGCAAGCTGCTTCCTCTCGGAAAGCTCTGGGCTCCTGAATCCCCTGCCTGAAATCCAAGTATCAGCGAGGTCCAACCCTGCAAACCCGTTTCTAGAAAATGAGCTTGCTTAGTAAAAAAAATAAGGATGTGTAGTGAAAGGAGGCAGCTGGGAATGCTTAAGGTGGGATAAGATTTTAGGGAGCACTAAATCACAATCCTGATGCATCACACGTGGGTCGGGGTGTTACGGGAGCTGGGCATCACCAGACTGGGCACCAGTCCATACCACCCCACACCACCCCACAAGCTCAGACAACTTTCTGCAGGACATGAGGGAATTCTCTGGAAAGAGAACATCACGCCTTTCGAAACTCATTAGACCTCACTGCCTCTCATCCGTTGACTCATTTGACTGAAAATTCTATGCCACTTTGCTCACACCGGTTCAGCTCAGCAACAACGTGAGTCGTTCCACGCCTGTGACAAAGCCCTGCTCCATCCTCCATCCCCTCCACCCTGTCCTGCACAGCCAGGGCACCCGTGGGGGAAGCCAGGAGCACCCTAAAAAGCACC
>WAAB01013138.1:0-38038 GCA_013389865.1 Piaya cayana
GGGGAGTGCTCTTGAAGTGCTTTAAGTGATAGGAACGTTATGGGACCGAGGGGAGCAGACTGCAAGTGTTTACGGAAGGTAAAGGTAACACTCTGGAAGTGCTGGGAGCTGCGAGGAATGTTCTGGCGGTGCTGGGATCAAGGAGAGCTTTCTGGAAGCGACTGCGAGGAGGCGGACCTGCTGGCTGTCCCTGGCGCCTGAGGAGCTGCACTTGGTAAGAAATGGGTCCTGAGAAGCCCGGGTGTGGGGGAGGCAGTGGGTGCCGCAGCCAGCAGGGTTCGTGGCCTGGTGATGTGAGGTCCTGGCCTCACCTCAGCGTTACCAAGTAAATCCTGTGGTCTGGTGTGCAGACCATGGTGGGAGTCCATGCTCACTGGTCACATTGGAGGAAAGGATGGGGTTCAGCTTTGTTAGGAAGCTGTGGCTGGGAACAAAAGGCACTGGAAATGTGTCTGTGCCTTACAGTGTGTGGGGTAAAGAAGGGATTTCTGTCATGTTTTCTATTTCTGCGAGATGGGTTTGGTCTGTCTGTACAGAGCCCTTGTGTCACTTTCTCCCCACAGTAGCGGTTTGGTTTTGTTCTTGGCTGCTGCGCTTTCAGGGGTTTGGGGAGGGTTTGTGCTCAGGGACATTCCGTCTACAGCTGCTTTTCAGGTATTTCTTTCCAATAACTGCATTTTCCTCCTTATTTCCCAGTTTATAAACATTACCTGTGTCAGAGCAATAAGGCGGGGTTTTCAGCACTGCCCTGTAGACTGTTTGTTGTCCCCTAGGACCTGGCATGCTGTAATTCATAAATCCTGCCTTAACGCTCCCAGGTTTGTGAGCTCCTGCCCAAAAGCCGTGTATGGAATGTACTCTGCAGTGATCACTTAAGAAAAGGGAGTTGCACTTGCTCATGTGTTTTGATGTTGGTAGATAACAAAATAGTGGGGCTTATTTTTCCTTGTCCACTGTGGTGTATTCTTTTATCCTGGCTGCTCCAGTGACAGCTTAATTAACCCTTTAAGCAGAGGTCAGGCTACGGGGGGGGTGTGTGGAGTAGCTTGTGGCTTCCTCTCAGAGCAGTGTTGTGTTTAAACCTTACCTGCTACAGTGCTGCTGTCGGAGAGCTCTGCTCATGAGTTTGAGGTGCCCTTAGCTCTGCTGCAGTAGGTAGGGAGAGCTCAGCCATGTAAAATTACCTCAATTAGTACTTAATTATATGAGGTGATGCTTCTGCGAGAGCCAGGCTACCCCAAGTCATTTACAGCTGTCCATGTCTGGTCACAGTGTGTGTAATGGGATTTGATGCCTGCTTCTACAAATGCAAGGGTTAAAAATAAAAGTTTAATTGATAAGGGCTTGGGTTTAAGGAGTAATAGCTTTTTAACATGGGGGTTACTTAAAGAGAAAAAACACAGCAAACACATAAAACCCCCAAACCCACAAGAAAAAACCCAAACCAAAGAAACTGGCCAGTGCGAGTAGAGCAGCGCTGGTTCAAAATGTTTGTGTTCTGTTGGGAGGTTTCTGAGAGGGTCAGTGTACTTTCATGGGTTTAAAAAATGTTGGTTTCTGGCTAATCCGGAAGTGAGCAAATGTTTAGGTTTGTTCTGGTTTTGGTGGCTGCTTGTTTTTATTTTGTCTTCCTGGTACAGTGCAAGAAACAAAAGAAATGAGAAACACTGGGTGTTTGTGAAGCAGAGGGACCAGGTGGATATTGTGAAGAGGGCAGTGAGCTTTTAGGCCGAAGAAGGGGAAACAGTTGCTTGTGCCCATCAAGGAACAGGCCTGCTGGAATGCCGCTTTAATTTTTTAGTTTCTCCAAGTGAGAAGAGTTCTGGGCCAGGTAGGGGTTGGGTTTGGTGAAGGGGCTGCAATGTTCTCCTGCACTGCCCTGGGGAGAGAAGCAGCAGCCTGTTCATGCGGAGGGTTGAAGAAGGGCAATAATTCTGACTCTTATCAGTTAATTCTGACTCTTATCAGTTACGTGTCAGCCATTCTGTCTCTCTCTGTTTTGACACATCAATCCTAGTGACTGGTAGTAAAGAAGATGAGAGTGTTAGGGAGTCTGAAGGAAAAAATTTTAATGGGGGGAAGCAAGGGGAGAAAAAAACCTGTCAAAGACAATTTCTGGCAGGCAGTCAGGTTCCTGGTGCAGGCAGATTGGCTGATGTTGATTGTTGACAGCTTCTGCAGCTTGCTAATTACAACTGTAAAAAATTCAGGTGAATGACAGTAACTTGAAATGTTAATTCTGCTTTTTTTTTTTTTTACTTTGCAGCTGCAACTGTTAGTTGGCTATCGCTGTAATTGATGGACACTGCCAGTTGCTTAGACAGATGGAAATTAATACTTGTGTTACTGCTCGAACTCACTATCACAGTCACGTTTTCATTAGTCTCCCACACTGAATTAATGCATACAAGACAGAGTGTGCAGAAGGGGCAGGCGCAGCTTCTACCTGCGGGCCAGCCAGTGGCACTGTGTGTCTGTGCAGGGTCCTGCATCTCTAGGCTGTGGTAAAAGACAATGAGACTAGGTTATCAAAGACTCATGGCTCTTGTGTGTGCAACTGGTTAAGCCACCCATGAGGTGTGTGGGTGCTTTTTCTGGTGTGTGGTTGATTCCAGCTGCTAGGTGGGCTTTGGAATGGATGGTATGGCTGTGGGGAGGAGGTAACTGTGCTCGGTGCTCCCCCACGGGAACTAGATTCAGACCACGGTCATTTTCTAGTAGTGTTGTCTTACATTTGATGGATATGGGAAGACTTAAGCTGTGTAGCAGTAGCTTGGGTTTTCCTGCTGATGCTGAACTTCAGCCTTGCCTGAAAGGGGAGAGACTGAAGCCAGATGGAGGTCATGCCTGTTTGCACTGAAGGCATGTGTACTGGGGGGAAAAAACAACTGCCTTTTTACCCCAAATAAATGAAGTGTGATCTTGTATGTCTTTGGGCTGGGAGTTGTGAACTCTGAGTACAAGGAGCTTCCCTGCAATGGCAGTTTGTGAGGTGGCTCTCATGTACAGGCTGTTTCTGTGCAGTTCTCTTCAGTCAGGGTAGTCTTCTGTTTTCACAGAATGTAAAGGCTGTGTGTGGTTTTGATCCTGTTGGCTGTGATTCCCTTGAGTCCTAAAACCTGTGCCAGGAAGCAGCAGTGGAGGCTTGGGCTCTTTTTTTGGTATGTCCATTTAGTATTTGAAATGAGAAAGTGTTTGTTTTTCTGTGCTTAAATGAATTGAGAGTAGATGTGTGTCCATTTCTGCCCAGGTTATATGTGAACAAGAAACCAGTTGTTTGGCTTTTGAATTTTCAGTGACAGCATACAGCCTATCTGGAAGCATGCTGGACTCTGTGAGCTGGGACTGCGATCTCCTTGGGTTTGAGGGGTTTTTTTTTGTGTCAAGGGTGATGGCTGTTGCAATAGAGCTCTGTTTGTGTGGGGCCTGCGCACCCTTTGAGTTCATGGCAGTTTATTCAGGAGACTCTTTGATGTTACTGCCAGACTTGGCAATGTCTCTGCTGAGTTTTTTGAAGAGGCAAGCTGTCGAGCTTCTTTAAAGCGGCAGAACTTCAGAGTATTGTTCAAGTATTCTATTTTTCTTGTTCCAGTTAAGAAGACTTATTCACTGTAAGACCCTGGGAAATGTTATCTGGAAGCAAGTGTGCAGTTGCAGAAGTTACCAGAGCTCAGAAGAGAGAAGTACTCACGTTCCAAGATAATGGAGCCGTCCATCCAACGTAGAACAGATGTCCTGCTTGCTAGGACAGTGAATGCAAGAACACCAAGCTTCCAGAAAAGGTTAGATGTTGTTAAAAATGACCATAATAATGTGGGACTCTCTTAAGACCTGTGTCAGACTTGATGGAAACTTGTGTTTTAACTTACTGGTGATCAGAAATGCACCTGTGATCATGGCTGGTGCCCCAGAGTTGTAGTTACCTTGGCATCACCTTTATTTGAAACTGTAATGCCGGTTGAAAGGAAAATGCCTAGAGGTAGGCTATGTGAAAGCAATTAATAATGTCAAGTAATTCATAGAGGAAACTAGTGGTGGGGTGAGGTTTTCCTAAGTAGAAGTGTGATCTTGCAGGTGGAAGAAGTGGATTAAGAGAGTTTTTAGACTTGTATGTGGGCCTGTTTTCTCTGTGTGGTTGTGGGGTGGGGGCTGGCTCAGGTAAAATCCTGGTCTCTGAATACGGACTTGCTTCAGCCTCACAGGGACGTAGGTGATGGCTCACTTTATCTTTCTGAGGACTTAGTCCTTTCTGAGAGATTCAACCTTGTGGGACTGAAGCATGTCAGTGTGTGCAGCAAGCTCTCGCGTGCACTGAGGGAGCACTGCAGCAGTGCTGAAATGTTGATGAGTTCATAAGTGAATTCATACATTTGAGCATTCTAAAGCTTAATTTTTTTTTGTGTTTTTTTTTTAACAGTTTGCAGAACCGTTTGCTCCTAGCTGGTAAGGAAGACCCTTCTTTCCTGAGTGTTCAGAGCTCACAGGTGAGTGGGGCTCTCTTTCCTGCAGGCATTTGTGAGCTGCGTTTGGAGGTAAGTTGACAAAATCGACAGCACCTCCACTTGAGGTGCAAAAGTACCTCTTTGCTGTTCGGTTATTTCTGTGGAGGGAGGGGTCACACACACACAGTCCTCTCCCATCTCTCCATCTCCTAAGCCTCCCAAGAAAGCACGTTAAGACCTACCAGCTCTGACTCGTAATTCTGACCTCAGAGCTAAAGCATAAACAGCTACACATGAGCTCTTCACTGACCTCAGAGCTAAAGCATAAACACTTACACATGAGCTCTTCACTGACCTCAGAGCTAAAGCATAAACACTTACACATGAGCTCTTCACTGACCTCAGAGCTAAAGCATAAACACTTACACATGAGCTCTTCACTGACCTCAGAGCTAAAGCATAAACAGCTACACATGAGCTCTTCACTGGCCTGGTTAGAAGAGACCTGGTGTCAGCACTGTTGGGCACTTGGTGCAGCACAGGAGACTTTTGTATGGTAAAGGTAGGTGTGTGTTGCCTACTGCTATGACAATTACTGGATGCATATGCCTAAACTGGGAAGCAGAAGGTTAATAGACGAACAGCACCAGAAGATCCCATTTATCAGTTTCTATTTATCTCTCCTTGGGAGGTGGCAGGTTTACAGTAAATACCTTCTGTCCTCCTAATTTCCTAATGATGGGGATAATGATGGAGAATGGTGAAGTCATTAACTGGGACAGCCTCTGTGCATCACTCTGTCAACCACGTCTCTCCAAGACCTGCAATGAAAAGTGATGGGCCCCAGCTGTTCACCAGATTCTCTTCCCTTCCCCCTCCCTGCTCTCAACCCCAATTGCAGACTTAACAATTAAAAAAAAAGGGGGGAAAAGAGAACCCAAAAAGCGGGTCACTTCCTCTTCCACTGTGATGGCAGTGGAGTGCACTGTGCTTTGTGTGTGTCTGTCTACCCATCTAATCCCCCTTCAGTGCTCTCAGGTAACTGCAATGGTGTCCCTGGGCCTAATATGTCCCTCGGCAAGGTGTGCAGTGCCAGAAAGGGGAACTGTTCACTGAAGTGAGCAGAATGTGGAAGAAGACTGCACTTTGAAGATGGAGGCACTGCATTTCCTTTGGGCCACCTTTTGCCTTCTGCTGAAAACAATCTCTCTCAAACACAACACAGAGTTTTAATAAAGATGTAGCTTTGAAAAACATTTTTCCCATGACACACCTACACCATGACATACCTGTCTTCACCATGACATACCTTCACTATGACATACCTTCACCATGACTCTAGAGGTTATTTTAAGATTTGTTTTGCATTTGGATGTCTGTGACCTGATGACAATTTGGAGGTAAGTGTGGTTTACCATTTTTAACAGCTCTATATACATCCAGTGAGTGCCTGTGATTTATTACCAGCCCTATTTAAAATGTGGTATGAGAGGTGGAAAAAACACATCCCATCACAGGGACAATGGGGTTTTCATTCCAAGGAAAGGGGAAAATCTTACATGTGCTGTTGTATGCTTAGAGATTTCTACTAAGTCTGTGCCTGTGTACAAGTGCCTTCAAAACTGCCTACCTTACCCTTTTTTCTGTAGTGTGCACATTCTTCAATGATTTGACTTTTTTTTTCTTGATTGCTGTAATTTGTGAGGTTTAGCAATAAGTTTACTGTAGCAGAGCTGCAGGCTGTTGCTGTGGCCTCTAGCACAGTGCAGTGTGGCAGAGCTCTCCCACCTGTGGGCCAGGCCTTTTGGTCTGCACTGACAGCCATTAGTGGTGTCGGAGAGTCCAGCCAACTGCCTTGCCACATTCTCAAAAAGAGAGGCCTGCCTGAAGTGAGGTTTTCCTATGGATCCGCCACGTGTTGGGCTTGTAAAAGAACTCTTGGGCTGTGGGAGCTTTGTATTGGAAGGGTTCATTAACTTTCAAATGTTTCAATTGAGAAGTTTCTGAGTGCTCAGCAATAGACTGAGGTGGCTGGCTCAGCCAAGAGTGTCCCCTGGCAGTTAGGTACAGATGCGATTGCTAGTCACGGTGCCGTCAGAAACTTAATAGCGCCCCAGAAAGTGTCACACTTGAGCTGAAGAGGCTTAAACCAGATATCCCAGAGAGACTGCAAATCTTTTTTGTTAGGCTTAAAGAGGTAGCAAGGTGGAGGAGCCTTTAACTTGAAGTATTCCAGGAATTCAGTCTGTGAGGTTGTAGAGCATGTGGGTCCCGTCTCCATGTCCTGTCACGTTCATTTAGCTGCCCTGGAAATCGTGACAGGAGAAAGGAAAACAGTTGTGGTGAGAGATGGGGCTTGGATACTGGCTGAATTCTTATCAGGTGATTAACTGTTTGCAAGTACTTCAGGCCAGGGTAGATCATGATGGTAGGACAGGCAGTTTTCTGGCTGATACCTCTCTAAATTTGGTATCAGAGCAGAGAGATTAAAAATAAAAAGGGAACAGATCACTTATTTGGGAGACGGGTTAAGACAGCTACTGTACTAGACTAGGTGGAGAGTAAACAGTTCCTTCTTCAAATCCTGAATGCTGCTCTTGGCTGTGTGGACCCACCAATATTTTCGTGCTGTTCCAGACTGGTCTGATAGCTGAACATAGGAATTTTTTTCCCCAGGGCTTTGAGTTGCGTTAACCACCGCTAGTATCTCTTGGGTAGTAGTTTAATTTTGTGTATTCAGCTATCAGTGTTTAGACCTGGGAAGTGGAGTTTTATTTCACATATAGTAATGTAGGTCACTTGGCTTGTCTCTTTAGCCTTGCACTGTGCTTGAGGTTGGATGTTTGACCAAGTCTGCTCTCCAGCCTCAGTTTACACATGAGGAGGTGCCAGTTCACTGGGATTTCAGCATCCCTGTAATAAACTGGGGGGACTCTGACTTTAGAGCCTTCCTTTTTTGGGGTTCCTTTTCAGGTAGCTGTCCTGAAGATTGGCCAGGTAACACCTATGTCTGAATTAGAGCTTTAGTTTTCAACTCTCCTGTGTTGCCTTGGTTCCCAGCTAATGATTTTAATATTCCTGGTTGTGGATGCCCCAAGTCCCTCTGGTATGGCTGTGGAGTGTCCTGCAGTACAAATGGCAGTCCTGAGCCAGGCTGAACAGCATCAGCCCTCTGCTTTGACACCTCCAGCATGACACAAATCAGGCTGAACAGAATATGCAGTATTAAACATCTGCTGATTTCTAAATAAGGAAAATATTAGTCACTATAAGCAGTCTGTGTGGTGATTTCAGGAAGGCATGGGTGGCTTTTCTCTCTGTAGAAGAAATAGCCGCTGTATCTCTTGACATGCATTAACTGTAGGAAACACTTGGTAGCAGAGTGTGGAGGGAAGTTTTACTTCCTTGAGGTGTGCTTGATGGGGCAAATAAAGTCAAGACAGGTTGTCTTCCGCTGTGGAAACTTGTTTGTGCAGGACGATATCTACAGCACCAAATCTAGGGGAAGATGGATGCTGTTACAGATAATGCTGGTTGAGTGAACAAAATGTCACTGGAGCATTGTAGTATCTATCCAAAATAATTTTTTCAATTATATGTAACATACAGCGTTGGTTGACTTAAAGCGTTATTCTAGCTGACAGCAAAGTCTTAATTCCAGCCCATTTTAAAGGTGCAGAGTCTACATACTCTCACCCTCTGACTGTAAATGATGTGAAGAAAATGGAAGTGGCCGTTTGCAGCGAGCATTTAGCTCTTGTTTCAGCTTGTCTCGCTGCTTGCATCCTGGAAATTGCTATTACGCTCACAGCTTCCAGACTGAAATGTAGTAGTGCATATCCATGGAGCATCATATATTAATCTGATGCTTTGCATTGATATCAGTGGACTCCAGCTTCCAGGAGCTTTGTCAAAAAGGAAGCTATTAAATGTGCTTTCCTTGAGTAACTAAATTCTTCATGTTTCTGCCAGGTGGGGCATTCAAATTTGGATTCAGTAGGATGTACATCCTCCAAGAAGTGATGCCTACTGGATCTGCTCTTCTCAAGTACAGGAGAATTCAGTGATGGCTGTGGTGTAACTGGCATGAAATGTAACAGGCTTTGTACCCGGTGTCTGGCTCCATAGTGCAGGAGCACCACACCTCTTGGAGATCCCAGGGCTTCCATTTGCAGGAGTGGTTGAAGTGTAGAAACAAAGCAGCGTGTAATGTCAGCATAGGAAGAATGAATGTGTGGACCAGATTCATAAATAGTTCAAATCCTAGAAGTGTGTTCACATTTAGACTGAGATGTGTAGAGGGAATTCCAAGAGTCATAGAGAATCCCAGGCATTCTGCTTCTGTTTTCCAGTAGAGCACTGTTGTGATTTGTCATATAAAGGAAGCCCCTACTTGTTGGTCTCAAAACAGAGTGCGAACCCTTCCCCTGCTGCCCTTTATACTGATTCTTAAAAATCCTTAACAATAATTATGTTGCAGTGACCTCATTTTTTAATGAGAGTTGTATTTTATTTAGAGTTTTTACCATTGCTGTAATATTTTCATTATTCTGCATACGTATTTTCCTTTTTTCTTTGCTACCATTAAAGAACAACTGCGCAGGTCTATCCTGCTACCACATTTCTTCAGATAAACGCTCTGTGACAGAGAGTGGGGTGCCAGCAGCTCTGATCACGATGCCCACTGAAGTGTACACACACCTTTTTTGGGGCTGGCCCCTGTAACAATGGGCAGCACTGTGGCAAAGGGTTCGGCCTTGCTCGTATCACGGAGTGCGTGCTCTCACATTCCATCAGCTGCAGTTGTTTTGGATGCCTAAACAGGCTGAATTTGAGACCCACAGCTAACGTATCTGTCACTTTTGCTGTTCTGGCTGCTGTGCTTAATCAAAGAGCCAGAAGGAAAGCTCTTATTAGAGAGGCTTTCAGTGGTACAAAAGCCTGCACTTGGCTGACAGAGGCTTTACAGAGTGCTTGTTTCTGGTTACGGTTGGTCTGCTTGACCTGATCCAGGCCTGAGGCAGAATAGAGAAGGAGCAGGCTTAAAATAAATGATGTCTGAGTAAATGTGGTGGCCAGGGATCATAGAATCACCAGGTTGGAAAAGACCTCTTGGATCATCGAGTCCAACCATTCCTATCTGCCACTAAACCATGTCCCTGAGCACCTCATCTACTCATCTTTTTAAATACCTCCGGGGTGGGGACTCAACAACCTCTCTACGCAGCTTGTTTCAGTGCCTGTTAGCACCTCCTGTTCTGAAAGGCAGCTGCCCAGAGATAAGTTTCCCTGCTGTACCAGCAAACTGCTGGTGTACGCTGTGACTGAGGAGGTGGTTTATAGGAATTTATAGGTGCAGAAGGAGGTTGTGCAGAAGGCATTGATATTTTTCTGTCCATTGCTGTTACCACTTGCCTGTTTAGCTGTTGAAGCCCAGGCCCCGTGGTGTTGGGTGTGGGAAGAAATGGGAATTGAAACTAAGCCGTGCTGCATGGCCTGCAGCCTGAGTGGAGGAAGTGGGTAAATGCTGGGAGGATGGTGTCAGGGAGGCAAAGGGTGTCCCTGCAGAGCTACTGACAGCTCTCCTGGGTGGCTTTCACACAGGCTTCAGCTTGTGGGGTGGAAAAGCTAGTCCTCACTTGTTAAGGGGGCATGGGAAAGACTTGTCTTAGTTATAGCCAATTCCTCTGTCATGCTTGAGGCTTTTCAGCATTTGAAACAACATAACCTTGTTCCGTTAGTATGGTTTTTAGGCTCTTAAATTTGATACTGTGTTTGGTGTACTACATGGTCTGTGGTTCTACAAGTTGCTACCTGGGACTCTGAACAAGTGAAAACTTTTCCGAGCGACTGGTTCTTAATAACATCACTGCAGCTGGGGTTATTAATTGTTGGTGTCTTGGGGAAGAAATTGTGTGCTAGAGGAGCTCAAGTAGAGCACATGCTCTTTGAGAATACAGGAGCTCGCTCTTCCTTTTGGGGTCAGTCACTTGAGTAAATGGTGTCTGAACAGGGTTACTTCTGGTTTGGGTGAGAAGCAGTAGTCTTAAGGACAAGTCAGAGGTGGAAAACTTCAGTAACGGTCATTGCTGCTTCTTGGGGTGCTCCCCATACAAGTTGGGTTTGTTGTGTGAGGTTCAGCTCTCATTGAATCCTTTCACATGTTGGTTTGGTGGTGTTAAGTGGTGAGCTTTGTAGGAGGCAGTTACTGCTGCTCAGTAAGCACAGGGGTGTTAGGAATCCAGGTGGTGTAATGTTGTCTGTGGAGAACCACCAGTGGAAAGTGTGGAGCTGGCAGATTTGCTCTGGGCGGTGGTGGATTGTAGGCAGGTGTGCACTGCATGTGCTGGGTGGTGAAGGTGTGAATGGGCAGGAACCTCAAGGTAATCTGCTCCTGAAAGCCAGTCTCCCTTCTGTGTGAGGTGTTAGAGTGGAGGTTTCAAGTTGTGCAGTTGCCTCCTATGGCTTTTGGATAATTCCAGTAAGGGTTAAGCTGTGCTGGAAGAAAATTGGAGTTGATGGCTGCTGGTACCTGAAATGCATTGATCCTGGTGCCAAGAATTACTGCAAGCAGAAGCAGTGTCTTCATGAATTGTGTGGCAGGGTCCTAATTTTTTTATGGAAAAGGAAATGAACAAGCTGCCAAGTGCCTAGAATTATTTAGGAAGCTGCCTAGAGAAGGGAAACAATGAATGCAGGTCAGTTAATGAGCAGGGTAAGGTTGGAATCCAAATCCAAATGGAGATGCAGTGAAGGAGATGGGGGGGATCCAGGGACTTTTTTCGGATGCCTGCTGGATTTCTGTACGGCATTCCTAGTTTGTCAGGCTTTGTCAGACATGTCTGGGGGGGGTCTGTCCTCTCAGGAGTTGGTACAGAGACGAAGGGACAGATGGGGAAGGAGACAGAATAGAAGGGAATGTACATGATCTCACCCGAGGGACACGTTAAATTTAAATTTCTTTGTGAACAGTTTCATAGCGTGTTAGCAGCTGACCTTGTAGTGAGGATTTGTAAGTACCTGCCCCGTCTCCTTTTCCTCTCTGCTTTTTATCTCCTTGCAGAGCAGTAAAGATGCTCAACTGCAGAGAGCTCCTTTAGGAACTGAATTCTTAAGACAGCTCTGTGCTGTAAAGAGAGACGGAGGAAGTTACGAGAATAGGAGTGGGAAGTAGTTTGTTAGGAATGAGTTTGGGACTGATCAGAGCAGGTTGAGAGGAAGCAATAGTCTCCTTCTGAGCAGGATAAGTTAATGTTGCACAGAAGGAAAGGAACTAATAAATGATTCCTGTTACCTGGTCAAGGAGCACTGCAGGCTCCCTCCAGTTAGGGGTGGGGCTTTACCTACTTAGTCACAGGTAGTGGGAATGGGGCTGAAACTTGTGCTTCTCTGTGCTCCATACAGAGCTGTGAAGGCAACAGTGGAAGGAGTAGCTCTCTTCCATTTCTCTTATCATTTTATGTCTCCTTTGGCTTGGACTTGTGTCTACTACTAGTGGTTCCATGTGGGATACTACCCATCGAGGGACTTGAGGCTCTGCAGAAGAGGTTGACAGAAGGATTATAGAAAATGAACTAAATAATTCATGACCTGTGGGCCACCAGCAAAGTGGGGAACTTTATTCCAGCTGTTCTGAGGCACAGGTGAAATCCTCACCAGCCTAAGTATGATTTGGTGTCCTTTGTGAGCACAGGATTGGGGATCTTGTCAGAGAGAATCCCAGTGATGCCTTTAATCCTACTGCAAATGCTGTGAGGGTGGCAGAGGACCAGGCGAGAAGCTGAGGAAGAGGATGCAGCTGGGATTTGTGTGGGCTACTTGTCTCAATGATGTTCTGTCAGAATCTTCCCACGCCGTGATGGGGTGCGAATGTATGACAGAACTGAGGGTTTGTCTGTCATATGTCTGCTGTCTTTTATATGTTGAGGGGACAGGGGCCTTTGTATTGATGGCAGAAGGCCCTTCGACAAGCTGTCTGCATTGATATATATTGATGACTTTGTGTGCTGGAGAGGGAAGGTGTGGCTGAGCAGAGAGAGGCAGCCATTGGGGTCTCTGGGGAGCGCAGCACAGGTTTGCATGCAGGTTTGAATGAGTGATGGCTTGTCAGACATTAAGGGAGGCTGGACAAGTGCCTGGAATGGCAACCCACTGGGAGTTGTTAAGTGCAGAAAAGCCATCCTGAGGTCCTTAAGTCCCAGAGCTGCAAGTTGTTAGGGGCTGGGACTGTGTTCTGAATGAGTGTCCCTGTGTGCCTCCTTTATTCCTGACGCCGTGCAAGGTGTCTGCTTTGGGCCTCTGTCACAGTGTGCAGGGCTCGATGTGAGCCACACATCAATGCTGTGAGCCACAGCAGATGTTGTTCTGAAAATTGCTGCAGAAACGGAGGGAGACAAAGAGCTCCAAATGTCCATGGAACACAACTGTGGCTTCTTATGCACCTGGCTTAATTTACTGACTTACGGCTGTCAAAAAAAAAGAAAGCCATGATTAGTGGGGGCTGCAGAGCAAGGGGCAGATGAGTTTGTTCCCCTGACCCCTCAGGATCCTGGCCCAGTGGCACATCCGGACAGCCTCTGGAATGTAGAGCACAGCATTTGAGCTTTTGCATGACTCCTTGAGTATGCAAAAGTCCATAAAGCTATCGGAGGTAATGGTGAATGAAATGTGTCGTGTTCCAATTGCCTGAATGACTGGCAGGCATGATTGCTCTTATAGTCTGGTTACGGCTTTGCAGTGACCTGACATTGCTCACTTTTCAGTTGGAAGAGGTACATAAATGGTACTACGGCTTGTTCCTTGAGGTGCTTAACTGTTGCTTGTTAACGGCCATATTGTGACTCGTGCTACTCTACATGGTCTTTCTGATGCCGTCCTAGCCTGGCTGTGGGTTGTGTCCTGCTCTACTTTGCGTGCCAGAGGTGTATTTTTGCAGAAGAGGCAAAAGTGTGGGTGACCTTTATGTCAGTAGAAGGCAGCTGTTGCTCAGGATTGAGCACTGGCTGAAGCAGCAGTTCTGGTGTGTGTAGGGAGACTTGTGTAAATTATATGTAGTCTTGAATGGAAAGCATGAGTATACCGCAAGGGATTTACCTGCACAAGCATTGTACAGCATATGAGCTTCTGCTTTGCCTGAATGTTTGTTGGATCCCATAGACCCTTGAAATCTTGGAGGAAAAGGCTGCGTTCGTGGCCAGCTGTGAAGGAAGAAGCAGTGGGTATTCCTGGGCTGATCCAGGCACAGCTGCCATGGATCATTTTCATAGTTCTGGTGTCTGCCTGAGGCTCTTCTGTACCTGGTTAGGGCTTGATCTCTCTGTATGTGAGACCTTGTATGCACATCCACCCCCACAGTGCTGTCAAGCCAGCAAAACTGTATGGGATGGTTTTGTACTGTGCAGCAAGCGAAAAAGAAAACAGGGTCTTAAATGACAGGCATTAAATCCAGTAAGGAGGAGGCATTCATCATGGATGTGGAGTCATATTTTCTGTCATTGGAGACTGTGAAAGATGCTCATGGTAAAGCTGACTTAAAATCTGTTCAGTCTTCCAAAGGACGTGTGGGGTTTTGTCAGGTGCAGATCTCTGTTAGAAAGCTAAACTGGGATTCAGGACATTAAGGGCAGTCAGCTAATGCTAAATCTTGCTGTTTGTCATTTTGAGTGTGTGCTTTGGCAAATGACTGGACATACTGAAAGGGAGGGCGTGTATCCGATAGGGAAAACTGTCCAAGATTGTGCTCAAGTAACACATTGTAGAAAAGAAGCAATGAAGTAAAAAAATTGGTTGCCTAAATGTCACCTGTGCTGAGATGGGTTTTCTTGTGGCTGGTCTGTAATTAGTGTTTCGGCTTCCTGGACTCTGTAAGGATAGTGTGTGTGGAAGGAGATGAGCTCCTAGTCAAGGTAGAAAAGAGAATCCTTTGTACAGGATATAGTAAATGGGGAAACAAACTTCAGAAGCTCTGCTATTTCCTAAAGGCCCTAAATGTGCAGTTCCGGGTAGGAAGGAAGATTGTGATCCACATCAAGATCCAAAGATATTTTCTTTAGGAAGATATACAGCCTTTCTGTATTTAAAAGTCACTGCGACTGGGTAGAAAAGGTGAGGGTCAGAGCTCTATCTGACTATGGCCAAGCCCAAGTGCATTCCTGTTGCTGTTAGTGTCACAGGGAGAGGCAGCTGCGCATTGGCCTCAGGTTGTGACTTGGCCTGTCCTTAGATTCTGCATGGTGAAGTAAAGCAACCAGGCTGGAGCAGGCCTGCTGTTGGCAGTGAGTTTACAACTCACTGCATTTGTCTCTGCAGTTCTACGTAGCTAATTTTGCAGTCACCTTGTTATGCATCATCATCAATTAAACTACCGCAAAGGTCAAAGGGCAGGAGCTCATCTGTAAATGAACATTCCTCACGTTCTTGTTATGGATTGGGCCTTTGAAATCAGCTCTAACGAGCGTAGTGCAAACTGAGGTTTAGTTTGTTGCATGCCGCTGGGAAATTAAATGTGTCTTCCAAGTTCTTGTCACTTAAAATTCGCAGTGACATTTACTGCATTTGACGAAATGTAGGAAAAAGAGGTTCCAATTACCCAGAATATCAAACGCTGTGGATGGCACAGTTTATTTTGGAAGCATGATATTCAGAAAGGTCAGTCTCTCAGTTAGCGTACCACGGCCTTTCGTGGTGCTGGCTGTGGCTAATGAGCACTTAACTCAGCTCCATACTGGGGGCTTTATGCAGGGAGAATCCGGCTGCGGCTCTGCATTCATGTGCCTGTCTGGTGACACTGGCTCAGCCCTGGAGATGTGCACTAGGGAACTGGTGTATGAATCAGTCCAGGTGGCTGGAAAAACAGAAGGGCCATTCTGCCTTGGGAACTGAAAGTGCAGAAGATTTGCATACTCCACAGGGAGAATAACATGAAGAGATAAGGCCTTGGAGAAGAATGGTGAACTTGGCTTTTTGAGATGGAGAAATTGAGGCACCTGGGTTTAGTCTTTCTAGGTCTCACAGAGGAGTAGGTCTATTTCTTGACAATTGTACTGGTTTTACCTGGCATGAAGTGGATTAGGACAGAGTCTGCAATTTGTGTGCTTAAGTTGTAATTTGGCAAGGATTTACTCGTGTTTATTTCACTTTTGCACATGATGGTTGCAGAGCACAGAGGTCAGAGCTTGCCACTGTAAAAACCCATGTAAGTTAAACTGGGAATGCTGCTTTTTAAGTATGCAATACACAGAGTTCCCTCAGCACTCAGTGGAACATCCGTGCTTGCCCTCTCCGGTGCAGGAATGGAAGGTGTAGCGACGTAAAAATGTTAGAAATATCTGGCCAGTAGTGGATGCTCAAAATAGCTTAATAGTTTGCAATTTTATTTGAAAAAATATGTTTTTATTGTGATAATGTGATGCTGTGTAGGGCTTCCTTAGCAGTCACATGCAGGAAAGATGTGTGATTTTAAAAATAAACCAAATTGCCCTGAGGTTTGGATGTGCCAGCTGGAATTTCACTTCTGGAAATGAGATCCACAAAAAAGGGGATGAAACTGATGTTAAGAGTCAGGAGGATCTTCATAAAGGAAGTTCCATCCACCCCAGGCAAAAATTCTTGCTTTCTTAGTGGCTCTGCTCAGGCTGGTTAAACACACAGAGCCTTGTGTCACAGGAGAGCTGTTTGAAACTGGTGTCGCAGCAGTTCTTTGCAACTGGGAATGCAAATGGGAATCCATCGCTGCATCCCACATGATACACCCAATGCTGACAAAAGGCTGGAGGGGCAGTGGCCGTGTCTTCTGAGAGACTGATATTCTTCACTTTCTCAACGTGTTGGTATTGATGGGTTCCAAGTAAGCCATAAGTTCTGCCAAAATGTGTGGCAACTGCTCAACCTTTACATGCATTTGTTTGAGCATTAGTCCTGGGCTGTCTGAAAACAGACATCGGGGCAGAGTCTTCCTTAAACAATGGCACTTCCATGCCTATTCACCCTGGGAAACTAATGATACTAAACTGGCCAGTTGCAGTCTGGTTCTGCTTAAACCTTTGGGTGTTCTTATGCATTCTTGGGACAGGTTTTTTTTCCCCTATGTCCCAACAAAACCAAGTTTTACCTTATTAAACAAAAGGTTTTAAAACCACTCTACCCCAGTTCTGTTGTAAGTAACGCATGGCAGGGCAGTAACGGTGGGCAAGTTGATGGCTCTTAGAGATGTTAACTCTTAATCCAGTCTGCAGTTTTGAATGCCTCTGTTCTGGGGCAAGCATTTGGGGTGCTTGTTGGAAGTTGAATGAGAAGTAATTTAGTGTAATGCTTGTATCTTCTGAACTTAACTGTGAGACATGAAGATAAACATGTTCTTTGCTAGTGATTGTTGCTGCATAATGCCATGTTTATTTTCCTTCTTTGAGCTTAGCTCTGTATCAGCAGCTTTAGAGGGGTGTCCAGTGGTTATAAATCAAGCTAGGCATCTTCTGGTTCAAAAGATTTACCCTTTCTGCTTTCCGTTGTGCTATGTGTGATTCAGGGGAAGGGTGAGAGAGGGGGAAGAGCAGTGAGAATGAGGAGTGGGATAAAGCTTGGGCTCCATTAAGTTGATGTGAGTTGGATCACGTGCCAGAATACAATAGCTGCCTTCAGTCTATGGGAGGAATAAGAACTTGGAACAGTGGAGCCCAGTATTGTCAGGCTTTCAGGTACAACAGGCTCTCTGGGTCACACTGTGGAAGAAATCATTTCTAGAATTAAACAGAGCCCTACTCAGACTGAAGTCATAGCAACAAAATGACCTCACACTGCAATTTTACTCCTACCCCCCCTTCCCTCTTGGTAGTTTTTGCTTTAATTTCCTACAATATGTTATTCTTGTTGTTTGGAATCGTGGGGAGGAGGGAGAGAGGGGAAACCAACCTGTGTAAAAATGAGCTTTGAGTTCTTCCATCTGTGGGCTCTTAATTTTGTCATGAAAACAGAGAAGCCTGGCAGGAAGCTAGTGTTCGACTGGCTTCGGGGATCCTCTTGTCTGGAGCCGGTTAAGGAAGCGTGGCATTTACAGCAAAAGCAAAAGCTTCATTTCTGGAACTCTTGAGTGTTTGCCCAATTCTTTGACCATCTGTTTTTGTTGACAACCACCTCTTTGTGTTGTGCCAAAGTTATTTTGGCTTTTAGAATCTGTAGATGCATGTGTGTATGTGTGTACACGGTGGTGTGGTTGTGTGTGTCTGCATGTAGATCATCAGGGCGCCGCTTACTGGGTGCGGCTGTGGGAAGTTGGATGCGCAAAAGCAGTTATCTGAGGAGTGTTGCGTTACTGGGAGGATACAGTGACTGATCCTGGCATCTCCAGGAGACTCTCAAGTCCTGTCCACTTAGTTATCCTGTCCAAAAGGTGCCAACTCACAGTAGCCTTCCTAAAGTGGCTTGGTTGTGTCGCAGCTGTTTGAGGATGGAAGTACCTGCCTCAGAGATCACTGGTGCAGTTGATAGGTGCTGACAGCCCAGGCCCTCACGGACCGTGAAGAGGCAATGGTTTGCTGGGCCCAAAGAATGGTGGTGAATGGAGTTAAATCCATTCGGAGGCTGGTCACAAGTGCTGTTCCCGGTGCTCAGTGTTGGGGCCAGTTGTGTTCAGTATTTTATCGTGACCTGGATGAGAGGATTGAGTGCACCCTCTGATTTTGCAGATGTCAATAAACTGTGAGGGAGTGTTGATCTGCTTGAGGGTAGGGAGGCTCTGCAGAGGGATCTGAACAGGTTGGATCAGTGGGCTGTGACCAACAATACAAGACTTGACAAGGTCAAGTGCCGAGTTGTGCACCTGGGATGCAACAACCCCATGCAGCTTCAGGCTGGGGGAAGAAAGCTGGAAAGCTGCTCGGCAGAGAAGTACCTGGGGGTGCTGGTTGACAGTGGCTGAACATGAGCCAGCAGTGGCCCAAGGTGGCCAAGGACAGTGGTATCTTGACTTATATTAGAAATAGCGTGGCCAGCAGGAGCAGGGAAGGGATTGTTCCCTTGGACTTGGTGCTGGTGAGGCTGCTCCTCGAATTTGGGTTCAGTTCTGAGCCCCTCACTCCAAGAAGGACATTAAGGGGCTGGAGCGCATCCAGAGAAAGGGAACAGAGCTGGGGAAGGGGCTGGAGAACAAGGGTCACGTGAAGCAGCTGAGGGAGCTGGGGCTGTTTAGTCTGGAGACAAGGCTGAGAGGAGATCTTTTTCTCCACCTGCTTGAAAGGAGGTTGTAGCAAGATGGGCATTGGTCTTTTCTCCCAAGAAACAAGAGAGAGGATGAGAGGAAATGGCCCATGTTGAGCCAGGGCAGGTTCAGATTGGACAGTAAAAATCTTTTCACAGAAAAGGTTCTTGGACACTTGCAGAGGCTGCCCAGGGAGGTGGTAGTAGTCCCCTGGAGGAGTTTAAAGGATGGGCAGGTGAGGTGCTCAGAGATCTGATTTAGTAGTGGACAGGAGAGGTTGGACTTGATCTCAAAGCTTTTCCAACCAAACATGTCTATGATTCTCTGTGATTCTCCATACTGGAACAGGAGCCTCTGGGGTTGGATCATGGAGGTGCCATGAGATTTTTACTGTGCTGCTTGCCACACTTAGTTTTCCAGCAGTGACTTTCTCAATCTTGCTTGGCTTGAGAGTAGGCCAGAGTAACATCTATAGCCTGTGACAGCAGCAAAATGAGGCTAACAAATATCCTACTGAGGATGCAGTGTGACAGCTTCATCCATCCCGCTGAATTTGCATTGTGAGTATGAAATAGCTGCATGTCATGGGCCACTGCCGTTGCACACAGTCATTTATTTAATAACTTGGTGCGCAGGCATTAGGGGGGAGACATGCAACACATCATTTTGTTGAAGACAAATAAGAAATTAGGAGACGGCAGCTTTTAAAAAAGTCTGTTTTGTATTGTTCCATCGCCATAACTTGTTAATGTGCAGCCAGGCGATGCCTCAGGTGGAAAATGGATGGAGTTTCTTTGGGCAGTGGCAAAGGCATAGACTGCGGTGTGTGTGTCACAGGCTGCTTCCTTGTGGTGTTTCTCTTTGTGCTGAATACAAGTGGGGCCTTTAAGAAAGGCTTATTCCCTTGCAATATGCAATATTAGTTATGCAGCCTGCACTGGATATTTCTTGGCACATGAACCAGGAAGATTAAAGCTGCTCAAGATCTTGATGATTACTTATTTTTCTCTGGAGCATTGTTAATTCAAACAGAAGTGAATCTTCTGTATTTGATAGTCAAGCTTGAGCTAATTTTGAGTGGTGTGGGGTGCCTTGAAATCAAGCCTGTTAAATAGCTATCCAGAGCAGAAAAATGGAGAAACTAAAGCACCTGAAACAGGTAGTTTCTTCTGCAAATCTCTCTGTAATCATGAAAGAAAATGCTGCTGTCGGTGTAGCCGTGTTTTCAGCAACTGCCGCCAAGCTGCACATTTCCATGTACATATGAGGTGTCTGAGGATGATGAGGTTTGAATTGTACAAGTGCCTCCAGTGAGTGCTGGTGCAGTTGTGAAAGGGCAGCTCTGTTATATCGAATGGCCAGGACTGAATTTAGGTGGGGACAGAGCTTTACACACAGAAAAGGGAATGGTGGCAGTTCTCTTGCAGCATAAACAGATTTTTGCTGAGAAAAATAAAAGGCAGGTTTGAAATAATAGTCCAGATGTGAAACTCCTTTGCACGCACTTAAAATATAAGTTTTTCCACTGTAGCGGGAATAAAGGATTCTTATTTTTTTCATCATTGGGAGCCCGATTTTAACAGCATTGAAGATTTCTTGTTGTCTGCTATAGGAGTAAGTCATAAGTCTAGCTGGGAAGGAGCACTAACAGTTGTCGTTCCCCCTTAGCATCAGCAGCACTAAAGCTTGCGAAGTGCTTTCCTCACAGCCAAGCCAGCTCTAAACCTTCAGTTCCTATTTGCAGAACTCAGCTGCGTGTGTGAAACATCTCCTGTGTTGCTTTGTTTAAATAGCAGTTAAGAGTATAAGGGCTTCAGATGTGAATCGTTCACCAAATCTCTGTTGTTAAAAGCCTGTAGGAAGAGATGGGTGAAAAATAAAAAAATGCAAAGGGCTGAAGCTGCACAGAAGAGTAGAAAAAAGGCTGAAGAAAGAGGAGTGACTGTTATCTTCTATCGATTTTCCCTGATGTAGCACAGAAAACAGAATTTGCTGGTTTTGCTCATATTGGTACAACTGCTGCGGGTACCAGCTGGCTGCAGTGGTCACTGCTGCCTTGCAGGCTGTACATGTTGCAGCCTCTGGCAAAACCTGCAAACCTGCCCTGGTGCAAATTGAGGCTGTTTACTCTTGTCCCACCACCTGTCACTTGGGAGAGGAGCCCAGTACCCACCTGGCTCCAACCTCCTTTCAAGCAGTTGTAGACAGATGAGGTCTCCCCTCAGCTTCCTTTTTTTCCAGGCTAAACCACTCCAGCTCCCTCAGTCTCCTTTCATAACCCTTGTTCTTCAGCCTCTTCAGCAGCTCTGTTCCCCTTCTCAGGATGCGCTTCAGCCCCTCAATGTCCTCGGAGTGAGGAGACCAAAACTGAACACAGAACTTGAGGTGTTCCCCAGCTCTCTTGTGAAGAGCAGAGCTGGAGCAGGGGACTGGTGAGAGCAGGGTGAACTGGTATACTGGGTGTGAGGTGTGTTCAGTACTGAGGAGACTGATGAATCAGCTGAACCACAGTTTCTGCAGTCAGGTACTTCAGTTGCTTAGAAATGCCGAAGCAAGGGAAAACTTGCACTTGTGCCCTCTCTGTACCTGAAATACTGGCACAGGAATAAAAGAGCACGTTCTGCAGCTCCTGAAACAGATCCTGAGTAAAGATTCAAACTGTCTGTTGGTATGGATTGATGCCATCTCATGGATTTCAGTGGCATATCATCTATTAAAACAAGCAGAGGAGCTGTCTTGGAAGGCTGTTAACAGACTCAGAATGTTACTGTGTGGTTACGTGTAGCCCTGTGTTGTTGTACGTGGTGATACTTCAGGCAGGCTCTAGGCTGATGTGTGTTTGGCCAGATGGCTCAATAACTCAAAAAAGGACCTAAAAGCCCAAGGAGGTCAGGAGATACTGAGCTGGGAAGAAACAAGTCTGTAATTTAGCTTCAAAGCAAGCAGTGAGAGAACGTTGAGTTGTGCTTTTTAGAATAATGGCTTATTCTGCACAGCTTGTTTGCAGTTACAGGTTCTTTCAGGAGTGGATTCTTAAGTTGAAGAGCGGCGCAAAGGCAAAGGGTAAGGCTGACCCGTTAAGCAGAGGGGCAGTTAGCGTCCAAATGCATTCCTTCACTGGAACTGTGTACACCTTTTCCTTGCAGTCTTTAATTTCAGCTTGCTCTCACTGGACTGTAGCCTTCTGCTCGCTGCTGTAAATGAATCCAGAGGCATTGTTCTAATCTAGTTTCTTTCTTCAGATTCTGTGTGGTGCAGGAAACATAACAAGTGTATTCATCACTTGTGGCTTTGGTTTTGATTTGTCTTTCTTACCTTCCAGCTTCCCTGACTGCTACATCAGTTTTGTGTGTCCTGTTTTGGTGCTGTTCTTCTCAGGTAGTTAACTGTGGTGAGATTTCTGGTTTGGGGCATTATTGTGACTCCTGTGGTAACAGCTGAGTATCACGGACAGCTTATGGCAGCTCTCATTGTCACTAGTAATTGTGTTTTACAGAAGAAAAATGATGCTGTGAGAGTTAGCTTGGATTCATCAAGTGTGGTGGACTCCTTGAGAGGCTTTTTGTGGCTGCTGTGATGTGTGTGGTAGCACAGCCCCAGCTCGGGAACTTGGAAGGTTTCAACCCTGATGCCTTGGTTTGTTCAGCAGTTTCTTGTTGTACAAACTCCTTTGCGTAGATAGAGCAGCTGGAAAAACAGGCCTCTTCGCTTGCTGATGTTTACACCTACCCAGATTCTTTAAAATTAACAGCGGAAGCTAGTGCAAAATATTGAGGGTGGAGCAGTTCTCTTGATGTGTGGAACTGTCTCCTGTCAGGAGAAGTTAAAGTGCAGGGAATTCTGATTTGTAGAAGGAGCGTGGGCTCAAAAGGCCCCTCGAGCTTTCTTGCAGGTGTGATTCCTAAGATGTACCAATCCAGTTTGAGCTTTCTTTGTTCCAAAGAGAGCATCAGAGATTGCTGCTAATTCTGTCTGGAGAGCTTGTTTTTGGTAGCAGAAATAGCCTTTGCATTTGTGAGATCCTCTGTGGTGCAGTGGGATTGCTTGTTTATCAGGGAAGACTTCAGGACCTGAAATCCAAACCTTCCTTCCAGAAGGAATGGAATTATACAGATGTGTGAGGACCTTCATGATTTGGATGACAATGTTATGTTACTATTTATCTACGTCACACTGTGTGTGGTCATCAACTGCCTGGCCTTATTAAAGATTTTATAGACTAGATGGAGTAGATAGTTCTATAGGCTCAGTTCTAGATCTCGTGGAGCACTGGAGTAACGTGGTGTCCTTGAGTGTGTGAGTGGCTTGTTGAGTTGGGTGGGTTCATGGCCTTGCAACATGTCCAGCTGGGATTAAGGTCTGCAGTCAGGAGGCTGGGGCTGCGTGGAGCACGGCATTTTGGTAAGGAGCGTGGAGGCAGAAGGGCTTATAAGAATATGAGCAGCATCAGGAGACAAAAGGCTATGTATCTTCTTTGACTGCCTAAGTGAAATGAATGGAGGAACCTCCGTCTCCTTTGTCAGTTATGAATGATGTCAGACAAGAGAAGACAGTGGAGCAAAGGAGTTTAGGGGTAGCCATGCAAATTCTGTCTCTAAACTGAAAGCTCATCGATGGAGCATCCAGGTTTCTGTGAATAGCCTGATTTTTTCAATAGTCTGTTTTGTTGATGTTCTGCTAGACAAAAAAGCCTGCCTGTTATACCAGTGTGACCCTGTGTGTTGTGCTCTTGGTACAAATGCAGCTTCTTTGTGGCTCTTAAAGGATTAAATTAGTTCGAGGTGAAACACTAGCTTTACAGTGGTTTGGTTAAATGACCCCTCCAAGCTCTCAAACTTGCTGTTACAAACCAGAGGGAACCTTTGAGCCAGTGGATCGATAGCAGTGCTCTGTTGGTTGCTCTTCCACAGGTTTGTGTGTGGCAGGTGAGTGTAGGGGAACTCTACTCCTCTGTGGTGCACTCAGCCTCGCGTTGCAGAGTTGTTGCCACACACTTGTCCCATAGGGTGTATATTGTGCAAACAGCACACCTACTCACAGGCAGGATGAGGCATCAGGACTTGCATTTCCTGGATGCTGTGTGTACTTGGAGCCAGCGAGCCCTGGAGCTGCAGTCATTCCAAACCTGACTCAACTGATTTGGCTGAGCGTTAGCATTAGAAAATACTACCAGGGTATGGAGGGTCAGTGTGGCTGCTCCTGGTTTTGGAATAGAGGGCTTTTAATGGTCAAGATGGTTGAGGCAGCATGAGGAAAAACAGTCCAGAGCTCTGTTGTGGACATGTGCTTGCAGAGGAAGGCAAGAGTAAACTCTGTGTCCTATTGGACTATTTATCCAGGTTCATTCTGGTTTTCCCCGTGGGATGTGTTGTAGGAAATAAGTGTGTGTTCCCCATCCTCCCGCTCTCTGTCCCTCCCTCCTCCTCCTCCCTTCCCCACCCCCCCACAAGCTGGAGGGCCAGAAGGTGGGGTGGTACCTCAGGATAATGGTAGCAGAAGGCGAAGGAGGCAGACAGCTGGCAAGTTCTGCCCCAATATGCTCCTCCGAAAGAGGCAAGGAAAATGCAGAAGATGTGATGCTTGAATGGCTCACTTTGCAGCAAAAGGGAAGATTAAAAGTAAAATTAGTTAACATCTTGCTCATTTCAAACCACCACATGCCAGCTTTTTTGCTGCCTCCCCCTTACCCCCTTGCCTTTTCTCTGTGGCTTTATTTTGTGAGGGAAAGGAGGTGAAAGACAGGGAATCCTGGGAGTGCAGAAATCCATGTAGTGAGCAGCACTTCAGAAAGACTAAGCTCTGCAAGTAGTCTTCCTGCTGGCTCTGCAAGTCATCTTCAGGAGATGAGGCAGCTGGAGCAGACGCCAGGCAGCCACGCTCTTCTGCCACCAGGTTTTGTTTGCTGCACTCACAAATATTATATGGGTGTTGGAAAGCACAGGGGGAAGAGAGACTGGGAAAGCTGAACCTGTTCAGTCTGGAAGCCTCTCTTGGTTGGGTGTGGTGCCCCTAGGATCTCACTGAAGTGTTGAGTAGGGCAGGTCTTGCTGCTGCCGGCAGCTGCCTCATGGGAGACCTTGGAGGAGGCAGGGCCAGGTTCCTCTGGGAGGTGAACAGGGACAGGTCAGAGGGACAAAGGAATATAGATCTCAAGTAGATTCAAGGGAAAAATAAGGTCCCTGAGAGAGTGGTCAGGCACTCAAATAGGGGCCTGGAGTAGTGGTGGGACTTTTGTTCTTGGACGTGATCATAACTTAGGTGAATAATACCTTATCTGTAAGCGGCATCTGTTTTTAATTCACCAGGTACTCCTGCTTTTGGCGGTGTTACTAACATATCCCTTATTTGTAGGGAGATCATTATGTGGTAGACTGGTTATCCATTATTGCTGGGAGCAGTGCTCCAATTCAGTGCAGCTTCTTTTGCACACGTAGTCTGGGCAATCACATCCAATTTCTGTGATGTGGGCAACTTTTTGAAGAGGTTTTCATTCCATCGAAGCCAAACTCAGGGTGTGTTGTTATGGTGGTTCATTTTACACAATGCTGTTCAAGCAGAACTTGAGTCCTCAATAAAGCAGATGCCTGCTCGTTGAACATGGGGTGGTGGAGGCCAGGTCTCCTCACAGCAGCAGTGAAGGGCTTGCTCTACAGAGGAGTACGCATGTGAAATTTGCTGCAACAGTGAGCTAAGACCAGAACAGTAGACATTTGGTGCCATTTGGTTACTAGGTATACCTGCAGAAGCTGAAAGCTCTGCTTATGGCAGAGCAGTGGAGAGGGAAATGAGAAAGTTAATCCTTGCCCTCTCCACTGGAACTAATGACTAACCAGCCTGAAATGAGTATGAAACGCTTCTGTATAAACTTCAGTGAAAGTACAGCTAAATGATCATGTGGAAACACATCGCTTTTATTGCAGTTTGTGCAGTTGAAGATAATTCTTTTGGGTAGATGTTACTGGTTGTTAATTGGACAGGAACAGATCGATGCCAGTGTAGAATGCGTTTGGAAATGACTGTTACAAACACCCCAAATCCCACATTTCAGTGCTTTCCATACAAACCAACTATACTAGCAGCCCAGATGTGGGGATAAACAGCTTCCGAGAGCTGTTTAGTTGGTTACTGCTCGCTGCAGAATTTCTCACGCTGACCTCTGAACTATCTGATAGAGATTGCTGCTGCAGATTGGATTCTGTTCCAACTGGAATGTAGCTCTGATCCTGCTTGCTAATTTTTGCAGTGCATCAGAGTACTGTGGGAAAAACAACAGTCAGGGAGGGTAATTTCTGTGCTGGTTTTGGGACACGTTTCTCTAAGGTGCTTGTCATTCCAACAGGGCCTTTCTGAGTAACTCTGTGAGAATGCTTCTTTACGGAAACCCCATTTCCACTGCAGCCCAAGGGTGATGCGTAGTCATGGTCCTCATGATGGTGACTTTAAGTGCTATGGGCTTGCAGGAGCTCCTAAGCATAAACTATGCGGATCCTGAAGCACTCACCAGTAGCACAGGTTATTAACCGCTTTCCTTGTGCTGAATGTCTTAGGTGAGCCAGGCTGGCATGCTTGATGGCACTAGGGAATGCTAGAGATGCCTCCAGTGAAGCTTCCTCTCCTTGTTGATGTGCTAAAAATGGAGAGGATTGTGGTCATGGTATTTATTCCCAGTTTTGCCAGTCTGCTGCATGAGGGCTCTTAGACTCAGTGGTGATGATTCTTGTTAAGTACTGCTGGCTGTGTTGGATTTTCTTGTATATAGCCATTTGCTCTTTGAACCCCTGTGAGCTGGCGTAGTCTACAGGGCTCTGTGGAAAGGGATTCTACTGCCTGTCTGTGCGGTGAAAAAGGTGATAGGGATTCATCTAGGCTGGTGATGATAAAATAGGGGCTCGAAAGCTGTGTGGTGATAGTTAGAAGCACTGTGTTCTAATGCCTTAGTAATCTTCCCTAAGCATCTGGAGCCTAAATCCCCTGGGCTGTGTCATTGTGTCGCGTACATTGGAAGGAGGTGAATATGTGTCTGAGGTTGCTGTAAGCAGTGGGTATTTGCTGCGGTGTTCACGTGGCTGTTGTGACATCAGGATGGGTAACAGAAAAGGCTCGTGTACCCTGGAGGGCACTGGTGTGGCAGAGGTGGCTTTGGAGGGCCAAGGCACTCAGCTACGTGTATGTATGTGTTTAACTGTGATCTTGTTCCATTCTCTTGTGGTTTTTTGTGTCTCCCTGTTACCTTCACCTGATTGACCCAAGCATATAAATATGTGAAATTCAGATGGATTGTGCCTGATTTTGTATATTTGCCTGTGTACCTCTAGTGAGGTGAAACAAAGGTGCATTAATGATGGAAAGTTATTTAGTGCTGCATGGAGTTAATTGCTTCTAATGACTGCTTGCATCCATCTGGTTTTATGGTAGACAACAAACCCCTTCATTGGGCCTGCTCATTAGACATCCTGTAAATCACAGCAGCACTCTGGCACCTCACATATTGAGCCTCCATTAGTGAGGCGAGCATTTTCCTAGCATTCTGAATGAAGAGTGGGAGTCGCTAGGATGCAAAGAGACTCAACTGGAATCTCTGCTTGGGAATGCAATGGGAATGACCCCTTTTGTGTTCCTTTGGAAGAAATTCCAAAGTGACTGTTGGATTTAGGTGGAGAAGTCAGTGGGAAAGCTGTTGGACTCCTGGTGCCGCACCACAATTGCTGGTGAGGAGGATTTAACAGGTGAACTCCCCAACACAGAATCATAGAATCATGGAATGGGTTTGGTTAGAAGGGACCTTAATGCCCATCCAGTTCCACCCCTGCCGTGTGCGTTGTAACAGCTGTGATGGATGCCATGGTAGCTGTTGCTATGTTAACCTCTCACAGGACGCTCCCACTGGCTCCTCTTGGAAAATATGGCAGGAACTATGGTGCCCAGGGCACTGACCCATGGTAGCCAGATAAGGTGTAGAGTAATACACTGCTGCTGTTATGCTAATAGTCTTATGATTCTGTGACTTGGAAGATTTGGGGCTCCTGGACGGGCTGCAGAACCACATAGCTTGCGTGCACATGAGACAGCACTGTTCAGAGAGTCCTCTGGTTGTGCCCTGCTGTGCTGTTTATCCAGCTGTCTGTCTGCACGCACAAGTATAAGGTTT
This sequence comes from Piaya cayana, assembly GCA_013389865.1. Taxonomy (NCBI): domain Eukaryota; kingdom Metazoa; phylum Chordata; class Aves; order Cuculiformes; family Coccyzidae; genus Piaya; species Piaya cayana. Next base: position 27,782 of record WAAB01013138.1, read on the forward strand.
CATTTTCCATCCTGGCCTAGAAGCATCGTTAAGGCCATACAGGGGGAAAAGCTTGTGCTTTGACTAATGGGAGAGTTGTGAGCTGCCGAGCACTTGGGAGAATCACCTGTTTAGCTACCTGATTTGAAAATGTATATTGAGGAAGGCGCCCGTGGGCTGAGGAGGTGTCATATATTGATACCTTACCCAGAACAAGGTGAAGAGCTGGGGCAGCAAAGGTTTGCCAGTAATGCTAGAGCTTCTGCATCTCAGTTTTTCCTGCCAAGCTCGCTCTCCCAGCCAAAAGCATTCAATATTAACATCCCTCCCAGGCTGCTGGATTTAGCAGAGCTCTGGAGTTCCATTTTTTTCCCTTCCTGCCCGCCTGTCAGGCAGTCTGGACTTTTGGAGTGAATTCCTCTGCTTCTGTGTGTGGTGCTTCTGAGATTGCTGCCTGCGCTGATGTGGTGTCCCCATCCCCTTCTCCTGTTACATGCATTTGCAGTTTAATAATTGCATGTGGATGGTGGACTTGGTGCCAAAGCCCTGTGCATCCGAAGTCATTTGGTGGAGGAGTCCATTATGATTGTGGCTTGCAGTGATAAATTCCCTGTGATGGTGGCAGCTCACAGCAGCCTCCTCTCGTAATGGCATTCTGCTCTTGTTGGCAGGCATCCCTGGGCAGGAGACTCTACCCTGAAATAGCAGAAATGAGAAGAACAATAGCCAGACAAGTTGGGGAGGCCAGAAAATTAGGGAGAAATCAGAGTAATTCCTTTTCTGAGATCACCATGTTTAAAGCTTGTGAAGGAGATGCTAACCTGGTGCCTTGACATTCCCAAGGCAGAAAAAGCACAGCAGACTGACCAGATGTGCATGAAGGGATAAAGTTTCCTGAAGTAGATTGAAGGGATGTACCTGTAATTCCAGGAAAGAAGCTTTTGTGATTCATTTTTAAGACATAAGAGATGAGAGGGAGGGAGGCGAGTCTGGAGGGACCCAGGTAAAACATCCGAAATAGAAGCTGCTTCCACATAATGTACCTTGTAAGATCCCTCATCTCCAGCACAGTGAGCTTGTAGGGGCTGAACACCGATGCTTGGAGGAGTTTGTGTCGTGTTGCTGCTCATCTCATTAAAGCAGCACAAGATGTTTGGTTTGGGCCAAAATGAAGCAGGGTCAAGTCTTATGTTAGTATTGTAAGTATATAGTTATTAGTGTATAAAATAATAAACAAAAAGCTTTCTTCAGTGGGAACAGTGCAGTATAATGGGTAAAGCAGGGCTGGGAGAAGATCCTGATACCCCAGCACTGCTGTTACAAGGAACAGCCGGTGTGCTTTACAAGTGATTTGTACATGGGGAAAAGTTGCTCTGAGAAGGGCTGGACCAAAACTTTTGGTGAATGCCATACTTTTCTTTCCCCTTTCCTTTGTTTCTCCTTGTCAGTCCATTTGGCTCAGAATCTGTGGCAGTGATTTGCTTTAATTTGCGTGGCCTGGTTTTACATTTACAGACGGGACCATACAGAGCTCCATAAGGCAGAGGAAAATTCAGCCTTGATTATCAGGAAATGGATAATACTGATGAACTTATTAGGTACTAGTCACTTGTAGGGTGTTATACTTCCTGTTCCCTAATTATTAATTTTAATTCTCTGCCTATCTCTTTCTGCTTCCTGAGTGGAGGGGAGCCCTTGTCATAAGTCTGGGCCCCAAGCTGGGAAGTGCTATGAAAAGGACAGTGCTGCCTGCTGCGGAGCTAACAGCCGGGTTTGCCACTGTGCTGAAAGTGTGAGGCAATAGCTTTAGAAAAGGCAGCTTGGTTCAGTGAAGTGAATAGCAGTGTTCCCCCGCTGGCCGTTCTCTGCACACTCCAAACCAAATCCCCGTGTTGTGCTGCTGAAGAGTTAATGATTTTGTCACCTCTTTGAGTTTTTGAGACACTTAGGGGCACAACTGCAGAGCAGGCACACCTTTTCTGCTAACAAATTCATTAGAAGTGTGACTATTCCTTTGGCTGGGTTATTTGCATGTCCCTTGCTCTTCTGCCATTTGCCCTTGCCTGCAGTGTAACCATAAAACATTTACTGCGAAGCCATGAAGAATCCATATGTCTGTGTGGTCTGTCAGGCCACCAAGAAGCCAGGGCTTGTGGGGGAGGATAAGGATGTTTGAAGGTGACACGCGCTGTCGTTGGGCGAGCAGAGATGCAGAAGGGGGTTCTGGCAGACATTGTCTTGGCCTCGACAACTTGTGATGGTGACCAGGTGGGGTCTGTTATCTTAATAGTCTGCAGCTCTTGTGAATTATTTGCTGATAGATGTAAACAGCTGTTATTCTTGGTAATGGAAAGCAATTAGAAACATCTGTACTCTTGGCGATGAGTGATGCCTCCCATCTTCACTGCTCCCTGGTGCCAGTTGGAAATAACTACCTCATCAGGATGGGCTGGCAGTGCTGCATGGCATCATGGGCTGATGAGTAGTACTGAGCTGTGAAGAACAAGAGGTGAAGCTCGGCAGAACTGGCCTGTACCTATGCTTCCCTGGTGTTTGTTTCCCCTCTCTGGAAGAGCACAGAGAAGTAGCTGAAGTGTGCAGAGAGAAGTATGGTGCTTCATGCTTCCCTGTCAGCCTCTAGGTAACTTGATGCATAGGAGTCTGAGCTGCTGTGGCTTTCTGGAGCTGTGAGTCAAGATCAGTCGCGATGGAACACTGTGCTGAGGTACTGTGCCACCATGCTTTGATGGAACTGTGTGTGGGCACTGTCTCAGCTGAGCGCTGTGCTGGGGTTTCGGGTCATGCCAGCAACTGGGGTGAGGCTGTTGGTCTGGAGGTACTGGAACAGAGACCCCAAGAGCTTGGGTTTTCACAGTTGGTAGTCAGGTTCCTTGGAGAAACACACGGTTCTCAGAAGGCCCTGGCAGCAAACAGCAACTGAAGATAATGAAGCATGTTGTTTAGGGCAGCTTTTTTGGTTCTGAGGTGCTTTGGTTAAGCAAACCAAGGCTGACATCTTTGAGGTTATCTTTGTTCCTCCTTGTAAACTACTAAAAGTCATGACTTTGTGTGGAATCCCAAAACATCACACAGGATTTTCCCTGTTGGAGCTAAATTAGTAGCATTTAACAAAATGAAAGTGAAAATCTAGTTAAAAGTCCTTAGCTTTCAATTTTTTTAAATGTGTAATTTTTGTTTGTGATTCTTCATTGGCTCCTGAAAAAAAAGAATCCCAGAAGACCTCAGAATCTCTGTTAACAAAGGATCTGTTATAATACTTTTGGAGTAAGCAAAAACTCCTGAGTATTTGCGATGAAGAGACTGCTGGAGCTGGCCAGGCTGGTGGTGTTTTGCTTGTGATGGGTGTGTGTTCTACTTTTATTTCTCTATTTGTTTTATCTATTTAAACAACAAAAGTGGAAGTCAGGTGGCATTTTGCTACACTTCACTGTGTGTTAACTGCAAAGGTATCTTCTTGCCAGTCCCTCTCAGCTGTTCTTAACCGTGTATAGCTCTCAGAGCAGTGTTCTGTGCTTCTGTCTCACAGAACTTCTTTAGTCAAAACCCAACAATTCAGTTTTTCCAGCAATACAAATGAAGCAATTGCATAGCTTTATGTTCTTCTTTCTGATCAAGGTTGTAGGCATCTTAATCTCTTTTCCTTCATTGTTCTTTCAGTGTGGCAGGAGTGTATGATTTTAGAGTTTTGACACAGCTTCCAAACAAACAGGCAGATGATGTGTTTCCTAGCTGTACCTCGTTAATGAATCACAGGTTGCTCTTGGGGTGGAATGAATCCAGTTGTTTCTTAAGGTTTAGTGCACACACCGTGATGTCTGAAAGTCTTGAAGTGGGTAGCAGAGGACTATAGTAACCTGTTTTTCCTTTTCTTGGCATACTGGTCCGTTTCTGCAGGCTCTGTGGGTTTGTTCTGCTTGGGTTTTTTTTCCCCCTTCTCACAGAAATGAAGAAAAGCAAGGCAGTAATTAACATATGAGACAGAAAATAGGAAATACTGCTCTGTGCGGAGGTGTTTCATGCTTAACTGCTTTCATGAGACAACCAGGGTGTCAGAACTATAATTAATATGTTGTAGGAACTAACAATAGGGATCTTGTGCAAGTTTAGAAGTGTTTTGTGGTGTTAGAAGGGGGAGAATGGTGCCAAAAGCGACCCTGGAAGCTGTAGATGGGTTTTATACCCACTTTGGGATAGTTGGCTGCGAGAATGTGTGTATGGATGTCATGGGAGCATGCAGAATGCTCCATGCTGCTCGCTGGGCCATGGCTGGTAGAGTAGTGGCTTTCCTGACTGTGCCTCTCCTGCTTATTAGGTGGGTATTTCCTATGCACGCTCAAAAATGGTGATGGAGGAGGTTTACGCAGGCAGGCAGTGGAAATTCTGGCTAGAACATGAGCTGCTCTTGTTCCCCTTTTTAAAGTGCCACAGGGAGAAGACAGCAGCTGAACTGAAGGAGCAAATGGGAAAGGTGAACAATGATTGTTCCCTTGTTTTAAGAGCACGCTAACAGTAACTGCTCAACTGTGCTTTAATGGGAATGGTCTAGGGATGTTCTTTGGCTGGACTTTCCTTATCACTCAGGTTTGCTTGCAATGTAGTTAGGAATGCAGCTGGCATGTGGGAGGCTGCATTCAAGGCTGTTACAGACGTGCAGCTCTTTGTTATGAATGATTGGTTTCAGGCTTCCACGGAGGAAGTGTTGATGTAGGGACATAATTTGGCCATTAAGGTGGTTTTGAGTCAAGGAAAACCAGGAAAAATAAGTTCTGTGTGCTGTATCTTCACATGTAGCAGAGTAAAGTTCTCATGCCGCTGTGTCTGAGGTTTTGCAATGCCGTGCTGACCATATGGGGATACTCCAGATCTTGGTTAAGTGAGGAAAAGCTGATCTCCTGACATTGGGGAGTATAGGATCATCTGTAAGGAAGAGGGATGTGTTAGGGTTCTGTTGTCCTTTGGTGCCTCAGAGCTAGGTGAGTGTGTAGTTCCTGTCTTTGCCGTGTTTTCAAGTGTTCCTTTAGGCTCCAGTGGGATACAGCAAAATGGCAGGTGGTTGTCATTTTGTAAATAAGTGTTGGGGACAAAGTGGGAGTGGAGAGAGGAATTGGTCCTTTGGGTAAGTGTCTCCGTGCAGTGACCTGTTCAAGGTCTTAGAACATGGACCAGTTGGAGTGGGGCCAGAGGAGGGCAAAGAGATGATCCAAGGGCTGGAGCATCTCTACTAGGAGGACAGGCTGAGATAGTTGAGGTTGCTCAGCCTGGAGAAGAGAAGGCTGCAGGGAGACCTTAGTGCAGCATGGAAAGGGGCTGCGGGAAAGCTGGAGAGGGGCTCTTGGTCAGGGATTGCGGGGATAGGATGAGGGGGAATGGTTTGAAGCTGAAAGAGGGGAGATTGAGGTTAGATATTAGGAAGAAGCATTTCTGCTCTGAGGATGGGGAGGTCCTGACTCAGTCTACCCAGAACAGTGGTGTTCAAGGCCAGGTTGGATGGGGCTTGGAGCACCTGATCCAGTGGGAGGTTGTCCCTGCCCATGACAGGGGTGGAACTGGGTGGGCTTTGAGGTCCCTTCCAGCCCAAACCATTCCATGATTCTATATTTATATCTGAAACTTAACATAGAGTACTACAAATACTGTCTACTGGGTTGCAGACCGTGCAATGTACAATGTAGATGTGTATATGAGGAAAAACTAAATGTCTATAAAATAAACATACCTACTTGGATTTTCTGGTGCTCAAGGACCCAGTAAACAAAGCCCTGGCTGCTCCCAACCACTCCAGTTAATTATAAAAAAATACACAAGTGTTTAAGTTGTGCTTTCCATGTTGCCCAGTTTCTCTGCTCTGTTAGCTACTGCCTGGGAAATCGCTTCACTTGTGCCTCCTTCCAAGCAAGGAGATAGACTCAGCTAGTCAAGAATTCAACCACCCCCCACCTCTGTGCAATATCTTTTTAATCAAGAACCACAGGTTAATCCTAGCTTTCATAACACAATAATCACAGAACATTTCATACACCATGGTCATTCCAGACCTGGACATGAAAATACCTAATCCTGTAAAACCGCACAGCTTTCTGATCAAAGTATGGCAGGTAAATCAAACCTGGACTGAAAGGATTTGAAAACAGTACTGTAATTCTCTTGTGTTAAGTAACACAGAAGCAGATTTCACCGAGTTTTGCTCTGTAATTCCCATCTGGAAAAGCAGCTCGGGAGGAATGAACAGGTTAGAAGAAAGCCTTTTTATGACATCCCTAAAGTAGTACACAGCAGTTGGAGCGCATCCTAATCCTTCCTCCAGCAGCAGGTACTCGACACACAGCTGCCATAGTGCTGATCAGACCCCAGGCACAACCATTTCATACAAGCTGTGCTCTTCCCCAGCACTACCTGACACCTTCCTGCCTTTTCGACCCCAGTGGAGAGTGTGGTGCAACGAGAGAGCAAGGATTCCTGCTCCTCATGTGCCCAGCTGTATCTGCACCCACCTCTGTCTGCTTACACCACGTACTGATGTGCAAGGATGTAACAGCCTGTGGCACTCCAGTAACGGAGACATAGAATCATAGAGTGGTTTGGGCTGGAAGGGACCTCAAAGCCCATCCAGTCCCACCTCCTGCCATGGGCAAGGACACTTCCCACTGGATCAGGTGCTCCAAGCCCCATCCAGCCTGGTCTTGAACACCTCCAGGGATGGGGCAGCCATGGCTTCTCTGGGTAGACTGAGCCAGGGCCTCCCCACCCTCAGAGCAAAATGTTTCTTCCTGATATCTAACCTCAATCTCCCCTCTTTCAGCTTCAAACCATTCCCCCTCATCCTATCCCTGCACTCCTTGACCAAGAGCCCCTCTCTAGCTTTCCCTCAGCCCCTTTCCATGCTGCACTAAGGTCTCCCTGCAGCCTTCTCTTCTCCAGGCTGAGCAACCTCAACTATCTCAGCCTGTCCTCCTAGCAAAGATGTTCCAGCCCTTGGATCATCTCTTTGCCCTCCTCTGGCCCCACTCCAACAGATCCATGTTTTTTCTGTGCTGAGGACCCCAGAGCTGGATGCAGGACCTCAGGTGAAGTCTCACAGGAGTGGAGTACAGGGGGAGAATTGCTCACCCTGCTGGCCATGATGCTTTGGATGCATCTGAGGATGCTTAATAATAAATCCATGTAACTATATAAATCTCTCAAGAAGTTCTTACTGAGTTTGCTGCCATCCTCCCCATGAGTAGAGGAAAGCAACTTTGCCTGAGACTAATGCTGGAATTTCGGTGAAGTCATAGTGTGGTACAGGTTATGGACTGTGTGAGGGTTGGATATTTTTGTTGCTCATGCTCCCTTTTTAGAGGAAATCTCACATTCTGAGGGCGAACTTCTTTGTGGGTTTGCCAGGAGAGGAAAGGGCAGTACTGCCTTTGAGATCTTGCTGCAGCTTAGCACAGCAGTAAGAAAAGTGGCTTTTTGTGGGATCAGTTTGTTGGGAGAAAGGTGGTCATGGTTGTTTTCCCGTGAGAAGTACATTTATTTTTCCTTTTTTTTCCAAAGCTGTTTTCTGCACTGCCCTGTCAACACAGATAGAAGGTTTGTGGTGGGTGCTGAAGTCCAGTAAGACAGCAAGGAACTGTTTCCCATGCTCAGTAAGAAAGATGCAGTCCCATGAAGACCTTAAGGGTGTGCTGGGGCTCTGTTGTACTAAATGACGTAGTCCTGGCTGAGTGGGAGCCTAATGATGAAGTGAGACTACAGTTCCAAATGACAATTAGCAAGTAGTTCACCTCTTTTGCTTAGGAAATCACTGTCAGGATTATCTGCTCTCGGGAAAGATTAGCAAAGCTGAGGAATCTCCAGGTTGATAAATAGGAAGATTAGATAGGAACAGTGGGAAAGCTACTTAGTACTTGAGTCTTTGCCATGCGAGCTGGAAGAAAAGCTTTTAACTAAGCGCATTTGGAATGAGAGGGCCTCAAATTGCAAGAAAAGATGGCATAAGGAGGGAAGATGACAGCTGGAACCCAAAGGAGCTTTAGGTTGGTTCTGCTTGTCCTTGATGTCCTTGATTTCCTTAACAGGAAATAATACCAGGAAGAGACAGCTACAGTGCACAGTAATTTGGGCTGTGTGTGTAACTGAGACTGTGTGGCCTGTAAGTGTCCACAGTAGAAGGCTGAAATGCTCGGAGAAAGATGAAACCAGACATGCGCTTGCTGGTGACTGTGGCTGCCAAAGTGTGCAAAATGTTGCAGGGTTAGTGGAAGAAACGCTGCTGAGTTTCGCCAGGGCTGGGGAGGCTCTGGCAGGGGGCAGGGGTCTGCAAAAGCACAAATGGAAAGGCAGTGTAAGCATAAGGATGAGTTGAGAGGTGTAAAAAGGGTGTTATATCTGTTTTAGGGAAGGGATTGCACAAATTGGCTGATGCTGTGCTGGAAGTCTTCTTAAGAAACACATTTATTTAAGCTCCCATGCATTTCAGACCTTTTCAGCTGTCAGAAAATCTCTCCTTGGTATCAAGCTGTATGAGCGCACACGTAATTATGAGCTGCTCTGTGATATCTCCTCAGGTAGTTTGCAACCAAGGTTTTTGTTCAGCTGCGTTCATACTTTACTTGTTTTCGGCTTGCAGTACTGTCTGGCTTGCAGGGGTGTGTGGAATATATCTTATGCCTGTGGAAAACTGCAGTTTAGCTGAAATGAGAGCCAATTCATTTCAGGTGGTCCTGAATGATGCAGCTGGGTAGCCAATAAATAAGGAAAAGAGTGAGTGAGAGCTGGTGGGTGTTTGTATAATTTCTGGGAGATTAGTGTGCCGAGAGTGTTGTTTCCCTTTGGACATGACAGCTTTCTCTCTCATTTGGGGTGGAATTGAAAGCAGATCTAGCAAAACATAGGAGCAGGGGTTTGCTACAGTGCATAGTATGTGCTTTAGATAATACTAACTGCTTGGGAGAGGGCCCTAACATACCTGTGTCTCTGCATGCACTTGGTAAGTGGTTTGAGCAGGTGAGTTTTAACTCCCTGTACAGAAACCTCTGGAGCATGACTGAATCGGAGAAAACAAGTGGTTGTTCCTTGTGCATGTATGGTGTGACCACAGCTGCTCTGCTGGCAGGAGATATTTCTCTGCTCTGTCTTTTCTTGGTGAGAAGTTAAATTGTTGGGAGCAGGAGGAAAAGGATTTGGATCTTGAATTTTAGTATGGTTGCGTTTCAGATTTCCTTAATGTAATCTCTCTCTTCATACAAAATAGTTAACATTGGCTTGTTCAGTTGTCCATGGTTTGGTTGTTTGCTATCGCTTCCTGACCTGAATATGAATAATTAAAGAAAAAAGCAAATTGGAGCCCTTTCCAGGGAACCCTTGATATTCTGCAGTGTTGGTATCTGGAGCCATGTTCCCACATAGCTCCATACCTGGATACATCCAGGACGCTTCCATTTTCCTCTCTCTTAATCTCTGCAAGAGGCAAGTTACTTGTCCCACTGTACAGCAAGCGGGATGTTCAGAATAGCTGTAGTCTGTGCCGAGAACTTGGCACAGGCATGTTCCCGTCACTCGTTCCAATGCTCATTATCTCTCTTACTGCTGTGGTTCTGTCCTTATGTCTGCTGCTCCTCAGTCTTCCCTGGATTTGACTAATCCAAGTGATTTGGTATTATCTGCATGGATCTCCACCTCATTTCTCAGCCCCTTTTCTAAATCATGACTAATGACTGTAAATAACTCTGATCTTAGTGTCTTGGGGCACCTCCTTGTTAATCTTCAGCCATTACAGTAATTGACCATTTGATCCTAATCCCTCCCATGTCCTCTCTGCATCCCTGTGTTGAACTTGCAGCCAAACTGTTTGTTTCTGTGCAACTGTTTGATTCTCTGGGAGTATCCTGTGGGGGGCTTGGAGGCTTGTTGGAAGCCCACAGTAAGATGCACGCTCTCCTTGGCGGAAAACTGTTTGGGTGGCTGGGCCCAGAGAGTTGTGGTAAGTGGTGTTAATTCCAGCTGGAGACCAATCACAGTGGTGTCCCCCGGGGTTCAGTGCTGGGTCCTTTCCTGTTCAGTGTCTTCATCAGTGACCTGGATGAAGGCATCGAGTGCTCCCTTAGCAAGTTTGCAGATGACACTAAGCTGGGTGGAAGTGTGGATCTGCTGGAGGGTAGGGAGGCTCCAAAGGGATCTGAACAGGCTGGATCCATGGGCTGAGATCAATGGGATGAGGTTTAACACGGCCAGATGCCGGGTCCTGCACTTGGGGCACAACAACCCTGAGCAGCT
>WAAB01013138.1:38062-135562 GCA_013389865.1 Piaya cayana
AGCACAAGAAGGATGTTGAGACTCTGGAGCGAGTGCAGAGAAGAGCAACGAAGCTGGTGAAGGGTCTGGAGAACGTGTCTTACAAGGAGCCGCTGAGGGAAAAGTGGGGTTGTTTAGTCTTGAGGAGGCTGAGAGGAGACCTCGTTGCTCTCTCCAACTCCCTGAAGGGAGGTTGTGGAGAGGAGGGAGCTGGGCTCTTCTCCCAAGTGACAGGACAAGAGGGAATGGCCTCAAGCTCCACCAGGGGAGGTTCAGACTGGATGTCAGAAAGAAATTTTCCATGGAAAGGGTCATTGGGTAATGGAACAGGCTGCCCAGGGAGGTGGTTGAGTCACCTTCCCTGGAGGCATTTAAAAGGTGGTTAGACAGGTGCTGGTGGGCATGGTTTAGGGGCGGACAGGAATGGTTGGACTCGATGGATCCAAGAGGTCTTTTACAACTAGGTGATTCTATGATTCTGCATGATCACATAGGTGTGTTATCTTGTGTTCTGGTGGAATGCTGTTATCTGTTGTGACTTCCAAACTGCCTGGGCTCTCTGGTAGAGTTCATTCACTCCTCTGCTACCAATGGTCCTACTCCCTCATTTTAGGGACTACTTGGCTTGTCTAGGGTGGAGCGTTACAGGGGGGGAAGGAATTTGAGGAGAGATGTATGGGGCTGGGGAAGAGGAATATGGAATGGGAAATGAGCCCTTTCCCCTGCTTGCCTGTTCTGTTTCTCTGTCAGCAGGGTGGGAGTGGATTTAAGACACTCCCAACAGCAGTGAAATAGAGAAATTTACAGTGGAGGATTATGTCCAAGTAGATCAGATTGGTTCCTGTCATTCACACTTCCCATTTCGGTATCGGGCAGGTTTTATGGAAGAGAATTTCCCATCCTCTGCTCTATTTACAAGAGCAGTATATTTAGTAAATGGATGGACAAGTATGTTTCTCCTTTCTTCTTTCCCTCAGCACTGATACAACAGGCCATGTTTTAAAGGCTAGGATTGCAGGGTATCTGTGTAAGTAAACATCAGGCTTCTTGGCATTCAAATTTTCCCCATGGAAATCTTGTGTTGATGCTCGATTGCTGCAAAAATCTGGGAGCTGCTTGGGTTTTTGTGCCCTCATGAAAGCAGTTGTTTTATCAACATTCTAAATTTGTTACTTAGAGAGAAGGAAGAGGACTAAAGATGATGGAGGAGAGCCTGACTACCGCCATCCAGCATGGTTACTCCTTCCTGATGGCTCTGTGGCCTTGGGACTGTTACTTAAGTCAAAGCCAGCTCTCTGTTCACTGGAATCATGTGAGACAGAGCTGTTGAGGAGACCCTGGTGGGCTTTTCTTTGGTTAAGTCATGACAACTGGTCTGTTCCAGGTCCTGTCTCACTTGTGGTGGGTCTAGATTTTTGCTCCTGCTCCTGAAGGAGTTAGTGGAAGTAGGAAAAGCAGCTGAAAGAAACTTTGGAACAGGAATGTTTTCCAGTGAATAAAAGCAGAGATGGAATGCTGGGAGGGAGATGGAAGAGATTATCATTGTTTATGGTGTCATAGCTGTATTAAGTGACCACTTTGAGAAGTTGGTGGATGAAGTCCTTGTGTCTCGAGGAACAGGAATCTGGCCTGGGTGGTGATAGGCCAGCTTATCAGTGTCAGTGACCAGCACTCTATTCTACAGCCCTAAACAGACCTGTCCCCTTGGGTACTTCTTTCTCTCTTGCTTGTCCTGCTTGTCGAGAGCATCAGTTGTTCATGCAGGAGCAGCCTCTGCACTGTCCTTGATATTGGGGCGTGGCTTGTGGTTCCAGCTGAAATGACCATTTTCTGTTGCTGTATGTGGTGGGGTTTGAAGCAGTGAAATGCTGTAGGGGGCTTTCCTGGGACCCAGGAAGAACCTTCCCAAGGCCTTGGGAAAAAAGGGGCATCTCATTGTAGAAAATAAATGTACATCAAAGGTTTAAGGTACTTGAACCTCTGCATCGTGCCTTCTTGACAAGGTGGCTTCACGTGTGCAGCTGTCTGATGGCCAGGGTTGCACGACCTTTATGTAAGTGACCCTCTGTGAAAACCCACAAACAGAACATTCTCTTTCCTTGTTCGTTGGCAGTTTAGTTCAGATGGGAGGGTTGAGGTGGAGTTGATACCAAACCATGGCAGTTGGCAGAGTTTCCTTCTTTCACAGAACTGCCTCTGCTGGGAGATGATTCTGGGTGGGGAAATACTGGACTAACTCAGTCTCCTCTGCTAATGGGACGTTGCTGAGATTTTTTTTGTTTGGAAGTGATAGGTGGATGGGAGACAGACAAAAAGACAGGATCAGATAGTGGGTGATTTAGAGTTGTAGCCTTAATGCATGTGCTGTCTTAAAGCTGCCATAGCAGCACAGCATCAGAGTCCCTGTGCATCTGCCCCCCTTCCTCCAACTGTACCGATTTATATGAAAATTAAGATTACAAATTAAAACCAGGCTATCCTGGAGTTTTCCAGTTCATCAGCCATCCAATAAAAATGATTTTGAGCCTGTATGCATAATTCCCAGAAGATTACTTTGTCCTTACAGCTAAGCTCTGTCCCTGATATAAAAGATCTCTATCTAGTTTTATTGAAATAAAGAACTAACATCATAATCCCAATATTGAGGTATAATCTTCATTATCTCCTGACCCTCTTGAGATTTTTCCCTACCACCCCCATTCTGTTCTGCTTCAGATTTATTTCATGTATAATCCCTATGTGTTTACCTTTATTTGGATGGGATTATAAACCAAATAAATAAAAACCTCCCCCCACCCAAACACACAACAACATCCTTGGGTTTAGTAATTGCTGATGTGTTGGGCTGAGCTGTTCAGCACCCTGGGCTGGGTTTGGGTGTGCTCTGTAGTGGCTCTTACCCCACCACCCTTTGGCAGAGGAACATGTCTCGGCAGCGTTAGAGCTGCTCTCCCAGTTGCATTTGCTGATGCGTTTGTCCCCTGTGTGGACAAGCAGGGTGCAAGGAGGGCACAGAGTTGGTGCCCATGGAGGCTGCAGCAGGTAGCACGTGTTGGGAGGCTGCTCCTGTACCTTTTCTGCCCCACTTGTTAGTAGTTAGGGGTTTATTTCTGTCACTGAGTGCGACTCAAAGGCTAAGAACTAGAAACAGCTGATGTGATTTTGGTGACTTGGCCAGAGCCTCTGTTCAGTTGAATGCCATGAATGGCACTTTAACCAGAACCGTGATGGCCATAGGCTTTGCCTTGGGGCTGCAGTGGCATCAGCAGTGCGTAAGTAATGGTCACAGTGGTTTCTCAGAGCACTGCTTGCTGCTTCTGAGAGTGGAACAGCGTTTCTGTGCTGTAGGGAAGGGAAGTGGTAACAGGAGACCTACCCCTGCCTCCTTTTATCAGTCTGGTAGGGGTGACCTATTGCTGTATAATGTCAGGGTCAAGTGTCTTTGGTTATATTGGAGGGCTAATGCTCATTCCAGCTGCACTGGAAAGGAAGCTGGGCTCTGGGAGACTGAATTCAGTAGCAGTGAGGTGGTGTTAAGGAAACCTCTTTGCTGTTTGTAATCCCTGGCATCTTTATTTTATATGGAGGGGTGAGGAACCTGCCAAGTATGAAGCACAAGCAGGACAAGTGACTTGGTTTTGTTACTGAGCCTTTCTGGTTTGTTGGTTTTTTTGAAGGCAGAATAATGAGTGATTTTTGTGTTGGAGAGGGTCTAGCTCAGTTTGCCAGGCTACACCCTAGTAAGTATTGGAGGAGACTCAGTATAGATTGCGCTAGGGTTAAGCACAGACCTTTCAGAAGCATGCAGGGGAAGTAAGATGCACAAGCCTGCTTAAGTAGCAGGCCCTGTAGGTGTCATCCCTTCCCAGGGCTAGGGAGGAACTTGCTCTGCTTTCTGTGGCTTCCCAGGGTATCTTTAGCACTCCAGATGACAAAGATTGGTTCCCTGACCACAAGAGCTATTGTTTTACTAGTGTTTGCACACATAACAGCCAAGGCAGGCGATCATGAAATGGTAAAATTAAGGACAAAGCACCTACTGATGTTGCTGGGATTGTCCGAATGAATTTTCATTGTTTGGGAATAGAAGTTGTACAGCTTCATGGCAAGCTGGAGCTCTTGGAGGCATTACAGTAGCAATTCTTTTGGTGCTTAAGGAAGACAAGCCATCTGGCTAAGGGCAGTGTAGATAGACAGTATAGATGTGGTTCAGTGTAGGTTCAGTTTGCAGCTGTGCCAGTGGCTTCTCTAGTGGCCTTGGTGCCTTCCCAAGTTGGTTTGGTCTGGATGAAATGAGGTCGTGAAAGTTAGCGTTCAGTGAGAAGAACTTGGAGAATTGCAGGGGAAAATTGCAGTGCAGTGGGCATGGGTCGTGTAAGAGGAGAGAATGCGGTTTGCTACTGTGGTCAGTTGCTCAAACGGCTGTGGTTCTTCTCCCACATTACACTAAGAATATACTTAGGAAGAAATCACCCAGGTAAGCTGAGGTTATTCCTTCAGCGTCTCTGTTAAGCTGATAACACAGAGACATATTGATTAGGGCTCAAGGAGAACATGAAATATTTCATCAGTAAGATTATACCACACAGAGACAGATGTTGGGAAGCTGTAACATTTAAAAATAAAGAGATAAACACATGCTTGCAGGAGGGATGGGAAGATAATTATTTTGGTTTTACTGCATAGACTGAGTGGGAGGAGGGAAGGGAGAAAAGGAGCTGGAAGAGGCTGTGTAGAACACAAAACGAGGAGCTGTTATTACCTGAAGGCAGACTGAGGGGTAAATCCTGCTGCTTTGGGATAAGCAGCTTTTATGGCAATAAGGGAGGAAAGTGAGCTAAGCCAGCTTTCTATCCTGTGTCTGTTCCTACATGGACTGGCTGTGCTGCTGCTTGTGGCACAGCATGTCGTATCCTTCACTTGTAGGGCTTGGCTGCTGAGCTGGTCAGATGAAATTGGTATTGCCTGGCTTCAGGCAGCGTGAATGAACACGAAGCCTATGCTGCAGGTGTTCTGTGGGTTTAATTGTATATTCGTGTGTAGTTATCCATCAGGAGCGTCTTTTGACTTGCCTATTGCTGCCATGGTGTCAGGCATCTGTTGCCAACTTCCTCCTTCAGAATAGTTTCACGTTGATTAGCTTGTCCGTGCCGTGGTGCTGTTCTTCAGTTGCTCTGCCTGAGCTGTGCTATAACACTGACCCTCTAGGGGTAGTAGACTCCCAAGAATCATTCCTCCAGCAAGCTGTGTAGTGTCCATAGTAGCCTTTTACAGCAGTTGTGAGCATTGCAGCTGATCTCCTGGGCCCACGGAACATAATTGTTTTGTGGAAGCGTTCTTTGCAAAGCTGTAAAGTGGGGCCAGGGGATAAGGAATCGGAAGATTTCACATGAAAAGCTTAGTTGGAACATTTGTAGTAATGTTTGTTACCTGTAACGCTGGGTCCAAATGTTACTTCAGCAACCTTGGTACAGGAGGAACACTTAGAGGAACAAACACTTGTATATAGGGCTATCAAATCAGCTGTGTGCTGTTTCTGGTTTCAAGGTGGGTTCTGCAGGAGGTAGATGAGAGAACTCTGATGGAAAAACTTGGTGCTCGTCAAGGTGACGGTGAAGTCATTCCGTTTAAGGAAAGGAGGACACGGCTGTGTGTTTTATGGGGCATCCTCATGGTCCTAGGGCTTACTCAGGGGAGGGAGAGAGTTTTCTGTACCTCTTGACGGAGTCCAGAGAGCTGGAGCAACTCACCATCATGGAGGGTTACTTTTAAACTTGGATAATGTGACGGATGACAGTGCCAGGGACGTTCCGAATGCTGTGACCTCTCAGCTTCCCTAAAGGTGATGCACATCCTGCTTAAGTGTTGCCATCTGCAGAACTCTGCACTGTGAAGAATTTCCAGCTCTGCCTGAAGTGGGAAGCTGGAGTGACAAAGCAACGATGTCACTTTGCAACTGGCCCTTGAAAGATGGTGTGTTTGCTGCAGTGCCCATCTGTACCACCCTGACTGCTGATGGAGTAGGTGTTAGGCTGAAAGAAAGAAAAGAGGCTTTGTGTTTCTTGTGCCGAGATTGCCACAGAGTTCAAAAGCTTTTTGAAAAGTTTTTCTCTTTTGTCCAGAGGAAAGTAAGTGTTGAACCAGAAGAAAGTCAAGTTTTGAGCTGGAGCACAGGCTGGAGGTTTATCACCAGTGGAAGTCTTATGAAACAAAGATATTACAGAGATGAGTTGAAAGATATTTCCTCCTCAGCTGGAGAGCCTGCCTTATGTTTGCCTGTGATTAATCAATTTACATAGCAGGTGGAAATAGCTGCAGACTTGGTTACTAGCAGGAGTGGCTGGAAGAGATAAACATGTCAAAGGAGAAGTTGGAAAAGATGAATTTTGAAGTCACCTAAGGTCAGTGACCAGATGTTGATTGGAGGGAAGGATGAACAGCGGCTGGCCATAGATCTCACCTTCATGGTGACCGTGGTTCTATAGGAGCTCTGGCTTGACCAGTTCCTCGTTCGTGCTCACAGCAACCTTCCTGCTGGAGGAAGGGTAGAGGGATTGCAGGGGTGGTTGCTTCAACCTGAGTTGAGATTGCAAACTCCCCTTGTGCTGGGGAGTTTGTCTGAAGTGACCTGTGTGCTTTTGGGGCATAAGGAATGGAAAGGATATTGTAGTGTGACAAGTCCCAGAGGAAAGAGTTGGACACTTAAATTATTCTCAGTTTTCCCATGGGCTTTACAAGTCAAAACAGTTCCAAAACCATCCCTGTTGATCGGCAGTGCGACAATAACTGCAACTATGTTTGAAATTTCTAGTTTCTGGCTCATTGAGGGTAAGGTTTTACTTGGGACTTGCCCAAGGTATCGGCTTCTTAGCTGTGTATTTCATTACATCATCTGCCTTACAATTAGTTGTCTGGGGAAATTAAGAACAGTCTATTTCAGTGCATCCTCATGTGGCCGTTTAGCACCTTGGCTCTCAAATGAGGACACCAGGAGCAGGTGGAGCACAACTCTGCTGCCCGCACTGTCAAATGGGCAGTTTAGTGGCGTGATAGGTCTTAGCTGACCCAACTGAACTGTTCAGCTGATCTGGATGGGTTGAATGTTTCGACACCTCTCTCATCCAGGAAAGCTATTTCAATCATTAAGTTCCATTTCTCAGCTGAGAACGCTGGATAGCTCAGTCTGCACAAAGCACTCAGAAATGTGCTTGTCTCTTTTATTTGTTCCCACCTTCCTCCTGCCACCTTGTTTTAATCTGTATCCAAGAAAATCTGGATGATGGCGTTCAAGCTTAAGAACTGTTGTTTGTAATGACCCTGTGCCCCTATCCTGGCTGATGTCTGCTGGTGCTGAAGTGCCTCCAGTAGCTATTCCAGCACTGGAGCCCTGGCAGCTTTATTTACCAAAGCTCAATTTTTCTCAGCTGCCTTATGGGCTAATTGATCTAATAATGCTCTCCTGAACTGTGAGTGCAGTATAAGAGCCATGTATGACACTGGGTATGTGGTAACTGAAGCTGCAGGGATGTGTATGTATCTGTGTCACTGGCTTCTTGGCTAAAACTTTTCCAGGCAATGCAGAAAATGTTTTTTGCTGTAACATCACCAGAGGAGTCCGAATGCAGGACTTAAAGCATTTCAGAAATTCTTTATTAAGTACTAATAAACCAATTGCTCTCTTAACACTAATGTTTCATTAAACAGGGATGGTTTTGGATGGAGTTGTTGCTCATCAAGCTGTGAGGAATGGCTTTCTTTTGGCTCCATAAAGCCCCAGAGCTGACAGCTGTTAAAGGGTGAGGACATAGGCAGTAAAGGTGGACTACTAAGGTTTAAGATGCTGGCTTTAAACGGAGGAGAAATGTGTCAGAAGTCTGAGTACTCAGAGTGGCACGCAGGCACTGCTGAGTGGGGCAGTGGGCCATGATGTGGAGGTGCTGCCATAAGGCCAAAGGGTTTGGAGGCAGGCGAGAAAGATGTGAAGTTAGTTCCCCATTTTCTGCTTTTGATGTCACTGGTATTGACAAAATGGAACCAAACAATATATATTTCACATGGAAATACTGGAAAGCTGGAGGAAATCGTGTCTAGACTTCTAATGAAGATTCCTTGGAGAATATAAACCAGCTGTCCTGTGTGTTGAAATGGACAGAATTTGAGGCATGCATTGGCAGAGAGCGATGCGGCCATGGCCAGCTGCAAGAGCCAAGGACAGAGTTGGAAGGCCTAGAAAGAAGTCTGAAGCCACTGGTGGTTGTGAACCTGAAGCAGAAGGTGAGAGATGGAGGCTTCTGGCCCAGCCCAAAGCCAACGTACCTGAAGGCCCACAGATGGATGTGTGCCGGAAGAGGGCTGGCTCGGAGCATTTTATTACGAATGCCTGAGTAATGTTCATACTTTGTCGTTGCTTGCTTTTGGGGGGGTGCAGGGGGAGGATAGCTTTCGATGCAGTGTATTATGCAATGGTTTTGTCATGTCTCGGCAATGATATTAACAGCCTAATGCTAAACAGGTTCTGAGGAAATGAGGAGGAGAAAAAAATGACTTACTATATTTACCCTGAAACAAGATTCAATCTGCCACTGTATTTAATGCTGTATTTTTCATTATCTCACGAGCATATGTTGGAACCGCTACAGATGATGAAGTTAGCTGCTGGGCAGAGCTATCATCAGTGCTTTCCATCTTTATTTTAATAAGAGGAACGAGCAAATTGTTTGTGACCTTTGTCAAGGGCTTCCTGGAAGACAAGGAACCTAGCTGCAACAGAATCACTAGCCTGGAGCCCTGCTGAATATTCAAAGCCTCAGCACTGCATAAAAGGAACTGTAACAAAGCCATTGTCTGGTGGAGCCACCTCTGCTACAAAAGAGAAGGAACAGCGAAAGTTACAGCTTTTCTCTCTTCTTCCTTGTGCTTCTGGAAGGGTGTCAGCAATAAGCTGTTGTGTCCGCAGCTCTGGAAATGTATGTTCAAGGCAGGAAACTTGAAACTGTGTCCTTAACAGCTGATTTTTCTTGTGCAGGTGCTGCTGCAAAAAATAACTGTAGGTTCTTTGCTGCTTAGGAAGTAGAAAGCTGACATATGTGCTCTTCGTGTGTGTCATATGAGGGGCATGTCCCCTGTGGCTGGCAGCAGTTAGGACTGGGGAGGTGCTGTGTTAGATACAGAGAGAGGAGCCTGCTGTGGAGCCAAGCATGTGGTATTGAGCAAGTTGAGATGCAGAGGTGTGAATGGGGCTGTGTGGGCTGGGGAACAGGAATGGTTAACCATGGTTCTGATGGATTCATCCTTGCCATGCCCAGAGCAGTGGGTTAAGACTTAGTTTTGGATAGTTTGTAGGGTCTACTATGGGTCTACTCCATCCTGGGATGAGTATCAAAGCCTTGAGGTAACTCTCAGCAGTACTGTTTGCTGGTTTTATTGGCTCCAAAGGCATTGCCTGATGCAGTCCACTGGGATCAGGTATTTTCTTGGAAGTGTGAAACTTGGAGTTGGACTTGATGATCTGAAATGTCTTTTCCAACCTCAGTGATTGTCTGATTGTGATGAGATGTGGTTAAAAACTAAACACCCAACACAACCTCCCAGTGACACAGGGGCATCCTGGCCAGTCTGCAGACTCCCTGTGGCAGCTACTTCAGTGGCTCGAATCGTCCCTCAACAGTAATAGTTTTGGTATTTGTGTTTCTGCATTTCTTGATAGTTTGCAGGGACAAGGATATAGCAGGTGCCATCTTGAGTCAGGTATGGGTTTCACAGGTGACCCGAGATGGAACACTGCACTGTAGATACTAATATTTAAGCCAAACACTACCTCAACTCAGTTTCCAAGGGCAGTTTCATATAGAGGGAAAATGAACACTTGAAGGTGATAATACATCGAATAACACAGGCAAACTAAGAAATACTTGGTGGATTTCTGGCAGCTGATCATGTTTTGCTGTACCAGGTGAATGCAGCCACTCATCACTGTTGTGCATGGGATGGCAGCTGGAGGCAGGGAAGAATCTGTAACTGCAAAGCTTTGCAGATACGCAAGCAATTCAATTCATTGCTAGTGCCAGTGGATCTTGAGGAGACGGTTGCAGCTGCTTCTGTGAGTAAGGTGCAGAGAAAGAGCTGTGATGTGGATGGACTGATGAGCTTGGCAGGGTGTAGAGGGGAGCGTGTTGTCTGCGTTATTGATGCACCCACTTTAGGCAAACACCTCTTGAGAATTAGGTTCTCTTCTGTCTCCTTCAGCCAGCCCTTTCTAGACCTGGTGCATGCAGTACTTGTAGAACCTAGAGAGTGCTGATATCCAAGAAGGAAATGTCTTGCAGCCTTATCTTGCCTTTCTAGAGGTGCCTTTGCTATGCAGGTCAGTCTTGCTGCAAGCTGAGGAGTGTAAGTCCCTGCTTCTGCAGGAGGGTTGGACTTGGCATCCTTAATGGTCCCTTCCCGCCCAAACCATTTTATGATTCTCTTATTCTAGGTCAGCCTTGTTACATGGGATTGGTAGGACAGACTTCTTGGGACAGGCTCCTTCTCACAGCAGAATGATGACTGGGCTCAAAGAAGGATCCATACAGGTAGAGGAATAAACCTGGGTTGCAGTTCCCAGCTGGACACCAAGAAACAGTAAAGGACTGGACAGGTCTCCAAGGCTACGCAGGAAAAGCAGGGCGGTGGTTTTCACAGTAGAGTTGGCTTTCTGTTTAACGCTTTCATACAATTTGACTGATAGCGTTAAACTTCTAAACGCTAGGTATTAACTATTTTGGTTACTTTCTGAATTAGGTATTGTGTGTAAGCACAGCCTCCCCTTCACCCATCCAGAGAATCATGAGCACGACTGTGTATGTACCTGAACAAATGTGTTCCTGGCCGTTCTCTCTGTGAACAGTGCTTGACCTGGTGTCTGTAAGGAGGCCTGGGCAGCATTTGTGCAGTTAGGTCATTTTGTTCTGGGATCAGCTCCTTGGTGGTGTCTGAAATGCTAGGTTACATTTTCCTCCTGCGTGTGGTGCTCCACTGAACTGATGCTGGTACTGTGCTTGCAGCAGACTGTCACAGGCTTTAAGTAGTGTTCCTTGTGGGCACCTAAGCAAGTACAGTTACAAGTGCAGATTTAAGCAGGTTCTTGTCAAGCCTGGGACACTTGAGCTTGAAAATGTGATTCCAGACTGGATGCTTACCCTTGTGTCAAAATAACGGCATGGCAGAACCAATGTGTGATGTCTTGCCATGTGTGAGAGTGAGCTTGGGTGCACAGCATTGTTTTCCCTGACCCCCTGTCTGCGGCTGCTTCTTTGGGTGATGATGAAACTGGCAGGCCATGGAGACTTTCCTGGCAGCAGTTAGTGCACTGCGCTGAATCTTCCCCTGTGAACTAGCAATGGTTCTGGGTGGTGAAGGGCTGCTGGAAAACAGGTGAGGAAGCTGCCTGGCACAGCCCTTGTCAAACACGGCGTGGCTGTGTCCCAGAACAGTGGAGCTCTTTAGTCACCTACTGGCACCATCTCCCAAGACTTCAAACAGGTTCTTGCACTGTGGATTGCCGGTGCTGTTTGTGAGGATCATTTGGAGGCTTCAGGAATAGCATGTCTGAAAGCCGGGGGAGTCGGCACAATTTTTTCTGGCATTAATGCTTCTGTGCAAAAACCATCTGGTGGGAAGCTCGGAGCACTGAATGAAAGGTGTAAACCTGGATTAGCACTGATATGGTTTTCTGTTGCATTTGGCTCATTCACATCTCACTGGATGTTGTCCAGGTTCCCTTTGAGGAGCCAAGATTGCCATCGTAGAGTGCAGTGCCATATGTTAAGATTCATATGACACATTACCTAGAAGTCATAAATTATTATACCGTGTCTCTTTACAGAGCTGCGATGAGAAATGTTTATGTAAATGCACCTTCCAAAGAGAAATGGCACATGATGTTAAACAACAGTGTGCGTGGCAGCTCTAATGAGGTGCTTTGACTCGGGATGTTGCCTCAAAAACTATCTGATCCCACTGTAATGAGAAATTAATGTCTTTTTAAAATGCACTGATCTTGGATGAGTTTTCTGCTGGGGAAAACAATCTACGTACTTTGGGTGACAAGGGGATGGATGACACCAGAAAGAGAAAGCTGAGGGATGTAGTGCTCTGATGTAGCGGTACCTGGTCATAGGGCTGTGGCACAGCTTGATGGGGCACGTGTCCCACCCATCGGGTATTTTTTACTGGTTTCATGAAGGCCACTTGCAAAACCATTCCAAGTGTCTGTTGGCAATGGCTTAAATGACCCGGAGAAGCTGCCTCTGTATAGATCCCTCTTTGCCAGAGCTTCCCATTGGTTGTCACACTGCTGTGGCCCTCTCTAAAAATGAGTGTCTCTTGCAAATCTCTAGCCTGGGGGATTTCTCTGCACAGGTACAAGTTTGGCCCTGGCATTGTGTCTCACTTGACAGAAACTCCATGCACTCTCATGTTTGTATAGACACTTCATGTTCCGATATGTGATTGAGATAGACTTTTCACTTGGGCTCCTGAAATGCTTCCATGAAAGTGGCCAAGTTATGCCTTCATTTAACTCCTGTTTTTCTTGTATGTCTTAATGCCTTTTGAATTCAGCTAGCAACAGAAAGTGTAATCTGCCCAATCACATTAGCTATTGATTGTATGAATTGCTGCTTCAATCCAGTGCTCAAAAGAAAGATACAGGTATCGAGGGAGCAAAGATGCATACCTTTAGTTAGAACACTAACCAGACTCAGCTGAATAGTGTATCTGAAACCTCCCACCATGCAAAATGAACTGGATTGTTCTTTTAAGTAGCAAAACAGAGGCCACAACAGTTCAGGCTAGACATTGGAATAAAAACAAGAACAGGAACCCGTTTAATGCTGAGTATAATGTTGGGGGTTTGCCCAACAGCAATACATTTTTCAAATCAGATGAAGAGATCCAATCATTCTCATTATCAGTAAGTCACTTTCTCTCCCTGAGAGATTATATCTGAGCTTTGCAGTGGCCATATCTGCACTTTGCCTTCCCCTATGATCTGTGGTGAGGTTTGAGAAGGCTGATATGAAGCAGTTGGTCAAGATGTCACAGGAGGCGCTAAGAGCTTTTACTCAAAGCATTCACAGAAGTAGACAGACCAGGTGAAACCGTGGTTTCAGTTTGAAGTGCATGTAGATTTGTGTGGTGTTCACATAAGCTGTTGGATGGTGACTTCTCCTTTGCACTTTGTGACTCTAAAATGGCCATGGCAGCTACCCTGGCTCTGCTGAAGCTGTATTGTCTGATATCTGTGCAGGTGGCAGCGGTGCAGCATGTGTGCTGCTCTGTTTTTGTGTGTGTATGTGTATCAGCCTTTCCTTGTCACCCTTGCCTTGCTGGGTGTGTTCCCAGGGTTCAGTGTCACTATGGGATCAGCTCTCACATGATGATGAGAGGGGATCAGCGTGATCGGCTGTCACTGATTTTGCTGACATCTGTCCCCACAGCGAGACAAGCTGCAACATGAATTATTGAAGACGTACACATGCAGATCTGTGTCATGATTGTGCCAAACAGTGCGCAGTGCTGCACTGAGGGGAGCGTATGGACGACTACTTTAACCCTTTTGGACAATCTGCCCTCATCCTCCAAGCAAGGAATTTTTGTGGGGTTGTAGAACTTGGGGAGCCTGAGTCTCAGCTCCCTGTGCTAAACTGCTCTTGCATATTCCTTTTCTGGAGGCATTTTCTCCTCTGTAAAAATGAGTCATCTGAATCTTGGTAGGAAGATTTAATCTTCTAACAGGCTGAAAACACTGGACCTCATCCAGCCTAGAGTTTAACCACAATTGAAGGAGTGCTTAAATGCTGAACATTCAGCGTGAGACTCTTAAGTTTTGGGCCTGTATGTGCTTTGGTCACTGCACAGTTGTCTGAGTGAGTGGAGCTGGACTCCATCTTGGAGAGCAGTAATCAACTTCAGTCACTGGGTGGGTGTCAGACGTGTGCTGCACTATCATGTAATCACAGCTGTTTGTGCTTCCTTGTCTTAATAGTGTGTAGGGTTGTTCATAGCTTGCAAAAAGAAGTTAGAGCTCCATGTTTGTGTGTGTCAACAGATCCCAGCTTTGGATCAAAACCCAGGAAGAGCTTTGAAGGAAAAGTCTATATTCTGGTTCTGCATATTGAGCTTGAGGCAGAAGAAAATGCATATACCCATGAGAGAGAGATACTAAACAATTAAAAAATGAAAATTTTAAATAGAAAGCAACTGAGGTTATCGCTTGGGTGATTGTAATGACCAGTGTGATGAGGCACAAACTAGGAAGGAGTCATATGTGTGAATGGTTTGTTGTCTCTTAGCTTTAAACTAAAAGAGGAGAAGTTTAGACTAGATCTTAGGGAAAAAATGTTTTCTTGTGGGGGTGGGGAGCCCTGGCCCAGGTTGCCCGAAGGAGTTTTGGCTGCCTCATCCCTGGAGGTGTTGAAGGCCAGGTTGGATGTGGCTTGGAGCCCCTGATGCGGTGGGAGGTGTCCCTCCATACTGCAGGGGTGTTGGGACAGGGTGGACCTCATGTTCTCTTCCAGTCCCAACCATTCAGTGATTCTGTGTGGAAATAACACAGCATTTGGATAGACAGTCTGTTGAGAAGTGTGAGCAGCCGCACTTCATATGCAGAGGGGAGAAAAAGGGGCTTGGTTATCAATATATTAGCCGAAAAAATATGGTTTGCTCAGAAACAGTCTGCTGTTAGCCAGCAAGGTCACAGCATGCTGGGAGGTGTGAGAAGCTGTCGTGACCATAGGATGAGGAGCTGGTACCTGTGGAGGGCAGAGCAGTGGCGCCGCAGGTTCTGTACCAAGCGCTGGCTCATGGTGTGTTGTCCCGAGCATCAGTCTGGCCCTCAGACGCTGTATGGTGTGGTGCTGTTTCCTCCTTCACAGGAGCTCTGATGTGTGGTTTGATGCTCCCTGTTTCCCAGTCTGCCCTGCAGCCCCACTGGATGACGCATGGCTTGCTGCAGTGACAGCTTAAAAGTGATTTGCAATGGAGAAGGGAAAAACATCAGCTGGGGAGTTGTGTGGGTGCCACTGGCACAGTGTTCTGCCAGCTTCATGTCAGGACACTTAGAATGGGTTAGGGAAGAGAGAGGGGCAAATGGCTGGAAAGGTCAAGAGTTCCTGCTGTTGGTGGGCTGTTCGCAATATCGTTAACACACCAGAAAGGGGTTATTTTAAAGTCTGGAAGCTTGGAAACATATGCATCTAGATCAAGATGTGCTTCATTGCATTAGGGGATTGGTAGACACATCTGGTACCCTGAGGCTTGTTGCTGAGAATGAGTCGATAGAGACATTTGAGAATGAAAATACGCTGGAGGGAAGGTCCAACTCTCACAGCCATGTAAGTCTGGGAGGCCCTGTGTAACTATGCAGCGTGCCCCTTAGTGCTGCAAGTGCCTCCGTCTCATCAAACCTCTGTGCTTGCTTTTGTAATTAAAGGGTTTTCCGGAGCTGCCTGTGGTGCTCTGAGAGCTGGGGTTAACGAGGGAGACAGAAACAGCAGCCTTTGCCCCATCAAACAAGCTTCTGCTTCTCTGACGATAGCAGCTTTCACTAACATGTCCTGTAAGCCATTGTTTGCTGCCTCAGGTTACAGAAGTGGAGGAGATGGGTAGGTGATGCTTCTTGCTCTGGGTAGGTCATAGGTGGTTCTGCCTTGTTTTGCAGCGAATGCTCTGCTGTGGATTTCTATCTTGCAGTTATCTGCTCCCACAGAACAGATATTGCTTCAGCCACGACTTAATATGTCTCAAACACTGCCAAAAGGAGCAGATGAGCTCCCCTACAGGGCTTAGCAGAAGTCGGATGTGGCCTTCCACCTTGTTGCAGAAGTCTTGATAATCCAACAGTGCCGTGCATCAGAAGCTATGGATATTGGGAGCTTTGTGGGGATGGATTATTTGCTCTAAACATACATGGAGTAATTGTATAGCTCATATCCAGCAGGTCAGGATTACAGATTTCATTACAGATTTCAGAGATTGGAAGCCTTTATACAATTACCCTAAGCCCAACTAAGAGGTAAAATCATTTCCTCAAGATGGAATAGGAGGGGATACTGATCTGACATGACTTTCCCTCAGCTTCAATTTCATTAGGGAAATAATAATCCCTCTTCATTTTCATCTAGGTTTTCTATATCCTCAGACATATGGCATGTCAGGTGTGATATATACTCGGGGCCTTCTTCCTACATCTCTTAAAGGTACATGAATCAGTGTTCCTTGGGCCTGTTCCTGCTTGGTTTCTGCATGATTTTGTGAGCTGTTCTTTTGAGCTGGTGGCAAACTGCAGTTTCTTGTGGATTCATTCTCTGACCAGCCTTGGCGCCTTGGAATCAGCTTTGTCACAGCACAGAATTAAAAAAACAGAAGAAACACCATAGCAAAGCATTCTGGGTTAGGGAGTCTTCTGGTTTTGAGTTTTGCCTTCGTGTTCTAGCAGGATTTTTATATTTACAGTAAAAACAATGCTGGCAGAAGGCTTCCAAGATGAATATTGTTTAATAATTACTTGGAAAGTGCCACTATTGGGGTTTCGGAGTCACATGATAAAAAATTTTTACCCAGTTCTGTTTCCAAAACTATTAGCAGTACGTATGTGGTACTGCCAGTATGATTTCTGTTTTCTGTGTTACCAGAGCACCTTTTCTGCAGGGATGAGGGTTCTCTGTGGTAGGCTGGCACCCAGCTCTTGCTCCACTGACAAACAGGGTTCTTGGTTTGGTGAGGAGTTAGGGCTTCAGTCTCTCTGACCTTGGTGCACGTGTTGTCTTCTGTGGGGAAAAACAGCAGAGCTTAGTGTGAGTTTGTGGGCTGCTCCTATGAAATCAGGGGTAGTTCCGTTCCAGATGATCCAGGATTACTTTGTGCGTTGGGCAGGAATCACTAAACAACACAAGATTTTCTGTCACAGCTTGGTGATGGCTGGTTTTGATGACTTGTGATATTTCACAGAAGAGCTAGAAGTACTCAAGAAGAACCTGTTTCCCTATGCTTGCCAACCTGACTCCCTTCAAGAAAGGTGCGTGGTTCCTCCATAACAGAACAGAGAACTGATAACCCTTCAGGACCTGGAGTGTCAGTCAATTTCCTTCTGTTCCACAAAATATAATTGGGATCCAGGATTTGATGCCGAATAGGCACAGTATGTCTTAGCCTGAATTTGATACAAACCCCAGCAAATGGGGCTGAGATACAGGGCTTAGAGAAACGGGGTTATTTTTGGTTATGGAAGCAGTGATGGTGTAGGAACATCATGATCATGCAGTTCTGGCTGATGCTTGGTGGCACTCATGCTGGGAAGGTAGTCGAGGAAGCAGAAGGTGGCAGATCTTTGAGGTGACATTACCAGCCTGTGGTGCTTCAGTAAATCCATCCTTCAGATCACCCGGCAGTGGCTGCTGCAGAACTCATCAGCCCTCAAAGCTGCTCAGATCGTGCAGACTTGCAGAGCTTTGCACATTCCCTTCTGAACATAAGGACCTGGAATGCCCAGGATGTGTCCCAGCAGACTGGAGGCAGATAGAGGACAGCAGTAAATACTGACCCCAAAGCAAAATAAACCGCTTCTGTGGACACACAGGTCAGGCTGTGTTTATAGCTGTGAAGCAGGGTATTGATTGCCTGCCTGCCAAAAAGGAAATATGCTCAGGTAAAAGCTAATTAGACGGAAAGTGAAGATTGAAGGCACGAAGATGGTGGAGAGGAATGAATTGTAATCTCTGTTACTGTGTGTTAGCTACAGGCTACGAAGATTCCAGCAGAAGGTAACACATGGTCTCCATGCAAGCAGACTCCTTGAATGCTTCAAGATAAGCATATGCCTGCATGCTTTGTTGAGTCAGGTCTTGCCTAGGTGTGAATCTGGGATGGTGGAGCATTCGGAGCCAGTCTCCATATCCGTAGGCGTGGGCTGGCTGGCACATAGGGTTTGAGATTTCGGAGAGGTCTTGCTGCTGCACAACGTTGTCTTCTTACCCACATCCACAGTAGCGATCTTTCCCTCACACTGAAGAGAATAGGATCATGACAATTAATTTCCTGAGGTGAATAAGCAGGATTGTGTGCTTCCCAACAAAAAGAGCAGCATCTGTTCTTGTTAGCACTTCCTGGAATCACGAGTGTCTTGAATCCAGCTAACAGTACTTTAAGGTTGTTTGAGGTATCAATACTCCATATTTCCATTGCTGTGTTCCAGAAGGACCATATCGTTAATTATCAGGCTGCGCTAGAGCTGCTATTATTTTTCATAGCAGTGACTTGTTAGTGTATTTTCTTACTCTCTCCCCTGTGTTTCTTTAAAAGCAGAACTTAGCATAATAGAAGTTTGTGTGGATGGGAGAAGGGACACATGCAGTACCTGCAGGTCAGAGTCGGCATTCCTGGCTGCTGCAGTAAATTCAGCCCTAACCATGTTATTAGCCTTTGGCTTTGGAAAGCCATATGGCCAGCAAATCTGGCCAGGAGCGGGGTGAATCCAATTCGCAGGAAGCTGGTAAACCTGGATTTGTTGCCGAGAGTGTCCAAATGTTGTTGTTACACAGCCAAGGAAATTGTACTGGCCAAACTGTTATGATCAAGTGGGACTGATGGCTGTTCATTCACCTGACAGACCCTGGCGATGGATGCAGGGAGCCTCAGAGGCCCAACATCGTCTCTTTGAGATGGTACGAGGCTGTAGCTCCAAAGAGCACGTCCAGTTCTAGTGCTCTGTCAGTCTTACGCTGGTGAGGCTTCTCCTGCTGTCGTCCTTCTGATATCTTCCAGCACGGGGGAAACATCCACTCCAGCTCTGTTATTAGTGAAGGAGGCATTCAGTCCCCGCTAACCAGAGCAGGACTGTGGCATGCGGTCAATCAATATATATGGTGGCATTGGCCAGTGGGTGTCACATTCATAGACCTGACTGGAATCAAAGTGCATTTGTTGTCTGTTTTGTTTGTTTGGGTTTTTTTTACTGAAGGAAATTGTGCTTTAATTGTCCTCAGGCAGATGTCGGTTCTGCTGGGCTTGGAGAGAAAAGGGGTATTTTTATTATCTTGCACTGGTAAGAGTTATTCGCTGAAGAAGCTTTCAAAATATTAACCAGTCGCTGAAGGTTCTTTGAAGAAAAATATGACTGCTCGTGTAAACAATTAATGGTTGTTAAGCATGGCAGTGTATATTATGACAAACAACACATGCTACATTATGCCAGCTGGTGTAATGATGTGATAATGTCTGACTCATTAACTCTGGCACACAGTTTACGATGCCCTTCTATGACAGGATTAATTGATTCACACATACATTAAAACAAAAATAACTAAACTGAAATTCAGCTGGAAGCCTGGCTTCTCATTTGTCACTGGCCCCATTGGTGGCAAAAGCCTGCTTGGGCCCGGTGCAAGGTTCATTGAGGGTTAACCACTGGCCTTGATCTCAGTAATCTCGGTCAGTGTTTTGTAGGAGGGAAGATGTTACCTGAGCAGGTTTTGGTCCCTGCAATGGATGGTGTTAATGCTTCTCCAAGTGCTTAGATCAAACAGAAGCTGGAAGGTGAAAATAGCAAAGAATGCTAGAGTCATTTCTTCCTGAGTAAGGACAGAAATGCAGAGCCCGTTATTATTGTGTGTGGTGACAGACCCATAATGTGTGTGTGTGAGGACTGATAGTTGAACACATGTGTAAAGCAATTCCTGAAGGCTTGTTCAGTGTTCTGCTGTCCCTTGCTGGTGATCAGCCTATACCTGACATGATGAACAGCAGCATCTCTGCTCAGTGAAGGGGACATACCTGGGCTGGAGGCTGCAGCAGGAGCAGAAGTGGTGGTGGGAGCTGTGAGCAGGGCTGCATTCTGAGCTTTGCTCACTTAATAAAGGTGGGTTGCTTCATAGTTGGGATTCCAGCAAATATAATAAGCTGTGCCATGTCCATGGATGTTAATGTCACGTGTAGGGTGCGTAGTACAAGGCATCAGTGTGTCACTTATAGCAGCTAGTGGATTTGAGCATCAATTAGTCATCCCCCAAAGAGGTTTTTGAAGTTGGAACTGGGAAATGTCTTCCTGGTCTACATGTACAAGCAGTTTTCTCTTTCTCTACACTGCTCGAGAAGACCCGTGTACCCAGGGTTAGACAAAGAGTGGAACTGAGAAGTTTCCGTTTGACAGGTCACTTAGAGAAGGGGTGGAAGGGAGAAGAGGCGATTCACTCATAGGAACTATTTTACTTGTCTGAGTAATAATCTGAAGCAGGAGGAGGAGGGGCAGGGCTTACCTGTGTGCTGGGGGCTACTGGCAAGTGGACAAAAAGGAGGGGGATATAAGTGCGAAAACTCTCGGAGCTTGAACACGATTGCAGGTCTCACTGACGTTTTAATTTAACCTGGGCACCAGTTAACCTTACACTGTATGTGAAATAAAGGTGACTGGATCTTTCAGCAGGTACTCGATATTCATTCCGTAATGCCCTTGTTTGTGGCATGATTTCCTTCAGAGTCTCATTCCCATGTGGGAAGTGGTGTGTTGGGATGCTGTTTCTGCAGAGCGGTGTGGTAAGGGCTCTGTCCAATGCAGTGGGTAAGACCCTTGATAAAGATACGCTTCTGACACTGAAACTGTCTGAAAGGTCAGAAATGGCTCCCCAGCTCCAGAGGAATTCACTGCCTCCCATCCATGGATAATGGAATGGTGCTGGGGCAAAGTAGAAGAATAATAAATAATAAAGTGAGTCTAAGAAAAAATCCCCGTTGTATGCTTTCTTATAGAAAAATGTTTCGTGACTGAAACAGCTTCATATAAAGGCTGGACTTAATATTCTGGTTTGGATGTTTCCCCTCAGTTTGTGGACAATAAACACATTTTACGTGGCAGCCACCTCCCCTGCTGCCTCCAGTTGTTTATGAAAAGCACAGGTTTTATTTTGGCAGCTTAGTTCATATCCTGCGTGTTACTCAGTGGGGATCCTAGAGTGGCAGTGTTCCTGATGATGCACTGCTTGCCTCAGTAACTGGAGCTACTTAGAGATGTTTTCCAGCCAGGTTTGGGACCTCACTGAGGTGGTTGGGAGCACAAAACAGTCAGGTTCTGTCTGAAGTGAAGTGCTGTTGTGCTCCTGGATAGTCACCTCGGGCTTGCTGAGCGCATTCCCCTCTACTTTTGTGCATGGAGGGCCTGTCAGCAGGTCCTCCAGGCTCCCAGCAGCTTCAGCCATAAGGAGTGGAACACTTGTCCTGATCATCCACCTCTTTGTTCATTTCCCTTGGTGGGAGATTGCTGCTTCCTGATTGTGTCAGCATCCCTGAATGGGATCAGCTGAAACGGGCCTGGAGTCCCTCCCTGCCTGCGTGAATTCTTCATGGAAGCTTTTACCAAGTGTTGCATTGATAAAGACCTTCTGCCCCTGACATCTGCTTGTGCATAGGTCATTTCATAGAAAACCATTCTCTGTCCCTTTCTTGGCTCTTCTCTTTATTGGAGTCTGCATAGGGTTGTGAAAGCAGTGTCTTGGCTGCAACTGGGCAACGTGCTGGTGTGAAGGAGAATCAGAGTCCATTTGTCTTAAGAGAAGTGTAATTATGGGCAGTATATTGACTGAAGCATGTTGGGCACTGAACCGCTTTAGCAGTGCAGCTTCACCTGTACTGACTTTCCCTGCTAGTGGCTGCTGGTACCTGAGATGGCCAAGACCTTCCTGCTGTACGCTTTGGCCTGAGCTGTGGGCAAGCCTGCAGGGAGAAACATTCCTGGTTAAGCAGCAACTCCTCTCCAGTGGCTTTAAGTTCCACTGCCCACCCTCTGTGCAGTCATTTCTTGTTTAACAGGCTCTCATGTCAGTGCACCTCAGGCCTAGATGTCCCATCTAAATGCAGAGAGAACCCTGCACAGCCCGAGGGAGCAATTGTGTTAATGTTACTGGAGTTTCTCCAGGTGACCGTAGCACTGAGCTGCTGAGGAGCTACCGGCTTATTCTTACTGGAGCTGAAAGCTGAGCTCTTGTGGTAACCTGATGTCCCAGTGACTTGTCGTGGTCCCCTGGTGTGACTTGGCTGATCACTACAAACATATTTAAGTGTGTACTCAACATCTTTTTTCCAGACCTCACGCTTCCTGTGTTGTACTGACAGGTTAGTGTGCAAGAAACAAATTGCAGCCCAGCACGGACTCGTGAACCTGAGCTGCTGTATGGCTGCCCTCTGCTCCTAGAAGTTTAAATACTCCTCATAAGGATGTAGCTGTTCCTGTTTTCTTTCCTTTGCAGATGTTACTCTGTGAGGAGGCATGGTTTGTCTCGAGTTCTGGGCTAGATTATGGGAGAAGTCTGACCAAAAATACCAGTGAGATCTGACCTCACAGCTTTTAAATGCACAGTGAAAACTGTTTCTGCCAGAAAGAACTTAAGATGTTAAACAGGTAAAGAGGAAAAGAAGGTATTTCATTCCAAATAATCCCTGGGAGTCTGGCAGAGACAGAGACTTCAGGTATCCTCCATAACTGATGCACCTTGAAATGGGTATTTAAAACCCATTTGGCCAGAAGAATGCTGTGTTACCATCTGTGGGAGTTTCCCTGTCAGTATGTGCCATGGGGGTTGTCAGATGTGCCAGTTTGACCGAGATGTATGGCAGAGGTCAGGTGCCTAGGATTCTTCCAGTGTGCTTTTGGGGGGAAATGAGAGTCTGTGATCCTGAATTCAAAATAATCAGGTCTATAAATATTGCCTGCCTCACAAGTGAGGGGGCTTGTTTCCCTGAAAGCCAGTCAGACAAAGCAACCAGTGGGATGTCGTCAGGAGTGCCATCATAGGAGAGGAGACAGTAGAAGCTGTTGTTGGCTGTATCGAGGGTAGGCTTTGTGTGTGTGTAGTTGCCGAGGCACCAGTGTCCATAGGTGTTCTCTTCATGGAGACGAGAGTTCCAAGTGCATTGGGAGCCTGTGGGTTTTTCTCTCTGACATGGATTGCCATGCTTGTTGTGAGCCTGGGCATCTGACCATTATGGTGTGTCAAGGTGGTGGTCTGGGAGCCGATCGGACCTTACTATGAGTCCAGAGGCAATCCAGTCAGCTGGGCACCTTCGGAGAATGCCATAATGATTGATGAATCACGAGGCAGTGATCCAGCAGTTGTGGTTAGGTCTGTGTTGGGAGCTGGAAGCAAGCACTGCATGGCCATTGCTTTAGATGAGGAAGCAGTCCCATGGGGTGGAATCACAGCTGGAATGTGTTTATGTGTGTGCACGCTCACCGGTGCAGCTTTACTAGCCTACCTGTATAGCACTGCTGATCATAGAAGTGTGCTGTGCAATGTGTTATTGGCTGGGGTGTTGTATTTGCAGCCTAAAACACAGCATGTGAGGGTCAAAGGCAGTGCTTGTTATCCACTGATGCTGGAGAAAAAGTATCTCAAGCTTGCAGTAATGATGGAGAAGATGATTAATTTCAGCTAACGGAAATGTCGGCTGCTGATGGAAAGATAACAATCACCTACCGAGGGATAATGGATTACATAATTAACTAAGTTATCACATGATGAAAAGGTACTCCTTGGACTCTTAGGAAAGCCTGGATGGGGATTTGGAGCGTGCCGTGCTTTTCTTTGTATGTTCCTCCCCCTCTCAGTGCTTCTGGAGAACAGTCCTCTGTCTGGGCTCTGCGTGCAGGGCTCTGAGTGAGGGGCTTTCTTGGCATCAAGATCAGTGTGCTAAGGCCATGGGAAAAAGGGGGGAAAGAATTAAGAGGATGTTGGAACTGAATGATCTTTAAGGTCCTTCGCAACCAAAACCATTCTGTGTACTGGGAGCTTCCTTACAGCATGATGCAGCCAGCAGGGTGAAACCATCTTGACATTTGGTATGTCCATATGGGTCTATAGCAAGAGGAGCCAGATAGTGCTGTAGGTACATTACGTAGCCCTATTGGTGGGGATTTTGAGGCACAAGATCTAGTTTTCAGTTGTTTAGCTCATGGAAGTCAGTTTAACTGGGCAGTAGGCATGGCAGAATAAGTTGTGTGTTGGGATGTGCCTTTGTCCTCATGTGGGGTTAATGCTTAAGGTAAAGTTGCTTTAGGAAAAACTGTCAGCCCTGGTAGCCTGCAGTTTGCCGGAGAGGTTTCTGTGCCTGTGCAGTGGTTGACTGTGTGTGTTAGTGGTAATTCAGACCAGAACCAGCTTCGTGCTCTCCGTTTGATGTATTTGGAAAGCAGGGTCGCATCTGGGTGCTGCCGTTGCTGCTCCTCCTGCCCAAAGGTGCACCACTGTCAGAGGAGCTGAGGAGGGGTTACCGCTTTCTCTGTGTTCCTGTCTAGACGAGGAGGCAGGGGTTACGGGAATGAGAAATTCCAGACCATAATTCTTGTTGCAGTGGTAGAGCTGGAAAAGCAGAAGCTGAGGCTGATGCACATGGCCTTCTGTGAGGTGGTGAGGCTCAGGCACACTCTCCTTGAAGGGGGTGTCAGAGTGGGGCCTCTGTCTGCATTTGCCTCTTGACTTAGGAAGTTGTTGAGGTGTCTGGATGTGGTTCCTGACCAGCCTGAGCCCTTAACAACTCCACCAGTAACGTTTGCTTAGTGACACACTGGTGTGAGACACTGCTTTAGAGGGGAAAAGTGTGTGAGAAAGATGAGACAGACCAGCATTCAGAGCTGCGGGTGCAGAAATGAGCCGTAATGCAGGCTGAATGCTGAGGCCAGGAGCGGCTGGGCTCTTATAAATCACACAGTAAAGGCTTTTCTGGAAGGTGGAGTGGGTATTTAAATATTCCCCTGTTTAAGTTTATTGCTTTTGTTTTGATTAAAGCAACTAGAAAAGATTGGGTGGCTGCAATTCCAATGGGAGGCCAAGGGAGGGTGGCTGATGGCATTGGGATCGTGTTTACTGCAGAGATTACTCACTGGGATCTTATTAGGCTGCGTGATTAAAAGAACCCAAGCAGGAGCAACAAATTTTCAGTATCTAACACGTAGTGGCTGCATAATGTTGCATCTAGATGGATGATAGTTTAATTTAATGTTCAGTCTTATGTAAGGGCTTACTCAGATAAACAATTGCATGCTCCCAGGGGATTATGGGCATTAATATCAAAATAACGTGAGCATCAAAGCGGTGCTCTAACAGAGGGTTTAGAGCAGCCTGGTCCCCACAGGAGCCAGTTTGTTTGGTTGATCTCCATGTAACTTGGGAAAAGAGAGAGGTTGTGATGGCTGTAGCGCTGCCTGCGTTTGCAGGCAGAACTGAAGGCTCGAGCTGGGTTCCGGATGACGATGCTCCTTGTCCTTCAGTTCAGCTAACGTGCTGTGGGCTCTGGCAGCGCTCGCCTACCCAAGTCCTATTCTTGCCCATGCTCCTCTCCACCCCACCCCTTTGTTCTCCATCCACCAAGTCCAAATTGTTAGCAATGGGCAAAGCAGCCCGGGAGGATGGTGTGGGGCAAGTGTGGTCCTATCTCGCAGTCTGCGAACGTGCAGGCACACGCTGACAATAAGCAGTGGCTTTCTCTCTCGGAATGTGTGTGTAATGAGATACCATCCTCGTAATTTCACTGTGGTTCTGCTTAGTGGCAATAGAGAGAAATTATTAATTAACCTATTTCATAATAGAATATAGAGAAGCAGTGGAGTTGCCTCAAGGAGGAAGAGGGCTGTGATTTTCTGATATTGGATGAATTCTGTTATGAAAATGAGCTTCAAAACCTAAAGGAATGGAGAGGAAAAAAAAGGGGCTGTAATGGTTTTGGGTTGTTTTTTTTAGTTGCTGTTTTTTCTGATTTACTAATGATTATTGTATGTCCATCCTTAAGGTCATTTGTGATATGTTCCATGCTGAGAATTATGACCAGCAGCAAGAAATGAGAAATTAATTTGTTTTAAATGATAGCGCACATTATCAGGAGAGAGGCTGCATTTTCAGCCACCAGGATGATTCCTAATGATGAGCTTAATCCTTCCATCAGACACAGATGTACCCGAGTGCCATGTCGTTAAGACCATTGGCCACCGTGTGCTAGGATGAAACAGTTCAGAACCACCCCCTGCAAACCTCAACTCCTGTCCAAACATCCCTTTGGATACTGAGCCACATTAGGATGTAGCTGTGCACCATGGTGAGCTGCAAGGGAAGTGAATACGGTTAGAATTGATTTCTGTGGAGTTGCCTGTGTTGGTGTTGATGGCTCGAGGTGGTTTAGAAGCCTCCTATCACACCTATAAAAGGCAGGATTCCTGCTCAGTCAGGTTGGGTGGGCCAGTTGCAGCCCTTGCATCAGCACTGAGGAACTGCTCCCCATGTGCTTGGTGATCTTCCTGATGTAGTGCTGTTAAGGAAAATCAAGTGACCGCTCTTGTTCTCATGGGTCAGTGGTAACTCACTGCAGCATTTTGTTAGTTTAAAGTGCCTCGAGGGGGCTTGTAACTAAAACTTGATCATCTTTGGAGAAGCTGACACTTAACCCACTCTCGGGAGGGCAGTGCGCATTCAGTAGTGCTGCTAGGAGGAAGGTACTGGTGTGCTATCTTCAGCCATGGTTTTATTGTGGAGTATTTGAGACTCCTCCTTTCTTTTCTTACTTTGCTTCTTTTTCATAGTCAAACTTGATGGCTCTGCTGATCCATGTGATGGAATGGAAAAAGCTGGGGGTGCAGCAGCTGTTGGGTGAACGTGACTGTGTGTCACTCGGTTAGTGAAGGCCAGAGTCAGTTCTGCTTCAGGCACTATTGAAGGAAATAGGCCAGTGATGTTCCTTAGGCTGTTCCTGGATTGTGCCAGGGCTGCCTCGAGGTACGAGTATTTGTCCTTCCCATGAGATGCTGAATGACTTCAGAGTGTTGGTTTTAGGAAGAGCTGCCTTCAGGCTCATTGATTGTTGAAATGGTTGTTCTACACTGTCAGTGTCCAGTAAGTTGTTCCTAGAGCAGCCAAAGCAAGGTACTTATTGGGGAAATAACCTACTAAACATGGGCTTACTGCATTTCTGCCTTTAGTTTTGAGTATCTCCATGGGAATCGTGCATGGCTTTGTCTCCAGCGGCGTGTTGGAGATGGGCTGGAATAGCTTCTCAGAACCGCATTGTTTGTTTCTTGTACCCCATAGCTGGCTGTCGAGTGCCGGCTCGTGACTGACAACCAAATGAGCTTCCCCTTCATCTTAGTGAAAGCAATACCCAGGATCTCCACATCCCACGTTTCAGTTTTTCTGTCCTTCTTTGTCATTTCCCCAATGAAAATTACCCTGGCACTGATCTCAATGTTAATGTATTCCTGCTTACGTTTGACTTCGGAATATGTTACGGCTAATTATCATTACACAGGACGAGAGATCAGAGCCCCGACTGAGGTGCTTGGGATAGGAACAAAAGGAGGCCGACTCCGCATCTTGGCACAGGGCCCGAAAGCGGTGACTGAGCATCTTGAAGCTGGTGGGGCCTGGGGAGGGGATGGGGGGGGGCTCGCTTGCTTTTTTTCTTGGTTGCATTTGATTATATTTTATAGAACTGGGGGAGGGGCCAGGGTGGGGCTCAAATTTCCCCTTGAACATGATGTCAATATGTTGGCATGTCTCCTTTTATTAAGATGCCATCCAACTGATAACAAGTCCTGCTGTGTTTTACCAACATAAAAAATTAGACTGGAGACCAGGGAGCGGCAGGTGGCTTTTGGCACCATGAAATAATCACACTTGATGTGGAAAGTAAAGTAAAAGGAGCCATCTGCTCACCGCAGGAGGACGTGAAAAATCACATTAACATATTGTCACCAACATCATGAAATACACAGTTAATAATAAATTTAGTTATCATGGCAAGCTGTATTGGGTGCTTCCTGAGGAAAAGTGGTGTGGAAGGTGCACTGGCTCACATCCGCTCATTGAGATGTTTCTCTCTGTGGAATCCCGAACCCCACTGTTCGTTGTCGCCTGCGGGAGCAGGCGTGTCGCCTCTGCTGGGAGCATGAGTGGTGTTGGAGTCTGTCTTCTGCCTCTGCTCTGTCATCTGCTGTGACCACATCCATTCTCTGTCCCTGGCTGCCAGGCAGGCGTGCCAAGTGCTTGAAAAGGGAGGAGCTGGGAATCCAAGGGAAGAGAGGGAGTGAAAAGTCTGGAAAAAAAGAGGAGCTCTGGATGTAGTTAAATTTGCAGTGAGTGCATACAGTCTGCTCTGATCTCTACTAAATCTTTGTGCAGCTTTGCTTTTTGTTTAGTTGGATTAGACCTGTGGAATGGGAGGTCTTGTTGGAAGCTTGTGCCACCTCTTTTTGCTGCATCTGTTTGTGTTTTCTGTTTCACGGAACACACGTATAGCCTACAAAACTACTACTCAGGTTGGGAAATGTTTTAACCCCATTTCCCTCTTGCATGTCCTGGGCTCTGCAGGCTCCTCATACCAGGCATGTCCGAGTGGGCTGTGTGCTCAGCTGGGAATGGACTGCATGCTCCTTCCTGACACAGGTGCTTCAAGCAAGCAGTGCTGAGTTACATCAAGACAGTTGAAAAATGTGAGAAAAATTCAAGTAGCATGTCCTTTCTGTCTTGAGAATCGCTTTTGGCCCACACATGTGTAGATAGTGTCATTCTCCTATGAGTGCAAGTGTTCCCCAAACTTCCTTCTGGAATGTGTTTGAGCTTCAAATGGGTCACAGGGAAAGACTGATTTCTTTAGTCATCTCTGCAAAAGCTCGGTCTCCAAGAATGGAGCTGGTTCCTCTGTCCCTGTGTGTTGATCCTAATAAAGGAGGATTTCAACAGTGCTCCCTCCAATCCACATGACTGTTTTTGTATGGAGTGAGGATTGCAGGAGGACGCAGTTACCAAAAGGGTTTGGCAGTAGCAGCCAAGCAAGATGTGGTTGGAAGAAACCGATGGACTGTGCTACAGCCCAGCTACTCCATGAGGGCTCTGCCCGGGTGAACATGAGAGAAGTGGTGGGACTTCATTTCTTTATCTTGAAGAAGTTGTCTTAACCCCAAAGCAGCATCCTGGAGAGGAAATAAAGTTTCATCTCGGAAGGTTATAAAGTATTTTCCCCACATCAGTGATAGCCCTCCTGCCATGGTTTGTTCTTGCTAGTTTCGCTGTCAGATGTCTTGTCTCCACGGGAGAGGAGCTGTCAGTTGCTCTTCACCTGTGTCCTTGTTAGAGCCAAACCCCTTGGTCAAAACCAGTATTTCATGTAGAAATTAAGAAGGTGGTTTTCAAAGATCAGATTGTGAGATGATGTTAATGTTTTAAGTGCCTGAAATGGCATTGGGACAAGGGGTTATATCCATCTTCAGGGGACTTGTTGCTTGCTGCCTCAGCCCAGATGTTTTTGTGACTTACAAATGTGTTTCTCCATGACACACAAAAGCTGGCTGGCATTCCATGTCCACTGAATTAAGGCTCCATCTGACTCTGCGCCAGCAATTGATGAGTTAGTGTTTTCGTGGTGTCTTCTCGCTTGCAAAGTGTGCTTGATATTGTAGCAGAGCTTGTTGGTAGCTTTTGAGAAAGTACTTGCAGTGTCTTTGGTAATGGGCTTGTGTGTGTGCTGTCCAGAGCACACAAGCATGAAGGAGGCACCTTAGAGGCTGCCCGAGGAGGTGGTGGAGTCCCCATTCCTGGAGCGGTTTAAAAGATGGGTGGATGAGGTACTCAGGGATCTGGTTTAGTAGTGGACAGGTACAGTTAGACTCAATGATCTCAAAGGTCTTTTCAAACCAAGCAATTTTATGAACAGAAACTATTTGGGCAGGAATACCCAGGGCTGCTTAATGAAAATGTATGTTTTGGAGAGGATACAGGTCTGCAGGTGT
The DNA here is from genome assembly GCA_013389865.1 of Piaya cayana. Classification (NCBI taxonomy): domain Eukaryota; kingdom Metazoa; phylum Chordata; class Aves; order Cuculiformes; family Coccyzidae; genus Piaya; species Piaya cayana. The sequence continues at coordinate 67,839 of WAAB01013138.1, forward strand.
TGAGACTTTAACTATGAAGAGCTGATGTCATGCTCTCTCTGAGCTTGTTGCTTCTCCCACCCATTTCTGCATCTCCTGGTTTGCTCAGCATTGTGAGTTGGGCTTTGGGTCAGCTGGATGCCGCTTGGTGCAGCGGATTCTCCTTGGAAGTGCTGTTAGGTAGCTTACTGCTTTGCTTTTGGCAGGGCTTGGCACAGCCTTTGGGGAGGTGTAAGTACAGATAGATCCATCCTCAGCACCTCCTGTGAGCAGGACAGTGATGCACTCAGGAAGATCAAGATTGAAGCCTGGAAAGAGCAAGGGACACCCGCATGCGGGCAGTTCGGGACATTGAATGTAATTACCATCCATCAAACTGGCTACACGGAAAATGGATCTTGTCAAACAAACTTGTTATCTTCTTTAGTGAGCTTGAGTCTGCATGATTGACTTCTGGTGTTGAATGATATTTTCATCAAGAAACAAGAATGATGTAGAATTTTCACACAGGACACTACTAAATGGATTAAAAACTTGCCAATTGTGGAGTCTTAAAATGCAGGCTTTCGAGATTGAGCAGGTTAGATCCTACTGGTATCCTGCAGGAATAGCTGTTTACTCCTGCACTGTTGGATGTCTTTGTACTCTTTCCCTGGCACAGAAGAACACAACTGCACTCTTGAGTGATGGTGTGAAGGTGTCTGGGGTGTTCAGGAGTAGAAGGGGGTTGCATGCTGAATCACACATGGATTTCATGGTGGCAGAAAACAGTTTCCTCCTTCGTGTCGTGAAATACAAAGCCACACAGCTGGGAACAGAGTGTGCCAGCCTTGCATGCAACACGGGAGAGCCCTTCTGGAAGGCAGCAACTGGGGAAGAGAGCTGGGGCTTGCAGTGGTGAAACAGCTGGAGGTGCGTAGTGCTCTGGCTAAAGGGGCTGTTGGCATCTTTGAAAGGCACTGATCAGTTAACAGCTGGAGGATTGAAGTGTTCATGTGCCCAGAAAGGCTTGTGACTGCTTTTTTGAAGGCTGTGAGTGGTTATGAGACTGCTATTGTACTAGCCCTGGGAAACCAAAGATAACTTGAAGGAAACTGTGAAAAAGACCAAAAAATTGATGAGTGCTCTCCTGGAGAAGGTGCATACTTGCTCGGTTGGAATTCAACAGGAAGAAGCCTGAGAAGATTGTCGGAGTAGCAGCCAGGATCTCTGGGGCTTGGGTAATCAGTAACTGGTCATTGGTAATCCTCAGCTCTTCTGCCTGATGAGAGGTCTATGTGGAAGCTGGAGCTGAGACAATTCTATGCTTGCAGGGGGAAGTGTTCCTAGAAAAAGGTAGGCTCAGTTATTCATGGCTTGAGGTCTTGGAAGGAAAATCACCCAAGGACTGCTTTCAGTAAAGAGGGCCTAGACACTAGACTTGAATACCTTTGGTTCAATCAATAATAGAATGGTTTTGGTTGGAAGGGACCAGAAAGGTCATCCAGTCCAACCCCCTGCAGCGAACCACGTTCCTCCCATAAAGCTGTGCATCCTCTCTGCATCCCTGAGCAGAACAGCACTTTGGTGCAAAGGTGAGCTGCTGGGAGTAACTCAAAATCTGAAACATCACAAGCTTTGGCCATTGGCAGTTCATTTTGCATGTAAAATGTCACTTGTAGGGGAGAAAGCTGTACGCAGTGACAGCCGTTTGTTTTGTGCTCTGACAGGCCTTTCTGGTTTATTAGCTGCTTCGTTTTGTACACAACGGACCTGTGTGGTTGTGGCTGTGTGAGGCAGATGGGCGCTGCGGGCAGCCTGAGGGGACTGGAGGAGGGCGACATCAGAACTCTCGTGTACCCTGAGTGTTCTGCCTTTCATCACAGCGGCAAAGGGGCCCACAGAGACCCAACAGTGCTCCAGGAGGATCTGCACGGGTGGCCAGGATGGGACTGAATGAGCAGTGCCAGGTTTCATGGGGAAAGAGGGGAGAGCCTCCTGTAGGGCAGAGAGAATAAGGGAAGGCTGGCTGTACGATCAGGAGGAAACCTGCTGCATGGTGGATTCTGGGCCTGGGTTGCCTGTGGTCTTTCTGTTGTCCTTATCTCTATTTGCAGCCATCCCGCTGCCTGCAAAGGGTGCAGAGGTCCCATCTGTTTGCCAGTAGGCAGGGAGTGAGCTCCTTCCAGCTGATGGCATCTTGCAGAAGTAGTTACTTGTGACTTTTGCAGTGAACGTGAGCTGCAAGCTCTGATAGCTGCTGGGAGCAGGTTATTTGTTGCTTGGAAGCACTTAAAGAAGCAGGTAGTGTTCGCAAAACTATACAGCTTGGTGAGTTTTAGTGCACGTGATGGCTGTGTGCTCTTTGCCTTGTGCCCTGCTGGGGATGCCCAGCTGGGTCCCCTGAGATGCGCCTCCTTGGAGGGCACGCAGAGTCACTGAAGGGTTTGGAGGGGAAGCACGTGAGGAACAGGTGACATCAATGGGTCTGTTCAGCCTGGAGGAGACAATGGGAGACTTCATTGTGGTCTGCAGCTCCCTCACACTGGCAGGAGGAGGAGCAGGCACTGAGCTCGTACCTCTGTACCCAGGAAGATGCACTGAGGGAGGGTTAGACTGGACATTAGGAAAAAGTTTTTCACTCGAAGGTGGAGCACTGGAAGAACTTCTAGGGCAGCAGTCACAGCACCAAGCCTAACAATATTCAAGAAGGATTTGGCCAATGCCCTCAGACCCATGGTGTGAATGCTGGGCTTGTCCTGCATAGGGACAGGAGTTGGACTCAATGGTCATTGTGGGTCCCTTCCAACTCAAGACATTCTATGGTTCTGTGATCTCCCAACAGCTCAGTCGGGTAGTTAAGCGAGTCTGGTCAAACAGCACAGCAGTAGCGTGCAGTGGTGGTGCGAGGCATTTCTCTATCTGAGGAGCATTAGGTGTGGTTGCTTTTCTTCGTTGCTATCAATGCAGTGTTGATTTACTTTGAGGAGCTGCTTGCACGTGTGGAACTGTGGAGAAACAGGTAGGAGAAGGCTTCTGTTTCCCTTGCTGAGGCTCCATTGTAGCTGCTTTGGGTAACTCCACTGCAGAACTGCAAGAAGTAGAGCCCTGCCAGCCTGGTAACATTGGTTTCTTTATCTGGATGCAGCAGAGCTCTTCCCCAGCGCATCCTGATGTGGGAGGTGCCAACTGACACAGTCTCATGCCAGTACTTATGTGGGTATGTTGCAGAATGGAAACAGAAATGGATGGGGATATCAGAACAGTCTTTTAGTTATAATTTACAAGAGTTGTGGGTGTTTTGAAGGAAGAGAATGTTGCTGTTCCTTTCCAAATGTGTTGCTTGAGCAAGAACAAAGCCCTTTTAGGACGCATCCTCCTATTGAATGGAAATTGAGTTACAAGGGAGCGTTGCCAGATGTATCCCAGCATGTTTGTACACATTCAGATCTTTGGGATAACAAAGAGGAGTGTGATACGGTACGCTGTCACATAAGTGATTGGAGCGTGGTCTTTGTTATTTTGATGATGAGTCTGTGTAATAGAAATCTTACAGCGCAGGAGGAAGCTAGGAGATAAATACCTTGGAGGTCCAGCCTCCTTCCCCTGTACTGCAGTGTGCATGAAGTAGTACTAAAGATACACGGAACATCTGGCAGGAGCAGGTGGCGGTTTACCTTTCAATATGTTATTTAAATGACAATTTAGTTAAGCCTGCAAATAATAACAGTAATAAAACCAGTCTCACATATACTCATGTCTTACAGCAAAGGAGCTCTCTGAGCTGAGTTATTGAGCCTTTTTTTCCAGGCTCAGCCTGGGCTCTTTCCTCCTCTGCTTGTGTGTGGAAAATGGGAATGCCTGCTGTGGGCCAGGTAGGAAGGAAGAGATTCTTTTACTGCTAAATGCATGGCTGTTGAGCAGGTTTGTGCTGAGTATTTGTTTTCCTGACCCTTGCATCTAAATAGGCATCATATCGCATCGCTCATAGATCAGGGTGAGAGTTCAAAGACAGCTTGGGTTGTCGACATGAAGTTTGTCATGTTTGAGTATTTTCTGTCTTTGCATCCCACTCTCAGGGAGAAGGTCCTGTGCTCAGAGTGATCTAAGGCTGTTAGTCCCTACTCAAATTGGAGGGTGATGGTGCATGAGTGATGCTCTTCACAGCTCACCTCTGATCAGGGCTTTCAGACTGGTCAGGATGAGTCCTGTTAACTGTGTGCATGCTGCACATGTGTGCCAGCAGTTCTGCAGATGGCCACACCTCTCATCGGCCTAAATAACATTGCTGCTTATTATAGACAGCAATAGGTGGAGATGAGAGTCTCATTTGTGGAAGAAAAGCTGTGCTTTCTTACAATACTAATTGGCTAATGGAATTGGAGGCCCTATTTACAGCTGGAAACCTGGCTGTCACTGCAAACGTGCTGATAGAGCAGTTGGGCCACAGAAGATAGGAGACAGTGAAGGCGATGAATAAGATGCAGATCTAAGAATGTCACTCTTCTTGGTGATTGTTGTGTGTGGAAGCGCAGCCTGGGAAGGGGTTGTCTATGCACTTGGAATATTGGGAGAGGGGCACAAGGGAAGGAAAACATCAAACCCATAATTCCCCCTCTCTGTGTTTTAGTTAAGGGTGGGCAGTCTGCACTGTTTGTTTTCCTTGAGTGCTTTCATGGTCATCACAGTAAGACGATGTCCCCACTGAGAGATGCAAGGAAACTGGTATTGCTGAGCATTTCCTTTTTGGCACTGCTTCGTTACCTGGCCTGTATAATTTATGGTGCCATATGGAGCAGGGTTGATAACTGCCCGTCTGTATGAATGTGGTGCTTTCATTTACCTGGAGCAGGCTTCTCAGTTTTGAATGGAATCAGACATACGTTGTTGCCTCATTACAGTCCAATTAAAACACGGTTTTAACCTAACGCTAGGTTGATTATTAATTGTCTGGAAGGCCTTTTTCCTTCTGTGCCTTTAATTAGGATTCCCCATTACAGCCTTATCTGGAAGTAGAGAGAACTGAGTGCTGTCACAGTGCTGTACGATGGTGGATGGGTCTGGAGCTCCGTGCAGGCAGCCGGCGTGATGCACATTCTCCCGAGTCGGCCTTCGCAGAGTGACCTGAGGCTGGTGCGCTCCACAGCTGTACTGCCTCACCTTGGCACTGTGTCTAAATGTCTTCGAGTTCCGAGCCTGTTGTTAGGTGGAGGCTTGTTTTGCCATGAGGTGGGACAGAATTTCAGGGGCTGCTATGAAATCACCTACTCCAAGCCAAACATCAATTCCCCCCACTTGTTGGGTACCTCTGGCAGAGAAAGGAACGTGCCTGTGGGTTTGGTGTTAGCAGCAGCCATACTTGTAAAGGAATGGAACTTCAGGCAGGTGCATTTCAGTAGTTTTTAGTCCTTCTGGCATTCAGTCATTGGGAAGAAAGCTACTGGGAAGGACGTAGAGGAATGTATTCTTTGGAGCTTCATACGGTGACGTGTATCACTTCTCCTGTACAGGGATCTCGAACATGTATTGTGCTTCCCAGCTGTTTGTTTTGGGAGGGAACATCTCACCTGCACATCTTGCAGCAGGAAGCCTTCAGCTCTGCAGTGATACGATGTAGGTGTTTGGCCCAGGACTGCAGTGGGCTGGTAGAGTGGAACCTTCAGGGAGGCTGCTCTTCACAATTTAACTTCAGGAGAGCTGGTTATGGTGCTTTCAAACAGTTGTGTCAAAGACCCAGCAGAAATTAATGACTCAGAACTAATGGCAAGCTTTGCAGCATGTTGCACTGATTTATTGAGTAGTGCTAAACTCCAGCATCCTTGTGTGGAGAGCACTTGTCTTCGTCTAAGGGGGTGAATATTACCTCAAGCTGTTGTCAGTTGACTTGGGGAAATTGCCGAGATGCTCCTCCGTGCTGCAAGAGCGGGTGGTGATTGCTCTTAAGTATTCCAAGAGCAGAAACCCTGGGGAAAGGCTTATTGGCTGCCCAGGAGGATGGTGTTCCAGCCATGTAAACAAACTCCTGAAGTTTCTTGGCCATAATGAGGCCCAAGCCCCAGTGGCAGAGCCTGCTGCAGTCTGTGCTGCTGCATTGGAGCCGAGCAATTTGCCAGGGGAAAGTGATTGGAGCCAGTCCCTGGGATGCACGTAATCCACTAATTACCGCTTGGAGACTCCTGGTGCTCACAAACAGCAGGAGGGAATTGGCTTTTATGAGCTGAAGGAGACACAGACATATGTTGTGGAGGAGATGGGGAGGAGGGGCTGCTGAAATATTTATAGGTGGAGGGGACACTGGGATCCCGTCTGTCTCTGGTATACTTGGTCCCCATGTCCTCCTGGGGATAATGAGACAATTTCCTCAGCCTTACCCGTGTTTGAACATGGAAGCATCTGCTCCAAACCTCCTTCCACCTTCCTTCTTGCGTAGATGGGCTGGGTAGGTGCAAAGCCGTTGCACAATGAGCTTTGTCGCTGTCCGTTTTGCTGGGCTGTCTGTCTGCCTCTGAAAAACATCCCAAGTGAAGGAAATCAGGACATTGCAGCCAGGTTGCTTGGGGAAAGTGGAGATAGAAGGGAAATGAACTCCAAAGCCAGTTAGTAGGAAGCGGATAGCAGCTTCTTACGGAAAGCTGTGATGCTCTGCATCTCTGACCTGGGGTACAAGGGCAGAAAGGGTAGAGCCTGCCCAGAGCAGCTCTGACCTTCTTTCCTGGCTCTCATTTTTGTAAATTTTTGTCTTTCCTGCAGATAAAAAGGTGCCCTTTTCATTGGATTGCCCCTTCTGTGATTACTCTGCATGTGTAACTCTGTGTCATGAGGAAGGCTATTCTGTGCTCTGTGTAGTCGCAGAGGAGCAGTTGGCTGTGGAGAGAACGCTTGCATGTGCACAGCACCCTGCTCAGTCATGTACAGGACCTGTGAGCGGGGTGGAAATGAATGGCTGGGGAAGAAGTGGGCACTAGGCTGCATCATCCTTTAAGTCCAAGCAGCCCGGTGTGTTGCAGTAACAGTAGCAGTGGAGTGGGATGCTAGAGAAGATGCCTGGCTGCACGGCATCCTCTGCTGTCACTGGAGGGTGTCAGAGCAATGTCCTTCAGCAGGGTGGCTTCAGGAGCTTCTGACGTGCTGTAGGAGATCAGTTTTTCCCTGAGATCAGGGTTTCTCAAGTGCTACTCACTCTGATATTAGCATTAAAATCAGTAACTGCCGTTTTAATTCATTCCCGTTACACACATTTTGTCATCTGTGCTCTTGAACTGTTTGCTAAGAAATACAAATGCCATGACAGCTTTTTCTACAGCAGAGGAGGCTGAGGCGCCGGAAATGAAGAGGCTTATTCAGAGCTGCTGAACGTGTTGACAACGTGGCTGAGTGCTGAATCCCTGTGCCCAGAGCCCAAGTGCAGGATAGTATCCTGGTGCTCACCTCTGCTCTGTGTGAAATAACAAAAGAGGCCCTGAGGAAGTCTGCACTGAGGGGTTTTAACACCTCTTGACTCTTTGTATGCAATTGTTGCAGTTTGCAGTGCACAATAACTTGAGCTTATATTACTGTACATCTTTGCAGTAGATTTCCGTTCATGACCCAGCTATTTGCATTTGCCATGTTTCTGTTAATTAACTAAACTTCTCACATGAGATCGACAGGTTAGACCCTCGTGCTTGTCTGTCCAGGGTGCATAACCCTCTGTGTCCTATTTGGGTTAATGGCTCTTTTAAGATCTATGAAACCTGTTCTTCTATAAATCACATATAAAATGGTTTCATATTGGGTATTAAAATTGCATAAATCAGTTTTAATTAGTTAAAGTTGTTGCCGTAATGAAGATTGGCCCTGCAGAGCCTGCCCAGATGCTTTCACCCAGCTCTGCTATTGTGCTGCTGGGTCTGCTGGATAAAAGCAAACCCAAAGTGGCATGGAAAACTCCCCAGTGATCCCAACAGCATCTGTACAACATAGCACAGTGCTGTGCTGTCAAACCGAGTCGTTGGTAGGATGGAGGCTTGTTCCTGTGGCTGTCCTGCACGGGGTTCTCACTGTGTTCTGCGTGTGGAGCTGCGACGCTGTGGCTGCCTCATGTCGCTGGGACCAGCTCTTGACATCGTAAGGGGCTTGGAAAGAGCTGGGACGAGTATGGCTGGGGACCTGGGCTTCAGGCCCCTTGACCTGCCCCACAGTATTTGTATCCACCTGCAGCATATAAACCTCTTGGAAATGAGCTGTAAGCCAACTGCAGCTTCGACGTTGTGTTCAAGGGAATCTCAGTCCCGTCTCTAGGGTCTAGTTAAAACTAACAGCATGTGTATGATGTAGGTACTGGCAAATGCTGGCGTGGGTTGCTTTGCTGACTGGAAGCATCTGGAGCAGTTACTGCAGCCAGGTGAGTTACACCAGAGTGCTTCACTGCTGCTTCATGGTTTGGCAGTCTCACCGAAGCTGCCCCACTTTGGTTTTGCCAGTACATACGTCATCATCTCTGAAACCAGCAGCCTCTGCACTTCTTTTGGTTTGCCAATGGTGTCACTGCTGCACCATGAGATCGGTGTTTTCCTGTAGGCTCCAAGGCATCGCAGGAAGAGCAAGATTCGGTGTGTGAAGGGCTGGCCAAGGCAGAGGACAAAGGGCATGCTGCTGCTGCTGCTGCACTCCCCGGGAGACCCTCTCCCACCTTCCCACTTGTCTCCATGGTGCACTTAAGCAGGAGTCAGGCTGTGGCTCAAAGAGTAGCACCTTGAGTATCCAAAGATGCGTGTGAGCTGTGAGGTTGGACCAGGGTTGTGCTGTGAGATGTGCCATCACAAGTGAAATGGAAGCCTGCTGCCAGTGTCGCCTCTGCCGCTGTGGGCAACCTCATGGGGCTGTGCCGGTTTTCCTGCTGTAACTTCTCTTGGCTCCACAGCCTGAGGAGAGGTGGGAGGACAGCAGGTGTTTGAGCTGCATGGGGATTGCCTTTGGCCTTCCGAGGTGGCTTTGCAGCTGGATGTGGGTAAGCGTGACATCCTCAGTTATACTGGAGCTTCCAATCACCACCACAGTGTAGAGTGAAGTGGATAAGAAGGAGCCCTCAGACTTAATTGACTCCACCTATTTCCAGGCTTCAGGGTGGCCCTGTCCCACTCTGCTCGTGCTGGTTTCCTGCCTAGGAGGGAGCTGCTCAGGTATTTCATTATTACTATTCTTTACATTGAGGATACTGAGCTTCTGGCAAAAAGCTGGCAGCGTTTGTCTGCAGCAGATGTGCCGGCTTCGGTGGAATGTCCAGCACAGGCTTTTTATGTCTTTTGTAAGTGCATGACGCTGGCTGCAACAATACGATCGTGCCTTGTAGTGAGACCTGACGCCCGGGGAGGAGCGTGAGTTGACTGCTGTGCTGTTGGAGAGAAAAGGGAAGTCCTGTACACTAATGAGGTCTTTTGGCTCAGATGTCCTTGCTGATCAAACCACTCAGGGCTGCTTTGGGTAGCAGATCAGATGTCTTTGGCATTTGATGCTGTTCAGCAGGACCCAGCAGTGCTCAGGGCTGGGGGGGATGCTGGGTGTGCAGTGAACAACCATGTGTGAAAACTTGCCTGGATGTGTTTCATGTGCTGGGGTTTGCATTGAGACTTCCCTGGATCCATTTCACACGCTGGAGTTTGGGGTTTGTTTCATCAAAGAGCATTTCTAGAGGGACGACCAGAGGTTGGTGAGCTTCAGGGGTTTGGTTTGTCACCGGGAACTCCTAGGGAGCAGCTGTTGTCTAAGATGAAGCCTACCTGAGAGCTCAGGGTGCTGCGCTACCTGTGCGAGTTGGCCCCCATCTCCATTTTACATCTCTCCATGGTCTAGAAGCAGCCATAGCAGTGAGGCATGGAGGCTGCCGGTTTGGCTCTTGTGCTTGAGTCCTCAAAACTCTGCTCCCTGTTGTGTAGTGTTATTGGAGGGACTGTTAGAGGAGTGTGGGCTTAGTATAACTGATAAATATAACCAGCACTTAGAAAAGCTAGGATGTTTGTGGGATCAGTGTGTACTAGCATTTGGCTTGCGTGGACTTTACTGAAAAGTCTGCCCTTCAGTTTGTGCTTTTTACTCACCTTTAATACTCATTTATTATTTCTTCCTGTGGTGTTTTTGTTACTGTGACCAGTGAAAAAGGTGACAAGAAGAGGCAAGATGACCCCCTAGGCAAGAAAGCTGTTCCTTAGCTCCTCTCTTGGCTGATTTATTGTAATTTAGGTAACTCTTAGGGATTGCAGTTAGATTGGCACATGTAGATGCCTGTAGCTCTCTACAGAGGCAGTAGGTAATTTGTTTTGATGCAGGAAAAGCTCGTACACAGATTTTTGTCAGAGGAGGGATGAGGATTCGACTGCAGATGGATCTGCAGCGCTTGCTTCACTTACAGTCACTGGTCCTACGGCAGGAGAGGGGTAGCCGCACAGCACAGAGGAGTCCTGGGGTGATGGGAGAAGCTGAAGCTCAAGGCAGAAATTGATCCAATTCTGAGCAGCTGCACTCATGCTGTTGCTGTACTTAAGTGGCCTTCAGCTTTCCCAAAGCTTTTTTGGAAAAAAGGAGCCCCAAATAGAGAGGAGTCTGTAAAGTGGCCTTGTGCTCATCAAGCCTTGTGTGTTCAGTCAGCACTGTTCTGATCGCAAGCACTGTGGATCATGCAATAGAAGAGGGCCAGGTTCTTACCTGGTATAAATTAGGCATCTTTCCAGCAGTGAGGGTGCTTTCTTCTTGTTTACATCAGCTGAAAATCTAGTCTGTGTGGTTGGAATGAGAGAGGAGTACCGTGAGCCCGGCATTGCACTTCATGTAATGGTTCCGCACCTGCGAAAGCTGATACAAGATAAAAAGAGGGACTCAAACTGATGTAGGCACACAAAAGTGCAAGGTGCTTGACAGAGAAGCCCATCCATTTTCCCAGTGGAAGAATTGATTCCTGGAGTCTCTGAGTTGGAGTGTGAGTTTGTAGTTCTGTGTGTTCTTGATCTGTCTGTCTTTGAATAGTTACAGTGACAGGTTCTTGTATACAAAAGGAGAGGAAAATCTGTAAGGGGTGCGGTATTAGCAGGAACGGTGAAGTATAAATACGAGGGGGATGTGATTGCTTGAGTGACAAACAGCGAGCTGTGTTTGACACTGTCGCGTCAGATCCGACAGGAGGATCAAATCTGTGTAACTTGAGTCTTCCTAAGCATATGGTGAGTGTAACGGTGGAGGTGGCTGTTTGACAGCCCTACCTGCACTGTGCTTCAGCAGCGCCGTGCTTGAAGTCAGGGAAATTCATCTGCTTTTGTTCTCCTCGGAGCTCTCCAAAGCATAAATAGTTTCTCTAACTTTTGCATTATTCAGGGTGTGGAACTGGAGGCATGAGATTGTTTTGCCACTAGCAAGTTCTTCACCTGTGTGTGGTTGGCCCAGTCCTGCCCAGTGCAATCCCTCCTGGTAGCTCAGCTAGGAACTGAGGTAGTGCTGGGCAGAAGAGAATGGGATTAATTATAATAGGGGAAAGCCCCCAATTTATCGTTATAAGCTCAGTGTGTTGGGCTGGCAGATGTCCTTTGGCAATGAGAGCCAGGCCGAGCGAAGCCAGTATCACCCATGTGGAGCTGTGTTGGGGTACAGGAGCCAGAGATCCAAGTTGAGAAGAACTGATAGAGGCAGCACCTCTGTGCTAGTCAGAAGTGTGTTGATTGTCAGGACACCTGAGAAAGCTTCCCAGAACGGCTGCAGTCAGCAACCTAGGGCAGCTGTGGGACTGCACAGTCAGATCCATGGTCAGCCCATGAGCTCTGACCTCTGGCAGTCACCAGGCAGCATTTGCTTCCTGTAGAGGCTTAACAGGGAGGTTTGCATCTCATTGTCTTAGCAGAAGAGTGTAATACAGTGAGAAGGGTGTCAGGACACATTTTCTTTGGTGGAACAGGATGCCATAGGCAACAGCGTTGGAGATCAGTTGAGAAGCAGGTGACAGCTACCTGCGTGGGGAGTGGCATTTCCTCCAACTGTGTTATGCTCTGCTGCGGCTATTGATTTCACGAGCTCTGCTGGTGAGTGGGAAACTGGATGAGTGATACAGTTCTGCACAAAGCAGCCATGGCCTCAGAACTTCCTTGTCTGTTGAAACATCTTCCACATAATCCACTTAATTGCATGTGTGAGCCTGTCAGGAGAGCTTCTAGCAGCAGCCAATGCCTGACACGCCTGGAAGTGATTGGAGGGAAGCAAGCAGGATGCAGCACAACTCTGGTGCATTGTCCCGAGTTTCACACCAGAAACCGTTGGAGCCATTGCTGCTGAGTCTGAATATCGGAGGAGTCCGGTGTGGGAGCTGTGAAAGGCCAGCAGCAGGATAAGCTGGAGGGAGCAGAGGTGGAAGCTCCTCCTCAGGTCTAGTCTGGCTTCTGTGAGGGGCACTGCACAGCAGCTCTCCTTGCTTGGGTTGGGTCCTGTGTGGCTCTGCCTGCATTGGGAACCCTGTGTGGTGCTGGTGGGCTCACAGTGCCTCACTGCAGGAGGGCACGAGACCCGTGGCGCTTTAAAGGTGTTAGCGCTGAGTTATTTCCCAACACCAGCTTTTACAGAGTTAGAATTGTGGCTTTAATTACTTGTAAAGTATTTCTCTTCAAATGCAGGACAGGTGAATGGTGTGACTCAGGGCGAAGTGAGAAAATGGGCAGAGGAAAGCTCAGATGTTACAGGTATCATGTGTCTTAACTGTACTCATATGTAAGGGGGATCAGTCTTGTGCCACTGTCATGTATCCAGCAGGCAGTGAGCACTGATGGGACACAGAGAGGAAGCTCCAAGTGCTGTGCTTCCTCACTTGTAGTCCAGGACCTGCGGAGTTGTACTCTGTTCTGGAGAGCATCAGGTTATATGTGACCAAGCACCCATTTGGCGTGCTAGCCATGAAGCCCTTGTGGGGGATGCTTTACGTTCCTTTTAATCATCTTGGAAGTGCAGATGGTGAGGACTAACATGATGATGGCTTCCTGCTATTAATGGTTTGATCTGTGAACATCCCAGGCACGAGCATTGGGAAAGGGAGGTTTTGTTACCCACATTTTGCACCTTGTTGGTGACAGGCAGGATGGAAAGCAGATATTTAAATATTTTTACCAAAGAATAGTGAATGTTTTGTTTGAAAATCTAAAATTCTATCTCTGTTTTATTGTTGACTCGAAATTCTGAGTCCCATCGTGCAGACCCACAGCAAACTATAAAGGGTATATCTGAGGCCGGAGTTGTGTGTTCTGCTCACCTGGCAGTGGGGGTAACACTTCTGCTTTGCCTTTTCTTCCTATTGAGTCCAGAGGGGTCTGACCACTTTATTTAGCAGTCAGAGATGAGGAATCACTAGAGTCTCTCACTAGAGGTGAGGAGTCTTCAGCTTCGAGTGACTCATCTAATTGACATAAAGAGCCCCAAGAGTGTTACTTGGCAGAAAGAAAATGGGGTTTGTAGGCTGTAATGGTTGAGGCTTTTGAAGCTCCCATTTAAGATGTCCAGGTACCACAAATGAGCTACAGCACCAAATTGTGTGATATAGTTGTGAGGTTTGTCAGTTCCCTCAGCATCACTTGGCGTCTTGAACCAAGTGGAGAACCACTCCTGCAGTGGTGTTTGCAGTGGGTGAGCCATGTGCTGTGCCCTCAACTGCTGCTGCTTCCCTTCTTCTTGGGACGTGGCACATTTCCTAGCCTCTCACTCTTCAGAGTTGGATGCAAGTGAAGAGCATCGTAGAAGCTGACACCTTTCTCAAGCACACATTAAAACCTGGAACAAGATAGGGGTTTGAAAACTCATGTCACTTAGCACTGTCTCTAATTAAGGCAGTGAAATGAACCCCAGTCTGCATTGGAAACCACACAGGGAAGTGTCTATTGCTCATAACCTCCCTGTGCTGCACCCCTTCCAGTGCCAGTAGTGAGCACCTGGTCCTCTGCAGTGCCAGGGGAAGTTTCGCCCTGTGGATTTGTTTGTGCCTTCTCCCTCATTCTGCTCATCCCCTCTTTGCGGGAGCTGAGGCAGAGGCCCGGGCTGATTTGCACACTAAGTGCCATCCTTCAAGGGCTCTGGGACCGGAACATGGCTGTTGCTCTCTGGTGTGAATAACCACAAATTTAATTTGTTGGGTGGAAAGAGTTAAATGAACTTTAGCTGCAAAAGCTCTATCTCTCCCTCTCAGGGTAGAAAATAGCCAAGGGCAACAGCGGATGACTAATGTGTAGAATATTGCAATTAGTATAGCAAGGTACTTACAGGGATCAAATTAAAAAATTCATTAACGTACGCACTTAATTAAGAAACACTTTTCGGTTTACATGATAAATTATGACACCTATTAAATCTTCCAGTACAAGCTGTAATGGCTTCTTTGCTCCTGGGCAGAGAACTATTGCCTTTGAGGTCCTTGGAGCCTCCCCCAGGACCACTGGCATCCGTTACTGGCACGTTAAAAACAAAGCTGCCACGCCAGTGAGATGCCAGCCTGGCTCTTCTGGAAGCTCATTTAAAGTTAAGAACCCAGGTGCGGGATTAAGAGACCCGTCAAGCTGCAAGCACAATGGATCATCAAATAAACAAGAAATGACCTTGAGAGTAAAGAAAGAATGGAGTTTGCAAACTGCACGGAATGGGTGCCAACGAGGCAGCGGGGGGTGCAGCGTGGGGCTCTATCTGCAGTGGGACCCGACAGCTGCTCTGGCTGTGCCAAGGGGCTCTGAGGACCCTCAGTGCCTTCCCTACGTGTTTCAGGGTTGGTTCTGTTTTCTGTTTCTTTGGAGGAAGCCCAAGCACTTCAAGGGTTGTAGGGTTAGGAGTCCTCAATCACATCTGCAATGGGTACTGGGGTGGGATGCAGTGGGGGGGGAGCCAGGCTGATGGGCAGCTTGGTTGTTCTGGTGGAACCACTCGACTTTGTGATGCTTGTTGTGTTGTTGTTACCTGGGTTCAGGTTCTGCTTGAGCCTCGGTGGGAGGTTTTTCCCTTCGCATCATTTGTCTGGCACCCCCAAAGACCGTGGCTGACTGGGAGAGCCATGAAGGTTTGGGAGTGGTGGGATCAAGGCTCTGCAGCCTTCAGGAGCCGCTCTCCCCATCAGCCTGGCCAGGATGAGAATGCTGGGAGCGCTTCCACAAAGTCTGGCCTTCCACTTAATTATATGGAGTGCGAGTAATCTCTAATCCACAGTATTTTATCGACACTGACAGGCCTGCATAAATAAATAAAAATCTTACTTTATGTGGTGAAATATCTTGTTGCTTTTTAATAAATCAGTAACTGACGGTGACATGAGAAAAGCATCTTGGAAACTGCTTTTGAGGTGATGTTCAAGGGACAGGGTTGTTCTTATTAGTGATTTTCTTTGCAGCTTGTTTGCTTTGGAGTTTGTCCCCTGACGAGTTCTCCAGAACAGTCTGGATTGGCTGCCTGTCCCCTGGTTTTTTCAGCATTTACAGCTTTGTATCTTCCTTACAGGGTGTGAGGTGCCTTGCCTTTTCAGGAACTAGCACTAAAAATCAGTCCTAAATAAATATTCCAGTCCCATTGCAGCTAAGTGCACATTTCTGTTTACAACAGAGGAGAGGAGTGAGCCTGAGTGAGGAGAAATAGCTTGGGTTTGTGACCTCAGTTCTGCTGTTGTAAAGGGTTCTTTTCCAGGACAGCACTGCTGGGGTCCTGGTGCTCCTGTGGACTTTGGGGAGCCTTTCAGAGCTGTAGAACCCAATCTGTACCCAAGTCCCGTGTTCGCAGTAGAAGATACTCCCCACAGAAACCAAGGCTCTCTGGAAATGCCGGTAGCTGTAAAGGTGGGACCAGCAGACTTGGCTGGTGACACGAGGAGCCTTGCAGTACAGCAGCGTGGAAACTGCACACAAGTGGGTTCTGCAGTAACCAGAGGCTTTCCCTCTGCTGTGCACGATCTGCAGTCTGGGTGGGCACATCAACTGAGTTCCTTGGCTTCTGTTGGAAACAGAGCAGTTGTTCCTAGGCACAGCGCAGGGAGCTGGGGCCAGGGCTGTTCGCTGGCTCTCAAATTGATGCTCTGTGATGGTTTGAGTGAAACCCACCTGCCTCACCCAAACCATCACATACAGCAAGTCATGTCCCTCAGAAAACAGGCTTGCTTTGCTACAGTGTATGCTTCCTTCTGTCTTCACTGAGCAGACTGCACCTTGGAGTGGGTTTATGCATACAAAATTCCAGTTTGGTGGGAATTGTGCTGTTAGTTGCAGTGTGCTCTGGACTGCCGGCATGTTATCCTGTGGAATTCACTGTCCAAGCAGCGGCTGGGTATCCGGTGCTGAGCTGGACGTGGTGCCCACTTAAAGAGCCCATGTAGCTGTTCCCAAGGGCAGCTCCTGCTGTCATGGGTGTCCATGGAGTACACAGCTGACTAGTCTCCGCGTGTGATGTCATGCAGGGATCGTTCAGCTGGGAATGGCAGGAATGTGTTGAATGCTCAATGAGTACAATTGCTAAAACAGAGTACATGTTTAACAGTAGTGCCAGTTGCTTAAAACCTCCCTTTTGTTTCTGTCTCCCTGGATATTGAAACCAGGAGTTTTTGTGGGCACTGACTGGCTCCTCCACCATGGTGGAGCTCAAAATTCCAGAGCTTCGTTAGAAACATCCTGCTTACGCATGATTATTTCTCCCCCAGCCATTACAATCCGAGTGTAGTGGTGTCCTCTCTTGCTGTAACAGCCCTTGAAAATCTGTTCAGAGCCCAGTCTGGGCAACTCGTGCGCTCTGAGCTCTCCAGTCTGGCTGGTGGTCATGACTCCCACTCTTGATGGAAGTGGCTGTATGTGGTGCTCTATCTGCACACCGTGCGTTGCACTGCCCGGGCCAGAACCAGAACGTTTGCAGCGACCACTTGGAACCCACCTCCTCCTGTCTTGCTGTAGTCCCCTCCTAACCTTTGCAGGATTTCTCACTCCCTCCTCTCTGGTTTGTTTTCTTCATCTTGCAGGCACTGGCAGTGAATACTGATGAGGAGAGGCTTGGGCCGGAGCCAGCCAGTCAATTTTTGGTTAATTAATTGGAATGGTGATTGGCAAAAACCCAGCCCAAATTTTTGTAGGTAATTTATAGCCTAGGTAATCGTTTACTTGTGGATAATCACCTTTACCTGTAGGCAGCAGAAGGTAGTAGTTAGTGGGATCCAGGTGCATCACTACCAGACGCTGCTTTAGGCAGTTGCCATGCTTAGACTTGAGTTATCTGTTTAATTACTGAGCCTATAACTAGAGCTGTGCTCTAACCCAACCGTTTCTTCCCATTGGATTCCCTGTACCTTAAGCCAGGTGAGCAGAAATGAGGAAGAAGTGGTTTCTTATCCCTGGGAAACCAGGGTTGCTGTCACTGTTGATGTGTTAGTTCGCACAGATGCACTGGGGTGCTGGGGTGTTGTAATCTGCTTAATAGTAGCCAGCAACAAATGCAGCTACTTGGGAGCAGGCAGGATGCATTCAGATAGAAGGGTGATGGAGGAGAGTGCTCTTGGTTTGTAACTGGTCCTGGGGCACAGCCATATCCTTAGCTCATAGAGATGCGGTAGCCTTCAGGCACACACCTTGCTCCGCAGGAGGTGACGAGCTCTCCAGGCAGGTGAATACAGCGTCTTTGTAATCTTGCTCAAGTTCCCATCTTTTTGTTCCTTTCTTCAGCACAAACAAACAAATGCAGGGCCCTAGATGCCATCCTGCTGCGGCAGCGGCATGGTGGACTCTTTCTTTTCTTTGTGAGATCCTCAGTGAGGATGTGGTGTAATTTCTGAAAGGGAACAGGCTGGAGATGTGCCTTGGAATGAGGAGCAGGTCTCTGTGCTCTCATCCTAGCCTTGCAGCAGTGACAGTATGAAATTCAGCTCTGCCCCTCAAGGAGAGAGGAGAGCCTTCTCCAGAAAGAGGAGAAACAACCCTTGTGTTTTGCCTAGCAACAGAGCGATGTCTCATCCCTGAAAACCAGATCCTTCCAGGCCTGTTGGGTTTTTGTCGTGCTGGCTTTCCACTCCTTCCTGAGCAAGTGAAGGGTGCCAGGCAGCCCAGAAGGTTGAGTGTGGTGGTACGGGTGATGGAGCTGCCTTTGGAGCCACTTGGCTGCTGGCTTCCTTTCAGTGCTCTGGGGATCATCACCCTCCAGGGAGTCAGGCTTGGTGTGAGGGGAACTTGCTGCTGGCTCCTGCAGTTCTGGTCTCAGAAGAGCTGCTTGAACATCACAAATTCTCTGCCCTGGTTGATTCACAACTGGTATTTGGCACCGTTGATGCGATTAATGCATTACAAGAGCCTTCCGAGCAGCAAAGTTGTGTCTATAAGGAAGCTGATGGTTTGAGGGGATTGCATATGGCCCAGGAGAGGCAAGGAGAATAGGAAACATATGTTAGGCACCCACAGGTACTGCAGAACCAAGCGAGTGTGAATTGCTAAAGCGTAGTTTACATCATTCGGTCAATAGGATGCACAGATGGAAGTCTGAATATATTGCTCAAATAGTGAGGTTTGAGTGCTGTAAGGGATCGCACGGCAGCTAACTTGAGCTTTGAACATAAATATGTAAATGACTTTGTTTGCTGTAGCAGTTGTGAACAAACACAATGGAATCAGAACCGTGTTTTATTCTGGGCAGCAGCATTGGCTGCTAACGCACAGGACATGGGTCATAGTGGGCAACGCTGATAGGAAATTCCAGCTACGGTGAGTGTGACCCACTGCAGAACCTTACTGACAAACCCGGGGTCTGTTGCTATGTCTAGTGTCAGGGAGTTCTTTCCTCCCTTCTCCGAGGGCGCTGCTGTGAAATTGAGTTGGAGTAGAGCTGTGTGTGTGGGCATTGCTGACCTGCAGAGCCTGAAAGTGGGGCTGAACCCAGAAAGAGTAAATTTGAGTGTGGCTTTTAAGAGCCTTTGGCTGAGGCTGTAGGGAAAAGCTATTCCCAGGACTCTGAGATGGTTTGTATGCTGTTGAACCTAGGCCTTAATTGTTATGCAGAAGCCTTGCTAAAGCATGTTGAAGTCAATCTGTTTATATTGTCAGAGGAAACCCTGCTCTGAATTTGGTCCCTGGTACTTGACCTCTGACTCTCCCCATCCACTTTCAGCTAGGGCTTCTGCTTCTCACTCCGTATGGTGAGGGGCTTTGGTGGCTCTGTTGGTGTCCCCCCCCCAGATTCATCAGTGGTGTCTGCAGCTGACATGTTTGGGGACACTTGCCACTGGCTTTTGCTGCAAGAGTATTCTGAGCCACACTGGAAAAGCAAGAGGAGATTTAGGAGGATGTAGTGTTGGGACCAGAGCAGCAATTTGCTGCCCGGGGAAGTCACACTGCTGTGGAGAAACACAGAGCAGCTCCAGTGTGGACAGGGGAGTGTAGAATCCACTGGTGTGTCTGCAGCACCCAGAGGGTCAGGGGTCCCTAAGGAATGTTAACCGGGAACCGTGGTGCGTGTAACTTAGTGCTGTCGCCTCAGCAGAGATGGGAGCTGGCACGTGGGTAGCCTTCGCTCGGATACTGCGTTGCAATGTGCTTTGCCAAAACGGAGTTTGGCTATTTTCATTCCGTGCAAGTGTGAAAAATGTTATCTGTTTAAGTTGCTTCTTTGCACTTCTCTGAATAAAAAATGGCTTTAATTAAATGAAGAAAGCGCTTTGACAAGTGATTTGTCTATAATACATACTTATGGTTTGTGGCATTTCAAAGAATAAATAACCAAGATGTTGAGGCTTAAACATTGGCTGCAGCACATGTTCTGTCAATTCTTTATCCGAGTGGGGATTTGGGCCCAAATCCTGCGTGTTCAGATCTTGCAGCACCTTTGGAGGCAGGGGAAGGTGGCACGGGGAGGAAACCAAGCTGGAAGCTGCTCAGGGAGTTTTGCACCAAGTAAGCTGTGGCTTGGTAAGGCACGGAAAAGCTGGGCTTTTCACCACAGGCAGCAGGAAACTTGTTACATTTGTACATAAAAAACCCCCAAAACAACAGAATAAATTGCAGCAGGTTGGGAAGAACAGAGATGCAGGAGTAGCTTTGCCACAGTCCCAGCAAGGCGACCTGCTCCCAGGAGGAGTGAGGAGCTGATTGTGGGTGAAAACTCAGTCAAAGGGGTGATGCTGGCGAGTCACCACCAAAGGAGGGGATTTGCAGCAAAACGCTTTCTGGGATTATTTGTGGTGATAGGATTTTGGCTTTGCTTTCTTGAGCATTGGAGATGACTCAAAAATGAAAGCATGGAGAGAAAAAAACCTTAAAAGAGTGAATCTCATGTTTTAAAATGTGCAGAGTGTACTTTATATTGCTTTCATTTATCACTTACCCCTTTGACCTGCTGAATCTTATGCAAAAGATCCAACTGAAAAGGTTGGATTCTTGGGAATACCCAGCAGCCCCTTTGTCTTCCAGGAAAAGGAGCAGCAGAAGCCTTGGGCTTAAAAAAAAAATAAAAGTCATCATGCTCAGTCTGTGGGCCTCATCCAACATAGTCACCGACTTTTGTGGGCAGAGTCCTGCTGCCAGTCAGCAAACTGAGATTCAAGTGCTTTGGGGTTGGTGTTGGTAGCTATAAACCTGTGAAATGTATGTGTCAACTGAGATGAATCCCGTGGGTTCTTGGTTTGTGGGACAGGGAATTCTCCTTTGGATTAGTAGACTTTAATGGGTTTAGATATGCAGTTTCACCTAGAGCTAGATGAACATAGCCAGGTTGCTCCAGTGAGCTTTGCCTGGCTATAGTGAGCTGGCACTGCTGAAAACCTGACAGTTCAGGAAAGCATTGTCACAAGGAGCAATTAACTGGAGGTGCTTCACTTTTTTAGCAGTGTCCTAACTTCTGCTGGGTCAGGAAATCCCGACTGCAGCAGGCACTTTGGAAAACTGGGTTTGTTTGCTGGTGTAACACGAGTTTGTGCCACTTTTCTCACTGTTCAGAGAATGGAATAATTGAGGCTGAGTGCTCTTTGTGTATGATGCGGTGGGTGGTGCTGAGAAGGTGTTGCTGCTGTTTGGAGGTTTCTTGGTGCTGCTCAGGCAAGTACCGGTCCGTGCTGCCCCGATGGGAGGATCGAGCCTGGCAGAGGCGCCTTGCCCCAGCGTTGCTGGCCACAGAGCACCGGGCTGGCATTCAGCTGAACCCAGGTTCAGGCCCGAGGCTGTGGAGCTCACCTCCCTGGTGCCCTGAAAGGGGCATGTCAGAGCCAGTCCTGTTGCTGAGGTGGATTGGGGCAGCCTGGAGTGTGGTGAGGGACAAGTCTGGTGCTGTTGGGAAGCTGCTCCAGCTGAAGCCTGGCTGAACTTTGCCTGATGTCGCTTTACTTCGCAAAGGAAAAGTGTGTGAGCATCCCAGAGGCAGCCAAGAGTGAGAGTATCGGCTTACTTTGGCAGCTGCGCTGGAGTAACAAGTGTCCGGGCTTTCCTGGTGGTTTGTGCCTCCAATTGTCATTACAACAGCCCAGAAAGAGCCCCAGCTCGGGGTGGAGGCAGGCGATGCAGCCGTTGGCATGCAGAGCCCTGCTCCCGGAGAGAAGAGGCAGTGTGACCTGTGCAGCAGGGTGCAGGGGTGGCCAGTTGCCTCTGCTCTTTCCTGGTGGTGAATTCCACATGGAGCTAGTGCTGAGAGCGACTCCGCTCTGTTCTGCGCAGCTGCAGTCTATCCCGGGGGTGCAGCCTCCCTCTTTATCGATTCCTGGTTTTTTTCTTTCTGACTCTCTGACACTTGCCACCTCCCTGCCAGCCTGGTGTGGCTGATCAAGCTGTTCAAACAACTGGAAGACATCAGAAGTTAAACACTCATTATTTTAATTTGATGCTAATCATGTGTTAATGAGACTAATCCTTGCAATGATTCAGGTAATTTGCTTAATGGCTGCTCAGAGTACAGATTACAGCAATCAGTCACGTCTGATAAGATGTCAGTTGTGGAGGAGGTTGTCAGGTGAACGAGGTGGGACAAGACGAAGGAGTAAGGTCTGACCTGGGCTAAGTCAGGAGCTGTAGTACTAGGAAGGAGAGGGATGAAACAGCTCATTGCACAGCCTTGTGCTTCCCAACTGGAGCCGTGGCTTCTGGCAGCCAGGGAAAAGTGTTTCAAATGAGGATACTTAAGGATTGTTCTGTCAGGGGGCTCCTGAAGTCCTTTGGGTCATGGCAAAGCCTTCAGGGATAAAAGCCTTCAGCATTGTTGGATGTAGTCTCATAGGTACTGGTTCTGATCCTTTGCTAGGATGGCATATGAGTATTGGAATTGGTGGAATTCCACTCTTCGATATTAAAAACTTGTCATGGGCCAATCCAAGTGGCTTTCTGCTTCTGGCCATGTGCCTGCTTCCCTGTCTTGCCTTCCCAGCTCCTTTCAGGGGCTGTTCTCTGGAGCATTGCAGCAGTAATGCTGGGATGCAGCACTGGTGCTGGAGGTGTCCCTGGGAGCGGTCTGGTTGGTCCTAGTCTGTGAGCATCAAGGTTGTGCTCTGCAGCCATACCCGGCTGTGCGTTACGCTTGGCTTTGTTCCTCATCGGTTTGAGTGGCGGAACCTTGACTGGGATGTATTGTATGTATTTTCCTTTGGAGTGCCTTGCAGCATTGCTTCTCCTGCTATCTGCCGTTCCCTTTTAAGCACTTTGGAGTAAAGACAAACCCCCACAAGTGTTTAGCTTGTTGTGAATGCTGTGCTAAGTACATGTCAGATAGCTATAAAATAGGTGTGTTTTTAGCTAATGGGAGACTGAAAGTCCAGCAATGGAGGAAAACAGGTTTGTGTATTATGATCACCACAACTTGTGTGTTTTGGTGTAGGTTTTGAGTACTGTTCAAGAGGAATTGTAGAAGGGTACACTTTGAGATTTAAACTCATGACTGAACTCTTCTATTGTTAGCACTTTTTTAATAAAGACTGAGACTTCTGGAAGTTTCTAGAAAAGGCAGTCATGCACATTAGACAGAGCACTTGGCCTGATGCTGTGCAATCTGTGCTGTGTTCCCAGCTGGCCTGCTCCAATGTAAGCTACTCTGGTTTTGCTCAGGTTCCTTTCCACCTCTTGGAAGATGGCACTTCTGCAGTTTAAAAGCTTTTCAGCATGAATGTTGCTGTTTACACACTTAACCTGTAAAGACAAAAAACATCAATAAAGATTTTTCTCTGCTGTGTAAGGCTCCTTCCTCCCAAACAGATCATTGTTTACCTGGGCAAGGTGGGCAGAACAATTAAGAAGGTGAGTCCTCCTTTTTGTACAGGTGAGGAAATGAGACATAGGGGAAATGTGTCACAAGGGACAGACTGGGAGTCAGATGAGTCCTGTGCTGTAATTACAAGGCTGTGTCTTCATTATTTATTGTACATTCTTTGTGTAAACTGGAAATCGATATTGCCACTGTTAGCAATTGAACTTGAGATCTTTTTAATGGTGCTTATATCCATGCTGTGTGCCAGCAGATATTTGCTAGATGAAGTGAGGCTTCTCTTTCAAGTTGAACAGAAATACTAATCCAATGTGAAAAAACACTGCTCGTTTAGAGTGAACCAAGACCAGGTTTAAATGAGAGGATACAGGTATGTGGATATTGCTGTCGTTATGTCTGGGCAATTGCCAGTGCCTGAGCCTTGCTGTAGGCACATCCGAAACCCCTGCATGAACCTCAGCACATGTGTGTTCAGAGAGGTGGAGTTGTCTGTGCATGGGTGATCTGTTAATCCATGGAAAATGCAATGGGAGACAGCCTTGTGTCACATGAGAAATACATAGCTCAACAGCTGCCCGGGGAGGAGGGACTGTGTTGTACCCTGTCCTGCCCCGCGGCAGGAGATCGTTTCAGGGCCCTCACTCAGAGTGCGTTGGAGCAGGTGGTACCCTGGGTACACGCATGTTTGGGGGAGGTGGGCTACAACACTGCTCATCAAGTGTATGTAGGCAAACCTGTTGTCTTAAACGTTGGAAAATGTGTCTGTATATATGTAGGAAAATGAGGTCAATCTGCAGAAGAGGGTTCAAGGCTGGACTGCCTGGTGTCTATATCAAAACCCTGAGGAAAGCAAGTCATAACGAGTACTGTTCTCCTGTGCAAGCTTAGGCAGATCCTGTCAGGGACTCTGTGTCAGGAGCTGAACTCCCTTGTGCAGAAGCAAATACTGCTGGGAAAAAACATGGCAAGAGGGGAGGAAGAGGCAGCACAGTTCAGATCAGTGCTGCTGATGTCAGGCAGCTAAAATACAGTCCTGAAGGCAAGGGATAGCATGGCTTTGGTAGCCATAGTAAGGCATTGGGTGGATTGTCAGCCTCCAGGATTTGTTAACAGCTGTTAACCGTGCTTAACCACTGTTAAAGGTGTGGTGAGCTGAGCTGCACATCACGGAACTGGTCTTAGCACTGCAGGAGCGCAGATGAGGGGTGTTCCATTGCCTTTTCCTATGTTGGAATGTAGGTACAGGTGCTAGGGCTTGAGATTCCTAAGGTAAGGAACACAGTGGCTTTTTGTAAATCTGGATTAGAATAAATTCATCACATCATTGTTTGCCGATTCAGGAATCAGAAAACATCTTCCGCTTGTCCTTACGATGCACTGCGGGAGTTCATTTGCTCAGTGATGTTTTGATGCAGCCATTTGCAGCAAAATATGCTTGAATTTAATCAATTTGCATCTCTGCTCAAGGCCAGAGCTGTCAGAGGCTTTAGCGGGCTGACATTGTCCTAAAGCACTCATTTAATGATTTAGAGCAAACAGATGGTTTTATTCTTTCCCATTAGAACCTTTCAGCTTTCCTAGGTCCAGAGAGATAATAATTACATCTCTTAGTTTGATTAAAATGCATGGTATTAATGTCTTACTCTGGTTGCAGCGGCCTTATTACTCTGTGGGTTTTAAGTGTTGCAGAGTTAACATCACAGGCAGTCTGTGCTGTGCAGGTCTCTGTGTCAGCTGATGGTGAACGCAGGGCCGTTATCTTGAAGGCTCAAAGGGCATAAGTGCATATTTGGTGCGGCTAAAACCGTCTGCCACACTGTGCTTGTCTGAATCTTGGAGTGGTTTTCTTGTGCGGTGTCTGTTAGATGGTATTTGGCCAAGCAGCCAACAGCCAGCAACAGCCATTGGATGTTGGTGTGGTCTTGACTAATGGGTTACAAAAATAGCATTGAAATTGGGGTAGAAAACACCCCTGCTCCTCAGGAGTGGAGAAGTGGCTTTGAATGTGCTTTCTGGTAAAGGAATTGGGGCTGTTTCCAGGAAAGTCAGCTCAGGGGTGTCACAGCAAGGGGCGCAAGAGGAAATGATGAGCAGAGAGGTCTCCTTCTAGATTTAGGCTGTGAGCTCATGTCTGAGGATACGTCTGTTCCTAAGTGTTTTCTGTTAGTCATTGAGGAAGGATGTGCCAGCGCTGCTGCAGGAATAGCTGAGCAAGTGCCCTTCACAGCCTTTTCTACTGAACAAGATGTGGGGAAGCTGCTGGGAATCTAGAGGTTGGTGGGTAACTTAACAGCAGGAGAATGCTTTTGTCTTTTGGGTAGGGTAGCTGGAGATGAGCTGTGAATTGGCTGATGGTGGGAGCTTCCCAACAGGGCGGTAGGAAGACCTGAAGTTGTTGGGATAGATAGCAGAGATCTACATGTTTGCGGGGAAGCAGGTGATGTCTGGGAGAGCTAGGAACACAGTGACGGAGAGGTGGAGCTTGGGCAGCAGATGAATTCTGTGCTGCGATTGCTGGTTTGACATAGATGTGCGTAGTCTTGTTGGGGAGGTGCAGGAGGCTGTGTTGTTCACTCAGGGTAGAGAGGCATGGTGTTGAAATGCTGAGCATGTGGAATTTGGGATTGGGATGAAGCGGGATCTTGTTAGGGCCTTGATTTCCTTTTTGAAGTGATTATGGAACATGAGTGCTGAAACTCCAAAGGAAAACCCCATCTGGTTAATTACAGTGGTTGGCAGTCCCAGTTTGTGTGTTTTATCTCCTATGCTGGTTGGTTGTGTGTGGTGGTCACTCAGCGATCACTCAAGCTGTCATTTTTGCAATTACTTGTGGGCACCTTAGGTTTATCAATGGCTTTTCCAGGCTGTAAGTTACCGATTTTGAGAGCATAATTTGTTTATAATACATGTTTTAACAGCGTGATTTGTTTGGTGTTTGTAATTAATTTTGAGCTTTGAGTCTAAAACTGCGTGAGAGATGGCTGTGGAGAGAGCTGTTACCTTGAAAATTGCTGCAAAGGACTTGTAGTGTAGCAGAACTCTGTCTCTTTTATTACTGGCTTCATCCCAGTCGTCTGGGGGCTGTGATTTAGGGACACCTAACACAGGGAACAAAAGGTGCCGCTGTAGGAACGGTGGAAGGGACACTTGCATCCCTTTAAAGCAGGTATGGATGTCAATTTTAAACTTCTCTGGCCCTGTACATAGATGCATGTTCTGCTTCTGCATGCTACAGTTTGTGCTTCTGCCTCTGCTGAATGAAGGGACTTGTAATAGGACAGTGTTCAAACCTCTTCAGTTTTGTGTTAAAAACTCTGATGGGAAGTGAGTCTTTCGGGGCAGCACATGTGCTGCTCAGCATTCCTGGCTGGCAGACTGTTCAAGTCTGTGTTCTACAAACTCTGTGTGAGGAGCTGGATGATTGTTCACTGTGGGGCTGGGGCGCTGGCTGCAGCCTGGCGCAGGATGCGGTCTGATCTCTGCTGTCTGGACTCTCTTATGGGATACGTGCAGAGCTCAGGCCATGGCGATGCTCTGCGATTCCTTTACCCCGAGGAGTGGAAAGCAGGAGGGCTGGAGGAAAATTCTAACTGGTTTTCCACTAACTTGTGTTTGGACAAGAGCACATTGGAAATGTTGTTATATTGTAGACTATTATCCCTCTAATTCCCTGTCCATCTGTAGGATAAGCGCTTCGGCTGCTTGTAGCCTCCATTGAGTCTATATCATACATAATGTATGACTGTATATGATAATGTGCCATGGATGTCAAATTCTATTTTATTAAATATAAGCTGCTCTTCCATCTGCGCGGTGGAGACCCTGTATATTGTTTGCCAAAAGAAGGCATCATTTCCAAGCATTACATAATTTCCCGTGGAAGGAGTGAGATACCTCGGGCTCTTCTCTCCATTAAATCATTACTACTCTATCAGTTCCAATTCCTTGTTGATGGTTTCCCCTTGCTGTGTTCGAGCAGTGTTAGACCGACAATTCGGCAGCCACGTGAGCTCAGCTGAGCCCGTCTGCCAACTATCCCAACGGCTGGATCTGTGACTGCTGTAACTCCACCGGCTGCAGGGTCACAGCAAGAGTTGACGCCGGTGCCACTCTGGTCTCCCACCCAGCCTTTTCCTGCAGCTGCCCCATGCTCCAGGCATGGCGAGACCTTCATACGAGCAGGGACACAACTGTTAGCCGTGGCGGTTTCAGCCTTGGCAGACAATCTGCTAGGACCCTCGCTTGGCATCTATCAGTGGTTCCAAAAAAGCAACCTTGTCATGGCTGCCTTTTTATTTTCCCCCTCCTTCCTTTGCAGAGATATCTCATTGTTTGTGTGCACACGAGTCTGTGCCTGCGTGTCTCGTGATGCTCCGGCACAGGGATTGACAGGAACCAGAAGCCGGGTTCATCAGAGACACGGGTTTGTGATCCAGAATTGCAGTGACTGATCTGTGCCAGCACAGACCTAGACTGGCCAGATAGACAGAACAGGAGGAAAACGGGATGCCAAAAAGAAAGAAGCTGAAACCTAATTAATCAGAAACAAATAAGTCATCTTAATGGCAGCGCATAAGTGGTACCGATTTAATTGGAGAGCACCCTGTGTTCCGTCAGGATGACATCGTGCAGTAATTCTACTGCCAGTTACTGCCGTCAGAACTGCTGAATAGCAAGAACCAAGTGAGTTACTGCTGCAAATAGTCTGTATTCTGCACAATTAGAGCTGGTGTTTGAAGCTTCAGGTATGGTTAGAACTCCTTCCCTCTCAGCATACCTGTGAGGCCAGGTTTGGTTTGTGGTTTTTTGCCTTCGTGAGCACATGAATCATACAGCTAGGGTCCACAGAGCACAGGGCGGTGGCTGATAGGTTTTGTCTGTGCATGGGATCCTGCCCACGAGCACCTCGAGTCTGTTTGCCCTGTGCATGGAATGCTGACGGCAGAGTTAGGTGTCACAGAGTTTGTAGTGCTCTGTGTCTGGAATAAAGGGAAGGGGATTCAAGAAAGCAAGATAGATGTGCTGGTGTGGTAATGTGGTAGACGACAGCAACGGTCAGGAGTGTTCTGAGGGAATCCTAGGGAGTCTGGTGTGTGACAGGAGGAGCTGTGGATGGGTAGTTGGTCACACCAGAAGCGGTGGTGGTGTATGAAGGGTGATGTCGAGTTACCAAAGGTCTCAGGGAGCAGGAAAGAGACAACTGAAGGGGAAGAGATGCCATCCAGCTGATCAGCCCCACCCTGTATCCAGAGAATGCGAAAGAGAAGAGTGCTGGGAAGAAGCAGCAGAGCTGGCCTTCAGTCAGTGGGGTTTAATCGCTTGGCGTGAGGAGGAGAGCCAGCAAGAAGAGCCAATGTAGCAGGACTTCTTTGCCCTTCTGCCTGGATTTGCTGCAAGCCTGTTGGTTGCGTATAGAAATGCATTTAAAGGGTGAGTGCTCTTAAAGGCTTGATGCAGTCAGTTGTTGTTCCTAGAAGTGCAGTAATTAACCAAGCTGGTGACAACCAGATACCTGGTTAAGGGAAGAGTCTGAACATTTCTGGGTTTAGGGTATCCTAAGTGATGCTGGGAATGTGTTGTATCATTTGAGAAAGATGGCCTGTGGTGCTGAAGACCAACCTACGCTTGCTGGCAAAGTGAGAACTTGAGGTGTTCAGGGCAGGGCAGGTAGAAGAGGGCAGTCACAGGCGTTGGCAGCCCTGGGATAGAGGCAATGGGAAGAGTGACACCTTGGTCCGGGTGCCAAGTCTGACGTGCTGACCTCTGTTTGGTGTCATCTGGCATTCAGTTCTCATCAGACCCTGTGGACTGAAAAAACACAGCCCCGAAGAACAAGAGAGAAAGATCCCTTCTGTTTCCTTGGTTACAGAAGAAGATGAATACATTACATGGAAGAAAAGCCTCAGTGCATTCTGAGTGGCCATTTGTGACAACGGTCCTTTCAGTGTTTGCCTTGGGAAGGATGCACAGGAGCTCCTCCTCCTGGACACGCCTTTCACCTTCATCAAGGGCTGAAAGTCCCACAGGGACCCGTGCTGGGGCCAGGGCTCTGCCGGGGCTGCGAGGCGACGATCAGGGGCTGCCTGCTCCCAGCATGGGGCTCGGGACAGGAGTAGTTGTGGGGTTGTTTACCACCTCAGCTGTTCATCAAGGTAACCCCTTGTTTACGACAGTCTCAAAACTGAAATGAGTTGAAGTCTGAAGACTGATTTAGCAATCTGCACAGCCTTGTTTGCTACTTGCTGGCCTTGCAAAGCTGAAGTGTGACTTTGGGTATTTCCATATGGAGCTGTTTCACCAGCGTGAGGTGCGAATGTCATATTCCTCCTCCCTAGGAACATCATTTGTGGATTACTGTATTTGCACTTAAAACTCTTTTCTTTTTAACCTAGTTGATGTCATTTTAGGAATTGTTTGAGCTAAGCAAGCAAGCGAGCTGTCTATATTGTAGAGTAAGCGGCTCCTGGATAGCTGTGTTGTTTTAATTATGTGTGTGTGTGTGTTACATAAATGTTCCAGTGTTGCTCACTGAATCCATCAAGACTGGAGGCGTCCAGGTACCACATTTGCTTGGATCTTGCAACACATTACACTTCTCATAATTCTAGTCCTGTCTCCATTCCAAAGGTGCCTGCAGCTTTTCCACTGCATTCACACATCTCTTCCCAACTGGATTGCTTTCCTAGTCTTGTGGAAAGGAGTTTTTGGTGACAACTGCTTAGCTTGTAAAAAATGCTTTTAATCAAAGTTGCAGAGAAGGGAATTCATGGTGGGGATGTGGCAAAACCGTGAGCGGAAGAAACATCTTCAAAGCACCAGTTTTCCACTTTGATTATGGAAGCCCTGATGGAAAGACTGGGTGAAGTCTGTAGGTGAGCCACCAGGTGACATCCCAGGGAACAGGTTTGTACAGGGAGATGAAAAGGAGAGAAATGAACTGCAGGTAAAACCAGAAAGGAGTGGTGACTGCGTGTGCATTACTTGTAGTGGAGGCTGGGATACAGGTCATTTATTCAAGGATGGTGATTTCAGGTGTGGCACGTGTGAAGGGTTTGTTGTGCTGTCTAGGTGGATTCTCTCTGAGCCGCTGCAGGAAGGCATCTGGCCAGCCTAGGAACCCTCAGACTAATGGCAGCAGAAAGGGCCAGGAGGTGCTTTGCATCCATTGTGTGAAGGAGGGGCCATAGTAGCTGTTGCTGAGGATGGAATTAGATAGGATTAAAAAAAAAAAAAAAGGGGGGGGGGGTAGTTCTTTAACATGACACAGCAGTAAAATCAAGCATGCAGTGACCTTAGGAGCTTGTTTGTTCTAAGCAAGACATGGCTGGGGAGGGCAATGCTCTTGAAGGGTGAAACACTGTCCTTTTGGAATCACCACTGTGGAGTGGGTGAGCTATCTGGATCTCTGCAGGGAAGCGGTGGAGCTGGACATTGCTGATCACAGTGTTGTTGTGCAATTGTAAGTGAAGCCTTCCCATCACTTGCATGTTCAGCAGTGTCATTTGATCACACCTGGGCATCATGCAGCGACACGATGCTGCAGCACGCAGGCAGATGCTTCTTGGAACAAGGGGCTTAGGGGATCATTTCGTTAATTTTTGCCACTAACAAGTCTCAGACGTGAAAAGTTAACACAGTTTGGAAGACTTTCTCTTCTTCTTTCTGGCACTCAAAAGTTCAGAATGCTTTTGTGCATTCCAAGCAGTCCTGCCCAGATCTGCCACCTGTTCCATAATGCTGGGTACAGGCAGGGTATAGTTCTTTTCCATATGGGCAGCGTAATTCCATTAAGTAGCAATCCAGCACTCTTTTTTTAACATTAAACCTCGAGAGTTAATCATCCATCTGTGTGTAATCATTGATTCCATTAAGCCTTATGGCCTTGTCAGATTATCAAACATTTTAAACAGCACTTTTTTTTCCCAGCAAAGCATTTGTTAGGGGGCACACTTGGATCAAGCTTTTCAAGGCACACTCCTGTCTCATATATGCATTTATATTCTCCAAACTCTCTCCCTTTTCTGAAAGACAAAGCTTCCCTGTGCAGCGTGTGCTGAAAACGGCCCTGAACCACTGGGGTGTTTCTGGACAGGCAGTGCCTGGGCCTTTGCTTGATGTTAACAACCACTGCCAACCCCCCCAACACCCGCACACCCCTGCTTCTCTCCCTGGCGATTCAACACTCGGACACTTACCCATATTTTCAGTTAAACTGAAAATTGGGGGAATTGGGGTTTGGTTGGCATGAGAACAGACCCAGACCTGCAGGTGGACTGATGCATCCAACCTTTGTTGTTATCAAAACAGGGGAAGCTGATTGTGAGACGGGCACGTGGAGTTTGTCATGGGAAAACAGAACCAGGAAAGATGTTTCACATAGGGTTGGAAAAATAACGGCATGGTATTCCTGGAATCAACCACGTTCTGGAGTGACTGCTTAAATGTGACAGTAGAACCTTCTATAAGCGTATAATCACAGCTCTTGTCCAGCAGTCCCTGCAGCTGGAGTTCAGGTGTGGTGTCTGTGTGGAGAGGAGGGAAGTGGCCTCAGAGCTGCTTGGCAAATCCATGGCCCTGAAGAGAGGGAGCATCTGGTCACTAGTGCTGGTAATGGGTAAAGAGTGGTGAACAGTCCCAATCAGTGCTTTCCTTTTCCAAATGTTTCTTCCCTCCCTACATCTTGATTTCCACTTAGTATCAGTGCAAGGATACATGGATGCTGCATGGTGAAGGAACTGGGATGGTCAGGATAAGCTGGGCATCTCTTTCCCGTTCCAGGCACTGATCAGAAGTGGTTGACAGGAGATCTATTCTTTCAATGCGGCATCCGAACTGTGAAATGTCAGTGGAGAATGTTGCCTGGTGATGGTGGAGCAGCAGGAGGCTCTCACCCAGCTAGAATTTGTGATGTACCAGGAAAGGAAGGGTGTGAGAGAGGGTGGCTGGTAGAGACGGGGTGCAGAGCACTGCCTCAAGCTTGCAGTGTCATGGGAAGGGGCGCACGACAGCTGGGAGCGTCTCTGGGACAGGACTCCAGGCGTGCCCGTGATGCGTTACTTCTGGAGGAGCTGATTCATTCATTTGGTGTTTATGGTTCAGCTTTCAAGTCACGTAACCCAAATCTCTGAATGAAGTTGTGGACTAGAAGCGTGTGTGGATGGGGAAGAAGCTGCTTCACACAAATGCTGGGAAGTGCACCTTGAGCAATACATGTGGTGTGTACCCTTAGGTTGTGTATCTATACAGCACTGTGTGCTCTTGGATTGAGTTTTTGTCTCCTGATGCTAGCCAGCCTTTTCACTGCCTTCAACTGCTGCCTTGCTCATTGTCGTTCCCCTTATATTTCCATCAGAATTCCCTTTCTGATGGGCCTGGGTCAGATTTGCTGTGTGTTCATTACAGATAATTTATCCTGTGAAAAGTACATATTTTAGCTTGATATTTGATGATGCTGTTTACTCAAAACCTTTTTTGATTAAGAACCTGTGAAGGCTCTTGGGTGGTAAGGAGAAAAGGTGACTAGAGAAGTGGTCAGGGTTTTCTTTTGAAAGAGTTCATGAATTTCAGAATCTATGAAGTGCTGGCAAAGAACCAAAATACCACGTTTTACTCCAACCACTGTGTTTGCTACTGAACCTGATTAAAAACAACAACAAAAAAGCCAGGCAGGGGGGTTTGTTTCATATTCCCCTGTTAATTACACTAATTTTTATTCCTGAAAAATATTAGAGTGATAATTAGGCCACACATCACGCATGGTTGGATAAATACTATTTACATGTTGAGAAAAGGGGGCAGAAGAATTGCATCTAATGAAAGGAAGCAGTGCCAAATAGCATGGAGATCTGTGTTTCTCATACAGAAATCAGCTTCATTCAACTCTTCTGAGCTGGGACGTCTCTCAGGGTGCTCAGGGAGGCACAGCCACATTCTGCATCCACGCTCCTCCAGAACAGGATGGTGTCGTGGTTTGGTTTGTGGATGTTTCAGTAACTGTGTTCCGTGCAGCACAAAGGCCGTGGTCTCTGAACAGGATCTTCAGAGAGTTGCTCAGTTCTAGTGTTTTGGGCAAAGACCAGTTGATGCTGAGCTCCACTTCACTTCAAGGCAGCCATGTGTTGGTTGAAAGTCACTGTCTGGGATTAAAGGTTTGTTTGGTTTAAAAAAAAACAAACCCAAAAGTAAGGACTTTAGGGACTTGTGTTTGGCCTGGTGAGTTCATGTGCACCTGTGCAGGCATCCCAGCAGCCAGAGTACTTTTTCCATCTCAAAGCCTTAGAATTGTGCATCGATTGCCTGCCAGTGTCCTTTCAGGCTGTGCTGTCTCAGCAAGGCGTGTTTTACTGACCTGGCTGTAAATAGTATTTATTGTTAACTGTGCAGAGTGTGCGAGGGCAGAAGACGTGGATCAGCCATTCCTGTTACTCTGCTGTGAGTACATACAGGGAACTGTGTATCCCTGTCTGTTCCTGCTGAGGGGATAATGCCTGGGGTCCCTGCCACAAGCTGCATGGGTTGGGGTTCCTGTGTGTATTCTGAAGGTTGTGTCCAGTCTGGCTGCTGGAATGCTGATGGTGGAATTCCAGTTAGGATGATTGAAACCAGCAGTGTCCTGTGGGGCAGCGTCTGGAATTGCAGGGTGCTCTGAATTCTGCAGATGACTTCTGCTTGCAGGGTACTGAGACAAGAGCAGCATGAGGTGTGAATGGAATGAATCCGGCGTGTGTGCCCCTAGCACTCTGAGTCTGAAATGATGTCTGCTTCTGGCCCTGTGGGGACTTCATCTCTGGGGCATCCTGGATAGTTCCAATAGTCACCTGAAGTCCTGCGTCAGCAGAGGTGGGCTCTGTGTGTTGGACAGTGCTTCCTGGGAGCAAGGATGCCCTGTGAGAGAGTGGGAGTGCTCATGTTGCTGGGACATGTCGTGGCACACTGGTGGAGTTTGGCAGTAGCTGGCTTGTAACGAGGCTCCAGGGTGGCTCCTTTCCTACCAGCATTTGTCATTCTGGTATAGGTTTTGTACGGGATGTCTTTGTGTGTTGGCTCCTAGTTCTTGAGGTGTGCAGAGGTGGGGCAGTATGGAAGCTGGTTTGGATCCTGCTCGTATTAGGCAAAAGAGTGGGGGAAAAATGTACAGCATCCCCTTGGAAACTTCTAATCCTAAAATTTTGAAATTTAAAAGGTGTCAGAGGTGGCATTTGTGAAACTTAAGAGTGGAAACAGGGAGCATTCTACCCAGCAAGCAAAGCACCTGAAGAGCTGATACCCAGGAACAATGCAATCAGCCATCAATTTCAAAGTTTCTGGGTGTTTTTTTTCCCCCAAATTACAAGATTTCTGCTATGTTTTCTCCCCAAATTCCAAAAGTACAAAGAAGAGCAGCACCTGGAATTGATGTTCGTGTCCTCTGATCAGGTACAAGGTGCTTGAAAAGCATTAGTAGCGTATTTCCCCTTGCTTTAAGCCACACCCTAAGTGTTGGATGTGACAGACATGAGGAAATAACTCTGCCGCTCTCCTAGGCTGTCAGTTTGCACCATGTGCCACACAAGCCCAGGGGCAAACAGTCGTCCAGTGTGGTGTCTGCCCAGAAACGTGCCCGGCTCTCTCTTCTCTCTGTCGCAGAGGGGGTGTTTCCTCCTGCGGGCTCGTGCGAGGGCATACCCACTGCGTCCTGTTTGAAGCCATTAGGAAAGTTGCCTTTCTCCAATCAAAGAGAGGTATTAGTGAAATGAATGGGAGTAATTAAATCTAATTTAGTCATGTAAATGAGTTTAATTAAAAGAAATCTACCCTCTAATAACTTCAGGGGGAAACGCCGCTCCGTACGGAGTTTGGGATTTAGTTAAGCTAACAAGACACAATAGCTGAACTGATGAGAGTGCGGTGGTGTAATCTGCTTATGTAAACACTGGCACAACCCGCGTTTGGGGGTGAGGCAGGAGGTGCTGAGGCGGCAGGAGGCTGGGCACCGTGGGTGCGATGGCCATAGGAGACACCTTGGTATCTCCCCTTGGCTTCAAAGTCCTACTTAGTCATCTCTGATGTGCGTAAGGGGTTCAGAGCTTGTGGGAACCCAGTCGACAGCAATAATTGCTGTAAATGGAGTGAGCGTTTGGGTGGGTGATTGGGCAGCTGGTGAAGTGGGTGGTAGGATTCCAAAGATGGGCAGAGCTGAGGTTTGGTTTGTGGCTGATAGCTCAGAAAACCAGGAAGATCAATTGTTTTTGGGGAAGTGTAGTGTATTTGGGTTTGTTTTTATCTTTCTATTACCTTTGGGTTTTATCTCCCAAATGATTTTTCTGAACACTGACCAAAGAGGTTTGTTTGATGTTCATGTATCGTAGAATCATAGATCGTCCTGAGTTGGAAGGGACTCACAAGGAGCATTGAGTCCAATTCCTGTCCATGTTTAATTTTAACAGCCTGGACTCAAATAGTACATGATTACTGCTAAACGTCATGGTGGTTCTGGGTTAGGAGCAGCATGTAATTCATTGCTCAACAGGAGTTGTCATTTCAAGGCCATCTACGCCTTTCCCTTCAGAACACGTACATGTACCTGGAGGTCTGGTTTGAGGAAGGGTTTCAGATGGGGTTAGCTGAGATGATTGAAGTAATTTCCTCTTGCATTCTCACTGCATCAGGTTCGTGGTCTGCAGTGAACAGCCCCATCTGTGCCACGGTGCCACCACCATTCAGGTTTGGTGTTCTTCGAAGATGCAGGCATGTACTGGGTAACTCCTGCCACAAATAACCTTACTGATGTGATACCATTCTCAGGAGAATGCTGTGTGCTGCTGCTGGTTTCATGCATGGAAAGCTCTGAGGTTTTAGAGGGTTTTAGATCTGCATGATGATTTTTCCAGCTTAATGTAAACCAAGTGGGACAAAATTTGGCCTGTTAATTTAACTGCAGTTAAGATCTGCCTGTCAGAAATCTAACCCAAGTATGGTCTCACACAGAGCAGCGCTCATCTCCTGATTGGTGCTAGCTTGGTGCTGTATGATGAATGGAGGGGTTTTAGATGTCGATCAGGTCCTGTAGCAGATAAGAATGAGTATCAGTAAGCCCAGATGCGCGTAAGGGGCCCAGCTATAACTGGGGTGTGGGTTTGATTGTTGTTTTTTTACGTGAATGCTGCTTTCTGACAGCAGTTGCTGACTGGGAGGTCCCATCGTATGTTGGCTCTTTCATGCTCTTTTGATTTCCTGAACCTAATCTCGTATAACACTTCATTTCTTCTTCAATAACAGTTAGCATTCTGCATCTTGAATGTAAAGTGATGTTTTCAGATGAGCATGTATATTTTAATGGGATGAAGCAGGCTTCTAAAGAGTTTGAATATTTGATTCTAATCACCCGCGTGTGGGCTCAGCTCTGTGTCCACAGCTCTCTGCTGCGTTTCCTCTCCTTCACTGGCAAATCCTTTCTCAGGCGGACACTTCCCATCACTTCTGTGCCCATCACTGCCAGACACAGAGCCTCTTTGTAAAGGAAAGAAACCATTAAGGTTGGAAAAGACCTCTAAACACATCCAGTCCAACCATCAGCCCAGGCCCATTGTGCTGACTAAACTATCTCCATGTGCAACATCTGCATGTTTGCTGAACCTTCCAGGTCTGGAGACTTCACCACTGCCCTGAGCAGCCCCCGTCAGTGCTTTTTATGACCCCATCGCTTCTTTCCCTTCTCTCTTGGCACAGGGCACTATTTTAGGTTTGCTGTTTGAAAGAGAAGAGTGTGTTTTGTTCAGGCAGCTTCAATAACCAATGTCCTGCAGTGGTTATTGGCTTGCGTTGGCTTAACTGAAATTAAAACAATATTTTTTCCCTGGAAATTATTTGCTGCTTCTTTTTTTTTTTTTTTCCCCAAGATGGTTCATCAGCACAGTGCAGTCAGTGAGAGCTGTCAGTGCTCCACCTGAATGTATGCAGGTTTACCAGCCTCGCAGGAAAAGGCAGCCAGGACATAAAGTTTCTTGTTACTTGTCTGTGCTGGCAGAGACTCAAATGAAAAGGGAAACTTGGGAGAAGTTGTTTGAGTTAGCGAGCTGCTGGAAACTTTGAATCAAGCTGCTGGGCTTTGCAGAACTCTGCAAAGTTCTGGTGCACTGGTGTCTGCGTGACTCCTGGCCACCTTTAACATGCGTTATATGTGCGTGGTGAGCTCCTGTCCCGTTTGTTGTTCATGATGTATGGAAATAAAATGACCGTGTATTTTAGGTGCTTAGATTTGTGTTTATGTGCTATGGCTGAGTGCATGTTTGTAAAAACTGTCCTTCACGTAGCCCCCTCAGTGCCTGAGCACCTCTCAGAGGGGCAGAGACTCCTTTCTGTCTGTGTTGGGTGCACTGGAGGAAGAGGTGGAGTTCCAGGTTGGATGAGTAGTCCTGACTGTGTGCTTCCTTTGTGGAGCACGAGGTGGTCACTTCATAAGATCTGAGAACCTAAACATCTCCAGGAAATGAGAGCTGGGCTGTCCATAGGCATCGCTGTTCCTGGGATAACGGGCTAAGTGGGAGTAGTACCAGTATAGTAACGTGAGAATGCGTGTATTGATTCTGTATGGAAATGCCATAAACGAACAGCACCTTGTACCTAGAGTTGCTGTGGCCAGCCAGAGACCATTGTCATGCAGTCCATCTCAGAACAGGAGTGTTTCTGGTGGACAGGATAAGCACAGATGTTGCTGTGGTGCTGAACGCCCAAGCCAGCCTGGCCAGAGTGCAAATGCATGAGTAATGCCAACCCTATGCTCCAGAGCAGGTCTGTGTCCCCTTCCTAGGGGACAGGAAGAGGAACTAAAGCAGCAAATAATTGCTTTTGCTTCTACCCATCTTCAGCTTTTAAGCACCATGAGAGGAGGATGAATCCTCAGAGGTGCAGCCCAAGGGATAGAGGGTGCATGGATTCTCAGTGTCCTTTTCTGAGCTGACAGTGTGGTTAGGCAGGGCCATTAGTTGCTGGAAGGAAAGGAATATGAGCAATAGGAACAGTAGTACCTGCTGCGCAAGTGTCTGTGTCTGCCCTGGCCTTCACAGGCTTGGGTACTAGAATCACTTGGTTGGAAAAAATGCTTGAGATCATTGAGTCCAACCATCCCTATCCAATACTAAACCATCCCTGAGCACCTCATGTGTCCATCCTTTAAACCCCTACAGGGGTGGGGACTCGGCTGTCCTTGGATGCTCCCAAGAAGCCCCTGCTGCAGGGACAGAGCCAGGAAGCCCCAGTCCCATGGCTGGGTGCCAGCTGTCCAGTTCTTGTCCTGTGCACGCAGTGTGCGTGAAGGTAGAATTTGATTTGATAGGGACTGCAGCAGCTGTGCTAGTCCGTAAAAATAGAGTACAGCAAACTCCACTGTTTCTATGACTGCTAAACAAAATGCCAAGTTGTGCTGTTACTGCACCTTCTGTAAATAGGGACGAAATCCCCCATTTGATTGCACTACTTGGGACTGACACCAGAGAGCAAAATTTATCCTAATAACTCTGTGCCCCTCAAATTACATCAGATCTCATTGGGTTATTTAAATCACACAAGGCTCTGATCTCTGTTTTATTTGCTCACCATCCTGAGCCTCCTGTAGCTCTAGTGTGCAGTGTGGCTCTGGGGCTTGGAGGAGGGTGCAGAGGCGGGCTGGTATGTGCCGAAGCGCAGGGGTGAGCAGAGTCAGAGGCAGCTGGGGATGCATCCTGCTGTTTTCAGGACATGTGGGCAGACAAACCTCTTTGGGGAGGCTGAAGTTAGCATGGCAGCCTCGCGCTTTCTTCTTCCCCCACTCCCAAAGGCGTTTGCCGTGGTTGTGTGTGAAGTGGATGATGCTTAATTGAGCGCTTCTGGATAGGGATGTGTCGGGAACACAAAATAGTCATCTGTATGAAAAGGGTGTTTGTGTATTAATGTGCGTTTCCTTCATGCATTCCTGATTCCATTAGTGGTGGAGGCATTGTGTAATAGAATAGAAATGATTAACTTTAATTGCCCTCCTTTGTTGGGAAAATAGACATGTAATTAAAAATCTGACATGCATTGTACTTTTTTCTTCGACAATTTGCTTGCTGGCATCTCCTCAGGAGGAAATTCCTTAAGGGCCTCACCACTTCTCCAGATACCTCGCCAGACTCTGTTGTTCAGAAATCAGCCTGTTTCTGGTGCCTGGGCTGTCGTGGCGGGCTGGCAAATCTCCACGGTCGCTCCCACTTTTCCCAGGAGGAAAATAGCTGTTGTCTTAATGGCGTGGGATACTTTGGAGTAGGGATTTAGCAGAAAATCAGGTGCTTTAGAAAGGTTCCTAGGAAGAGAGCATACTAGAAACCGTAACACCAGGATTATTGGTGGCTGCAAGGTTGGCGAGTGGGTGCCTTATGCTTCCTACCTGAACAATCGTGGCTGTCTTGTCAGGTCTCAGCCCTCTCCAGATTTGTAGTGTTTGGCACTTGAGTATCTTGAGCACTGCTTCCTAGCACAGAACACCTTGTGAGAAGTAATGGCATTAATTAAAACATGAAATAACGGTATAGAAACACTGTTTGTGTTGGGTAAAAGAGCCACATCTGAACTGCAGAGCACTAAATCGTGTCTGCTAACTGCAACTATTATTGGGAAACTAAGCTGGGTGTTAGTAGAATCAGGTGATCTTGCCACTCCTTCTTATTTTGATTTTTACACCTGTGTTTTCCTTGGATCTTCTTCCTACTTTCTAGTGCATTTGGATGTTTTTCTTCCTAGTTTCGTATTCTTGCCTTCTCTGTGGGAGTTCCTGTCCCTTTTTCTATCCTTCAGTTCCATGGGACAGTGCTCAGTTACTGACCCGAGATGTTTCATCCTGGCCTAGTGCTGTGAGCACAGCAGAGTGAGACTGTGGGTTGGTTTAGTGGCAGGTAGAAGGTGTCTGTGTGGGATCAGGTGATTTGCTGCCTCCTGAATTGCCAGGGCTGGGCTGGTGAATGGCAGAGAAGAGGGAGCCTGAGCTGTCAAGGTGTGTCGTGCCTGGATGAGTGAATTTTAGCCTACGCCAGTGAAGGCAGGTGGAGCTTGGTGATGACCCACTTACTGTCTGAACAAGGGCATCGCGCTGCCCGCAGTGCCGCCTCCCTTCAGGTTGTGTAGACGTCAGAGACAGCAGCAGGTGGGAGATGAGGATGTGCCAGGGCCCAGGCTCTTCTTAGAGCCCAGCTTTAGAGCTGGTGGTTGAGCCGTGTGCTCTGCCTGTTACGATTTCTCTGGGTGCAGATGGGTTGCTTTTAGTCTGTACAGTCTCCACCTGGTGACTCTGCCACTTTATTGGAGATAAGAATAACTGAGAGAGGGCAATGTAAAACCTTCTCTCACCTCGTTTGGCTGCTTGGAGAGCCAGGATGTGGTCTCAGCATGAATTAGACCAACATGGGTTAGGACAGATGATTCATGATACCTACAGCAAGGTTCAGGCTGTTGATCCCTTCAGAGAAAATGGCTACGAGCCAGGAGATGTGGTTGGTTTTGCCAGTTCCTGCTGTGTCCTTGTGTCTTCTGCCTGGGGGACGTGGACCAGTAGGTGTGATGAGCAGCAGCAAGCACAAACTGGGAAGAATGGCAGCCTGTGTATAGGAGCTGTGATTCCTGCCCAGTTCTCGCTTCTGTAGCATAGGTGCAAGTCTCTCATTTCTGATGGGACCACCACTGGGACTGGGGAACCCATGGTTATCAGGGCATGAAGGATCAGTTCTAATCCAGTGATCTCAGCTGAACTTCCAGTTATAAGCAAAACAGGGAGCCAGACTTCTGTTCTCCAAAGATAATTCCTCAGTTTTAGTTGAGGAGGATCCTCAGTGTCATGGGTCCTAACTTGGAGGAATGCATGGGATGTTTGTGTCAAATTAAATGAAAGCAAAACTCCAGGTGAGCAGAAGGATGTACCTGCAAAACTTGGATCGTGTCACCTTTTAAATATTTTCTGTGGGAAATGAGGTACAGTTCTTTCACCAGCTCATTGCTCCATGAAGTCAGCTGAACACAGATGAAGCGTTGCTGCTTGCATTGACAGATCCTGGTTGCTGAAGAAACCACTGGTGTGAGATGCTGTTCCCAGAAGCTTCAGGAAGATGCTCAGCCCGATTGAGGGGCCCCTTTACCAATCTTAAGAGATGTATTTGTGGGAACAAAGATGTTCTCATACCACCCTGCGAGAATGAGATGATGCCCTCCTGCAGAACAGCTCTACCGTGCAGACTCAGTGGATGCTTTGTGTTATCAGGGGATGGAGGTGTCAATAAGCTAATTAACAAATAGCCATCAGAAGGCACACGCAGATAGTCAGGATTTAACAATCTTAATCACTTTCCAAGTGACAGATTTCTTGCTCTCAGAGTAGTTGTGGATTTCAGCCATTGATGGTCACTGAGTAAGAAGAAATTGCACGCATTAGTATGGCAGAGAGGGAAGAAAGGAAGAAAGGTGGAGGTGGTTTCCTGCGTGGAAGAACTTGGGGTGTGGATGGTGCTGGCACGGATGCAGGTGGCACAGCAATTTGGGCCTCTTATGTTCCCAAACAACTGTACTAATGAATGGATAAGGGATAGAAGTGCTGCTGAAAAAGGAGTGAACATGTGTGCCACAGGACAGGGGGAGTTAGAGGCTCTGTACTTATAGGTGTGTTCAGGTCCTCAGAATGCAGTTGCTTTCTCAGATGTTGAAGTGAATTAGTGGATGAAAGATAATTTCTTCTCTTGGATTATGCAAAGAGAAGAGGAAGTCTTACAGGAAGCCTGGGAAATACACTTGCAATGACAGCTTCTTGTGGACCTACAGCCCTTTGTCACTAGTTCATTCTCCTTAGGAGGTGCCCGCAATCTCTAATGAACTCAGGCATACTCAATGCGTTCTGTTTTCATTTTATAGCAAGTGCTTGATCAGTTTAGAGAAAGGGAATGAGGGGTACAAGGGTTTAATGGCACCAGAATCAGGTAAGGAATGGGGAACTGCTTGAGCTCTGAAGATGGTTGAACACTGGATAAAGCTGTGCAGTGGGTTGTAAGGGGTTGTGAGAGCTTAGAGGGAAAGGTCATCTCTGGGAAATGTGTGTGGTTTTATGATGCTACGATGTGCTTCATGTATGCACCGAGACAGTCAGGTTTTGGTCCCCTTTCTTTGATTCCCCCTCCATTGTTTTCCCTGGTCCATTTTGAGACTTTGCTTGCATGGCAGATACTGGTAATTACAGAAATATGGTAGCAGCAGCTCTTCCTAGCTGGGTGAACCAAGAGCAGGTCCTCTCATGTATCACCGTGACCTCAGCAATGGAATGGCACGAGGAGGTTTGGAAGGAGCAGCAGTGTGGATCCACAGGTGCTGGTTTGGGTGGATGCAGAGCAATTGTCACCCTGATGAAAGCTGAGCAGATGCCCGGTACCTCTGGGAATATTGGCTGTGGTCCGAGATGGAAATAATTGCAGGGGACACCACTTAAATTCCAACCCACCAGCTCCCAGTAACACCCTGAGGGATCTGCAGCTGGGGAGCAGGGTGCTCTGGCCGGTTGCTCGAGGGGGCTGCAGTGGGGCTCCCCAGAGGCGTGCTCCAGGGGCTGGCGCTGTTGCTGTGTTGATGGTTGTTCCCAGCTCTTCCCTGGTCTGTGGGAAGGCTCGCGCTCTTTATCTCTGCCACACTTCATTCTGTCCATCTTTATGTGGTCTGCGTTGTTTGGATCTTCTATTGTCATTATTCAAAACATGAATAGAAGTGAGTATCCTCTAAGTTATGAATGTAATCAATTTTGAGTCTTTAATTGCAATTTTTTTTCCATAAAATTCTTTTAATTTAGTCTAATATAATGGCACATCAAGCAGTAATGGGTACATTAAATTGAATCATGATGTTCATATACACATTTTACGACACAATCAAATATCCCAATGCATTAATTCATGTCAATCAGTTAATAAAATCAAATAGGAAGCATTTCTCCGGCGCTGTTAACTACACTTCTCCCATTTAGCGGGCAACAAGATGGTGAGGACCGTTCTATCTTGCCAAGTTGGAGTTTTTCTGTCTGTGCTGGAGTTGGTCCCTGTATGTACTGATGAGAATAGAGCGTGTTGTTCCCCACAGCCTCAACCAAACAGCAGGTAATGGGGAGCAGGCATCCTGGAGTGGAAGAGGGGCTGGTGTGGCTGCCTACTCCTGTCCTTAGGGACAGGACTCCCACAAATAAGAAAGAAATAACGGCTGTGAAGTTGGAAATAGTTTCTCTTTGAGGGTATCTTCTCTTTGTATGTTCACCTTTGAGTACAAAGGAATGCAGTGGATTTAGTTGTGCTTCTGTGAGGAAAGAGGAAATTAAAGGAATTGTCAAGTGATAACAGCTTGAGCAGGTTCTCCGTGCTCCTCCTCTGCTCCACAGTAACAACTGATGGTGCTCTCACCTCCTCTTGTAGACTCCCAGAGCCTTTGGCACTTCTGCGCTTCAGCATGCAAGAATTGTCCTAGTCTGCAGCCCTTTGAGGCCTGGATGGAGCTTCCTGGGAGAAGCAGTGGGATTGAGGGCAGGGTGTGTCAGATGGGAAAGATAAGGGACAGGGTGGCCTACATGGGGTGCTCACAGCAGGAAGGCAAATAAAAGGTAGAAACCAGAGCCTCAGCTGGTAGAAGCTGGGGCAGCACTCTGGGGTGGGAAGAGCTGGGCCAGTTGATTCCACTGGAGAACTTGGCCTAGAACAGTGAGGGGCGGTTCTGCCCATGCAGAAGACCTCAGCCTGAGTAGGGAGGAGCAGACATCCCTACTAGGAGAAAACACAAGGCAGGTGTTCCCTTGATCCTTGCCACAAGGCTCAGTGCTTGGGAACTCTGCAGCAGGTTACTATTGTGGGTTTCTGCCTGCAGGTCCACAGAGAGACACGGAAAAGCAATCGCTGTGGGATTCAGAATTACTTTTACTTCAAGAGGGGAAAAAAGCCTGGCTAGCTATTTTTTAACATCTGTGCAAAATAGTTATCTCAAAGCTTCAGACTATATGGAGTTGTTTCATGCAGGTTGTGTGATGTTCCAATTGCTTTGCTTGCATAGCTTGGGCCTGTATCAGCTGGAGGGAAGGGTCGGTCTGCTCTGTTTCTCCTGAACCCCATTCTGTTCATGTCCAGAGATCTGTATTTTCTACAGGCATCAATTGTTTTGTTCTCCTAGTTCGTAGCAAGGCGTTATCTCAAGATAACCCCGTTACCAGAGTTCATAAAACCTGTATGGGGCTGCATTGCTGACAGCTGGGGGAAGCAGCTGCCTTTTTAAGGATCAAATGCATCCAGCGTGAATCTGAGAGCTGACTGGTCAAAGAGAAAAGCACCATGTCCTGTGACAGGGCCTGGATCTTCTCATGTGTTCTCTTAGTTCATGGAGAGCGTTGGTAATCTGAGATAGAAAGGTGTATTTGTGAGATTGGCGGTGGTAAAGGGCAGCACTCTGTTCGTCCATTTACCCTTTTTCAGTCTTAATTTGTTGGACTCCCTCACGCCATCTGCTCCCATCCAAATATAGACAGTGCCCTG
Source organism: Piaya cayana (assembly GCA_013389865.1). Lineage (NCBI taxonomy): Eukaryota > Metazoa > Chordata > Aves > Cuculiformes > Coccyzidae > Piaya > Piaya cayana. The sequence continues at coordinate 112,490 of WAAB01013138.1, forward strand.
ATTCGAGGTGTCTGTGTGGTCTCTGCTGAAACTGGGTTTACTTTCTCTTTTGCCTATTTTGCTTACCTCATAAGTGATTGATGGCAGACAGTTGAGGAGAGAATGCTGTGGCTGCTCAGCATCTGCAGTGATCAGTGGGAAGGCAGGCAAACCAGGGAGTTGCTCTGGGTGAAGGGGAAAGGCCCTCCAGAGCGATGAGGGAATAAAGTGTTGGAGGTCTGTCATTGTTTGAAAGGAAATAACGCCCCTGCCTTCTGTTTTGGTGTTGGCCTCTCCAAGACAGGAGCAGGAATAACTCATGTGGTTCGGTTCATTCTGTAGTTTTTACAAGTGCTGTTTAGAAATACAGGTGTGTTTTCTGTGACAGCAAGAACTGAGGAGCTGCGCTGGGTTTGGATGTAGCAATAGTAACGCGTGGTGGTGGCCTGTGGATCGGGGTGGGCCTTGCAGCGTGGCTGGTGTAGGTGGGAACACATGTCCTTACATTCTGGTTCCGTTGCATTTGCTGTCAAAGCCTCTTTGCTCTGGGCAGCTACAAGAGCTGCCCTGGTCTTCATTCACCTTAGGGAGCGCATTCGTCAAGGTGCATACACGGCTCTGCTGCCAGCAGATAAGAGCAGAAGCTGTTTTGACTTGAGATGAGCAGAATGGAGGAGAGCTCATGCAACAGAGATACTCTGAATGGGCTCCAAGAAGGAGGCAGTGTTCCTCGAGGCAGGATCTGTACTCATCTTCTCATGCACATTGAAGTGTTTGGCTGGTTGCAGTCATCATGGGAGGGGTCCCTCTGGATTGTGCTTGGAGTAACCCAGCTTCTGGGCTCTATCAGCACAATTCAATGGAGTCCTCACCCTCGCTGTGGTCTCCTGCTCACAGATCTTCAGTTGTATCATTTAAATCGCCTGGTTAAGAGCTGTGTTAAGGATGGTGTCACCCTTTCAGCTGTACCAGAGCACTGGTATGGCTGTTTGGTGAGTATCCAGTATAATCAACAGTGTGTGCCCTGTTCCCTCGCCCTTTTTCTTTAATCAGAACCTGACTAGGCTCACTGGTAAGACTTCACAGAGAGGAAATTTATTGTGTACTGCTTATTTTTACCTGAGTCTTCACAGTTCCCAGTGCCTGACTTGAGGTGGGGCTGAGCTGTGGTACCCGCTTCTTGCTGCATCTGATGTTTGTTCAAAGTAGATGTGAATGGAGTTGGTGAAGATAAACACCCAACGTTTGCAAAAGAGTTGTAGAATGAGGAGAGATCTTGTAGGCAGCTGTGATAGTCCTGGGTGTGAAACATCCCTAAATTCACTGTGTTTTGACACCAGTTTTCCTACTGAATGGGTTTAAATCCTCAAAGCCCTTGTGTTTCTGTATCATCTGGTATTAGGATGAGTTTGAGAACAATGAGAGATGACAGCGTCAGACATCTGGATCTTCAGCGAGCGCAGTGCAGGAAAAGGCAAGGACAGGACCTGTAAGGTGATGTGGGGCTGGTGCAGGCTGGGAAGCCTTCTGCTGATGGCACCGCTTGCTAGGGCCGGGTGGCTAGGGGTGCCTGCCACTGCTGGCCAGGGTAACAGTGTCTCTGGGGAGCCTGCATGGTTCCCAGAGGGTGTTTCCCATCTTTTCCCATCCCTCAACCTAAAAATAACATGAGAGAGTGAGTGTTAGGAATGCTGCTCTCCAGTATGGACAGATGAATGCTGTTTAAGCTAAAACACTGATGGGTGATAAGCACCAACCCAGCCTGGGCTTTGTCTGTTCCGTGCGTTGGTGCTTTTTGGACAGGATGAGTCAAATCACTGTGCTGGAAATACTGGGGGAAGGATAGAGGGGAGAAGGTAACAGTGTTCTGTGCTGTGAGGGAAAAGGGTGGCTTCACCTTTGTTTGCTTTCTAAAGGGCTCGTCCTCAGGAATATGGAAAGAATTACTGTTTTGGAAGGGCAAATGGAATTTTGAGACAATTACCTTCACGTGTAGTGCCTGTGAAAAATAGTGGTTCTGATGCTTCAGCAAAAGCAGCTCTGCAATCTCTTTTACTGTTGTGTGGTGCCTCTGAAGTTGTGTTTACTGTGGGAGGAGATCAGCATTGCTGATGTCTTAGTGCATTTCGTGGGTCTGATGCAGAAGTAGAGCTTGGTTCCTGTTTTTTTCCATGCACCGCAATGTTGATTCGCAGTCTCATGACCAAAGCAACACTAGCTGGCCATTCTGTCTGAGTGAATGCTGTTCAAGAACTTCTCAAACCTGTCTGTGTCTTGCTGGAGTTACACTCTGTGCTGGACACTGACTGCATCAGAACTCCCTTGGTGTAGTGTGCCGGGAGGGGAAACCTTTGGGAAACAGCTGGAAAAGCCCTTTGCTCAGTGGGCAAGCCCAGGTCAGAAGACCTCAAGGAGACAGATCAGAAACCCAGCTCAGAGGCAGCCAAGGAAGATTCAGCTGGGCTGCCTCTCAAGAGTAGGGCTGGATTTCTGCTGGTTCCCTCACTAGGAATGCTTTTCCTGGGCTGGAAAAAGTGGCTCCCGCCTTGCCTGTGTGCAGACTTCACTGGGAAATGGGATTTGTGCAAGTCTGACTGAATCAATTGTGGTGCTCCTGCACAGTCAGGTTGCCCAGAAATTGATTTATTTTATGGCAGAGGGTTTGTGGCTACCCTCCAGTGTTATCAATTCCTGCCAGTGTTCCTTGTGAAGTGATATCCGATGCGTTTGAAATCTGCAGCTTAGAGCTGATCACACGCTGGGGTGTGGGACAGGGGACACCATCGCTGCTCCTCCACAGCTGAGGTGTGGGAAATCCACTCAGTGCCTGACAGGCAGAGCTGTGGGTGCTGTCATCATTGCTTTGTGAGGTGGGAGGGGTTCCCTGTGAATCAGGGTTGGGAAAACCAGCACACAGCTGCGGGTTCCAAGTGGAGCCAAGTGCCTTGGGAGCTATGCTCTGTTTCTGGCTGGATGTCAGATGTGCCACAGGATGTCACAACCCAGCCTGAGCCATGTGCAACAGCCATGGAACCTCAACTTGTCTGCAAGGTGGGATCTTGGTGTTCCAGCAGAAGTTTCATTTGTCGCTGCAAGAGAATGGAAAAAGATAAAAAAAATAACAGGTGTAGCTGTGCTGTACGGGTTCCTGGGAGAAAGTGTGCACAGTTAGGGGTGGCAGCACAGTAGGTGGAAGCCGTTGAGGGGCATGGGCATGTGGAGGCTTCGCGTTGCTCGGTGTGGGTGGGATATTGGATGAGAACAGTCAAGAGCAAGGGGTGAATGCTGGACAGCCTGAACCTGCAAGGAGAAACATGGTCATGGGGGAGGGGGAGGAAGGTTGCCTCCTTTCATTTGTCCTGTAGGGTTCTGGGTGTGGGATGGGAGAGAGAAGAGATGATCCAAGCAACATGATAAGCCCTTTGAGCAAAGGCAGTTTTGACATCAGATGCTTCCTCTGCCTCAGTTGAGAACCCATGAAGAAAGGCAGGGGTTGGAGAGTGAGGCAGAATGGGCTTTGCCAGTCCCCTCTGCTCTTCTGCCCCCGTGTCCCAGCATCCGCTCCCTGTGCTCCAGGGAGGCAGGATGGGTCCCGGGGTGTGCTTCTTGAGAGAGGGTGTGGAAAGGAACTTTAGGGTCTGAAGTGGCCAGGAGGAGTGGGAAGTCCCCACTCTCTCCAGTCCCTCTCTTTCCAGAGCACAAACAGCTGCCATTGGGTTTCTGGTGCACCGTGTGTTTGAGTCCAATTCCCAGCCAAGTCTCCCCTTGGCGCTGGAGCAGAGGATTCTGTAGAAAGGAATAGAAATATTCCAGCATCCACGGAGCAGATAAACAGCTGCTGTGGGGGCTGGGCATAGCTTTAGCCTCAGGCTTGGACCCGTCAGGCACTTTGTGGGAGAGCGTGCCAGTATCTGTTTGACAAGGCTGCAGCTCTGAGGCACTTTCCCTTCTTTGCTGCACCTCGCCGGTGCCTCCCAGGCTTGAAATATTTAAAGGCCAGTGTTGCATTACCCTCTCCGAACAGGATGAAAGGATGGTGATGGGTTTGTAGGCAGCAGCCGTGCCAGGAACCGCTTGTGGCTCTCCTGACTCACGGCATCATGTAGAAGTTGGTGGGTTTGGGGCCTCTGGGTTTGACCACTGCCACCCAGCAGCAGAGCACAGCTTTCCACCCTGGCTGTGACAGACTGACTGCTTGTTCTCCATAAAATCATAGAATCGGTTGTTTGGATAAGACCTTCGAGATCACCAAGTCCAGCTGTCCCTGTCCACTACTAAACCAGGTCCTTGACCATCTCATCCACCTGTCCTTCAAACTCCTCCAGGGATGGGGACTCCACCACCTTCCTGGGCAGCCTTTGCCGCTGCCCGAGAACCCTTTCTATGAAGACATTTATCCTGATTTCCAGGTGGGGAAGAGAGGCTCACTAAGTGACAGGCTTGCAAGAGACAAAGCCTTTCAAAAAGAGCATCCATCTCTGCCTCTAACCTGAATTCTTTGGCCCACGGGGTGACTTTAGCAGAAGAAATGGGTTTGTTTTCTCTCCCCTCTGGTGGCTTCTGAGAGAAGTGTTTCCTCACCTGAATAGCAGGTCCTGCATGAAGGGGTGGGTCATCCCAAGTGAGACCTTGTGGAAAGGGCAGAGCATGGTCCAGGGCTCATGTGATGTGAAGAGATGCTTTCATCTCTCTGGCAGTAGAGGTTGTGAGTGGGTGCTACATGGGGCTGCAGCTGCCCTGGAAAGCAGAACGACTTTGGAAGGACAGGTCCGGGGGTCTCCCCTTGGTGTCTGTCTTGGAGAGCTGTGAAGGCTTTGAACAGAAGGAAAGCAAATACTGTGAGGCACAGGTGTTCACTGTGTGCCAGCTCTCCCTCCTTCCAGCTGATGCTGAAACCAGGGAAGAGGCCAAGCTGAAAAGGCTTCAGAGATAATCCTGTATCATTTTTTACTGGCAGGACTTTCTACCTGTCATTCCTGAGGAATGGGTTGCCCAGAGAGCCCAGCCATGGTGCCTCTTGTGTAGGAATCTTTCCTGGGAGGTGTGGGGCGCATGGGGGAAGGACAGGCAGGAATCACTAATGGAAATGTTGGTTTTAAGTGAGAGAAAGGGCTCTAATCAGGCTGCCTCATTTTACATTATTAATGTAATTGAAAACACCATCTCCCGAAATCATGCAAATTATATGCAGGGTGAGGGTTTTTTCTGCTGTTTTAATGATAATGTAACTGAAATGTGTTTTGGGAGTGGAGTTCTGGGAGGATGGATCCGAGATTAATAGGAAATACAGAAATTAAATAAAAGACACGCACAGCGCAAAGCCGCAACTTGGCTTTTATGGCGTTGGAAAACCTGATTTATGAATGTGGTTACAAGGTTTTTAACTGTCCTGGAAATGAAATGAGCTTAAACTTCTTCCTAATAGCATGAGAGTTACAATCACAACACGTTACAATGGACCAATAAACGTTGCTTTTGGAATAATGGAATTGCCATCACGACACCGTTAATCGGAATGAGATTATAATTGGGACTGTGCTGTGCAGGGAAGGTCTCTGGGTGCGTGGCAGAGGCTGGCAGAGCCCTGATGGCAGCCTGAGGGTGATGGGCAGCCTTGGCCGCGTGCTTCTGTCCCCATCCAACCTTGACTTGAACCCCTCCAGGGATGGGGCAGCCACAGCTGCTCTGGGCAGCCTGGGCCAGGGCTTCTCCACCCTCACAGCAAAACATTTCTCCCCAAGATCTCATCTCAGTCTCTGCTCTTCCAGCTTCAAACCAGAGTGGGACCAGGGCATGACCAGAGAAGAGGTGACAACAAAAGGCTGGGTATGTTCCATAATGAGCTGGGTCTGGGTTTCCTGATGTCCTGTGGGTGGGTTGTTGCACAGCTTTGCATCCAGGAGGAAACTGCTTGGAAAATGGCACTGTGGTTCTCAGCGGCTTGGAGGAGCAGTAGCCGTCCTCAAGAGCAGCAGCAAGCCTGGTTCCAGTGGGGCACAGACACAGAGTGAATGCATTTGGCTCTCTGAGAGGCAGAGGATTAAGCGTTGTGATCACAAACCATACAGTAATTGCTCTCAGACCTATTAGCAGGATGTCTTGCGTAGGCTGTCATCGTGCCCTTTCCCGTGGGCCCTGTTCACCAACCCTTTGCATTTTGACAGTGATTACCATCCAAGCAAACACAACCCATTGCCAGCCACGATGCAGACCCAGTGCCCCATTAACGTAGCAACCTCCGATTCCTCTTAAACACATGTAGTTTTATCTCCTACATTTAAAATCAGGCTCAGCTCAAAGCCAAACTGAAAGGGCACCGAGAAAGTTAACAATGCAAATCAAATTAGATTTGGTGCCTCAGAGTAGAACAGGAGCTGATATCCAGCATGTGAAATGGATACTTAATGAGAACAACCGTGTGAGCTGAAGGAGAAGGAAAGTGATCAGGTAGATAGGAGGGCAGTATGTGTTATGTTCTCACAGCAGCTGCAAGTTAACTCCCAGAAAGGCTTTGTTCCCCAGGACTTCAAGCTGAAAGAGGGGAGATTGAGATGAGATCTTAGGCAGAAATGTTTTGCTGTGAGGGTGGGGAGGCCCTGGCTCAGGTTGTCCAGAGCAGTGGAGGCTGCCCCATCCCTGGAGGGGTTCAAGGCCAGGTTGGATGGGACTGGGAGCCCCTGATCCAGTGGGAGGTGTCCCTGCCCATGGCAGAGGTGGAATTGGGTGGACTTTGAGGTCCCTTCCGACCCAAACCATTCTAGGATTCTGTGATTTTTGTCTCCTTTTTTGTCATGGTAAGGTGTTCATCCCTACCCCAGTGTAAGCTCTGTCATGGGTTTCATTCCCTCTTGTATTTAAAAGTGAAGATGCTAAGGTTAACATCTGCTTTTTTGTTCCTAACATGAACTGGCATTATGAGTTGCTGGGCTGGTGCTGTCTGTTGCCAGCAGTGACTTCCCGAGATGGAGAACAGACTCTATCCTGGAGTTACTCCTTAATGCATGGCCTCTGGTGCTGTTCCTATCTTTGGCTGTCATGTTGTGCTGCCGGCATTCATGGGTGCATGTGTACATGGGAATGTGTAGTTGTACTCAAAGGTGAGGGACGGAAACGCAGGCGGTGAGATCCTGGCCCTGTTGGAACCAGAGGGAGTTGTGCCGTTGTCTCTCCCAGAGGTTTATGTCCCCAAGGGTTGTGTTCTACTCATCAGATCCACTGCTTTTTGGTGCTTAACCCTTTTCTTTCACTGTACCTTGGAGTGTGCGTTGTCAATGTGTCTGAAACAAGTGCCATTTGCTGGAGACCCGGTGTTGCATAAAGTTGTCCTTTGGTTCGGGTTGGATGTGGCTGCGGCTGCCGTCCCCTCGCTCTGTGCTGCCCGGCGCTGTTGGGGTCCTGACACAGGATCTCAGCAGCAAATAGCAGTTAGACGGAGGACGTGCAGGGACGTGAGCCATCTCTGAGCCTCTCCACACCAGCTGTGAGGGCTCTGGCAAGGTCTTATTCTGGGAGTACTTAGGACCGTGGGTCTGATGTGAGCCTGGCCTTCCATTAATTTCTGGGATAATGGCTGGTAAATACTCCCCTTTCTTGTATGTCAGTAATCATTTCGGTACTTCCACCAGAGCGTTGCTTCCCCACTCCCATCCTTATGGACACTCCCTGAATGGTGCTGTTGCTTTTAGAAGTCCCGTTGATCTGCTTTACAGTTGCCCTTCCAGGTCAGCACTCGGGATGCTAAATTAGATCTTGCCACAGCGAGATCTCCATTAACCCTTCTGGTAGGTTTTGTCTCCACAATACAAGCAGCAGTGTCCCTGCCCTGCATTCACCTGCTTTGGGCTGTTTCAAAAGCAATAGGGCAGCAACCTCATACAAACCAGTGGAGCTGTGACCGCTCCTTCCCTTGCTGCTGTTACATGTTGAAGCCAAAGCAGCCTGTGTGTGTGACCCTGATGTGCTGCTGTTTAGTTGCAAATAAGTCGCTTCTTATCCAGGACCTTGTGTTCCTGAAGGACACAGGAGATGGTTCACTCTTCTCTTTTGTTTGAAGCAGATGTAGAAGTGAAACTCTGGAATGTGGTGGCAGTTTTTGCCCCCTTCTCTGTCACCCAGGTTGTGCCCCTGCAATTTAAATGGGCCGAGGTGCTGTGGCTCTGGCTGCAGTGCGAGCAGGAGGAGTGGTCTTCATGCTGCGTTGAAGCCCCTTGTGTTCTCTGTAGGATGCAGGATGCTCCCACGGCACTGGCAGCACTGGGAGCTGGGCTGGACTCGGTGTGCTCCTTCCCCTCTCTAGCTGCCTGGCCTAGTGCTCCCCCTGCCATCCACACCAGAAGCCACCGATGGCCAACAGAGAGCGGCACTTTGTCAGTTCAAGCCGTTCAGCAGAGTCTGATGTGCTGCTCATGTGGAGCAACCTCTCCTGACAACTGGACTCCACACACTGCTCCCTTTGGACAGGTGATTGATTCCTCCCTAATGCCCTTAAATGGGAGCTGTATCGGAATCGTGAGTCGTGTTGGGATCAGAGAGACAAGGTCTTTAGCAGTAATTGGGCCACCCTGCGTCAGGTGAACTGCTCTGCTTATGGGCCAAATGCCGGTGTCGCTTGCGGTGATCGTTACGGGGGAGCAGATGCGGCTGGGAGAGCATTCCCTGTTTGCAGCCCCACGCTGCCAACAGGGGCTGAGGTCAATGCTTCTGACAGGAGCAGCCAGAGATCAGCACGATGTGGAGATGGGAATATGGGGGCTTGTTTGTCATATGTGGGAATACAGCTGTGCCTGTGATGGGTGAAGGGCTCTGGCTCTGCGCTTGCAGGAGCATCGCAGGCTGCCTGCCAGCTGTGCAGGGCTGCTGGCTGCCCCCACCTGGCCCTCGCAGTGCCACTTGGAGTTGCCAAGGCCGGTTTGCTGCTCTACAACAGCTTAGCAGTTGTGTTTATGTTCTTAATAAATATTCCACTAAGTGACAAATGAGAAGCAGAGGAAACTGTACTCCAAACCCTCATACTTGCTTCCATTTAATCCTATAACAAAGGCAGGCACGTGCAGGTTTGGTGGGTGCCAGTGATGTTATTTGTTTAGAAATGGTGTGTAGGCTAGAACAGGACCTGGCCTCCTCTGTTCACCTCCTCAAAACTAGATTCTCTTGGCCTCAGCTTCAGACAGGAGCACAAACACAGCTCTGTTGTAACACACCTTTCTGGCCTAAGTTCAGACTGATGTAGTCACCGCTGTGTGCCTGGCAGGCCTGTATCCCGTGGGACACCGTGCCTTGTGCCTGCAGAGCTCTGGCATGGCAGGCAAGCTGTGGAGCGGCTGCCTGGCGAGGAGTGAGCTTCCTCCCCTGACTTAGGGAGTGGTACCGCCAATCCCATCATCACTGTTCTGGTTTCTGATTGAAAACACCCTGCTTGTACTGGAGCTTCAGTGGGGTGGCTTGGGGGATCATTCATTCATTCACCCTTTAAAACAGGCTTTAAAAACAGAAGGGTGGTGTGCCCCGTGCACCTGAAACATGGCCTTTGTGTCAGTTTCCAAATCACGTTTCTTGTGAGCAGTCCTCAAATTGGGATGGATTCCCCTTCCTTTAAGGGAACAGTTTTTGATACAGTAAACATTTTTGGAAGGGGTGGGAAGGAAGGAGCCTTTGTTTGTCTGTGGGATGCTGCTTAGTGCCGTATTCTGGGGGAGTTTGCCTCCCTCCTGGTGACCTGCGCTGCTGAGCAGGTTGTGAGCACAGGCTGTGCGACAGGAGGAACCTTGGGGGATTTGGGCGTGCGACGGGTTGGCTGGCCCTACCTTAGATCACCAGCTTTTTGTCTCATAAAAGCCCACATTTGTGTTTTCATGCTGCCTTTCTGTTTCAAGTGCAGTTATTCACATGTGTGAGGTTGTTTGTTAACAGTGAAAAGAAGCGAAAAGACAGCTCCCAGCTCATTCCTTTGAATGGAGTGCTAGGTCCTGGTCTGGCACAGCTGTGGTTCGTGAACAGCTTCCTTCTGAGGCCAGTGCAAGAGCTTCACCCTGCAGAGACAGGGTGGGAGGCAGCAAGTGCACCAGCTTCTCTTACAGTTCTGCCCCTTCAGCTATGAGATCCTTTGTCACCTCCAGCTCTATCACCCACACCTAACAAACCATTGTGAGAGGAACCGTGCTTCCAAAGTAGAGGGCACACTCCACTTGAGAAGCTCTGAGGATGAGCTCTTACCAGTGTTCTTGATGCTGGAGCCATGTCCTGGCTGAGTGTGCTGCCATCCACCCTGACCCTACTGCCACAGAAGCCCAGCACCCACCATCCACCCCTTCCCGTCTGCCGGCAGACTCCGGAACAGGCGGGTAATCCGCTTGGGCTGACAGATACCTGCTAAGCAGGGCTGTGGGGTTTCTGTGCAGGCTTTATATCCGATGAAATCTCCCAGTTTTACTTTAATTGCTGTTGGCAACATGTGGTCCCTGATCAAAAACATATTTTCTGTCGAGATTGCATTCATCAGTTGGGCTAATTTTTCCTGGCCCTCCACCCATCAGAGCTTCTTTGGAAAGGGAAACAGCAGCTTGTGGGTTAGCGAATGCCAGGCAACTGAACAAAAAGAGAGAGGGAGGGAGGAGAGGGAAGGAGGGTGGGAGGGAGAGGAAAAAACAGCTCATGAGTTCTTTTGCAAGGCATTTGCACACAAAAAAAAGCCTTTGGAAGTTTTGCTCCGTTACGCGGTCTGTCAGGTGAACGCTGAGGTGTGCAGAGTGTGCTGCCCTTGGGCACTTGCAGCCTTTGTAGAGCTCATGCTCAGATCTTGTAGCGGCTTGGTTGCAAAATGCATCGCGCAGACAGCTTGCTTAGGCTGTCACCATGCCAGCACCAGAAGCTCGCTGGGTATTTTTGTCTTGGCAGATGCACGTTCTGTTGTAAAGGTCTGTTCCTCCTGCGCCTGCCTCGTTCTCAGGTAGCACTCGCTGCAGCCGTGCAGAAGGAGGTTCTGGGTTGCTTGCATTGCAGGGTGGTTCTTGACCGGGACATGGTAAAACAAGCAGGGAGCCTGTGTCTGGTGCAGCCGCTGCTGCGCAGCTGTCAGAGCACAGCTTCCCAGATGTTCTGAGCTGAGCTCGATTAACCAGCAGCTCCAACGCTTGCATGTGGATCCTGCGCGCACCGCTCTATGTGTGTGGGATAGGTAACAAAAGACCCAAGAAGGAAGATTTGGTGGGCAGCATTGTACCGCTCCCAGGGTTGTTAGGCTGTCTTAAAACACTCCACCCTGGGTTCTTGGGAACTCGCTCCTGAATGATCAGAAACGGGAAGAGGTTCCAAAAAATGGATTAGCATTAGTTTCGAAGCTGTGCTGAAATGTTTGTGGGGTTCCCATGCTGGTCTCCATATGTCTCTCTTCAATGACACGTGCTGGGAGGAGAAGATGGCAGTGTGTGCTGAGTGGTTAGTTAGAATGGAAAAGCATGAACACTGTGCGCCCTCAGGATGCAGTAGAGAGCCTGGAGCTCAAGAGGGAGTATTAAAACCCCGTGGTCATGCGAGAGTCCCTAGCATGAGCATAAAAGAATGAAGGTTTGGTTTGAAACTGAGTTCCCAAGTATTCTCCTGGGCTGAGGAACACAGGAGTTGCAGTATAGGAACTGCCTGCGGCATTGCCTGTCCTGTCCCGATGAGGAGGAGGCACCGACAGGGAGTGGCGTGCTCCTCTTGGGGAAGATGGTCCAGCAGCCCGGCCTGGTTTCTTTCCCAGGATGAGTAAGCGTTTGTCGTTTCTCAGCGCAGATAGAATTAGTGATTGTGCTGATAAAACCCCCTTTCTGCCCAAATCCAAGCTTCCGTCTTTGAAGCGGATGGCAAAACTCCCGTTGACTTGAGTGAGGGCAGGACTGGGCCATCTGTCTCCGCTTCTCTCTCGCGGATACACACACACACACGCACGCGTGCACATACGTGCATGGTTGCCCGTACGCATGGGCTTTCTCGCAGCGGAGAGGCTCGGTGCAGTGTCGCCTGCGCTTCCTGAATGGATGTCTAATCCATCCAATACGGTACATTTTGAATGCGTTACAAAAAGGACAGATTTACAGGAGACAATCTGCCTTCGTGATGATTGCATATTGTGGCATTTCTAGTCCATATGGATCAGTAAGACTTGGATAGCAGGCGTTTGACCTTCAAAATCATGCAAATGTGGAACCAGACTTCCTTTTTTTTTTTTTTTTTACAGCTGGGAAAGTCAGTGTGGCTTCTTCGTCTGATTTGGAAGGCACTGATTAAAATGCAGTTTGACTTCAGAAATTATTGAGATTTTTCAGGCTGCCTTTTTGCAGAGCCGAGGCTTGAGATCTGTCCTCCCTCCTTCCGCCCCCCTCCTGGCTAAACCTGGCTCATTAACGCCTGTGACTGCATTGGTCATTGAAGAGATAAGTTGCTAATTCAGAGCCATGGGCTAACTACAAACACGACTTTAAACCTTTTTGCTCACGCCTTGGTTAATCTGTGCTAATAACTGCCGAAAGCCTCTGAAAAGGTCCGAGAGTGGCTTTTTCTGTCAGCTGCATTAGGAAACTGTATGTTTTCTCACTAAGAAACCTTGATTGTGCCAGTTCCAATCAGGGTGTCTGTATGGCAGCGTTCATCTTCTTGCTTTGCAGAATAACAACTCGTTGAGGTTCTAGAGATGCCATCGTAAGAGAGAGGCCGTGTTGGTAGCTGGGCACTGATCCCCAAGTGCCGCCCTGTTTGCCTGTAGCACATGTTGCCTTTGCTGCTGAGCTGGGATGGGAGTCGTGCTTGGTTTCTTGCTCGAAGGGTGCTGAGGCTTTGCTTTGTCCTGGTTGTCCCAGAGGTAGCAGCTGCCAGATGCAGTCAGTGCACAGCTCGAGCCCAGAGACAGTTGGGGATCTGTGTGCCTTAATACAGTGCGGTGCCCAGCGAGCCTGCTAAAGGCTGACACTGTGTTTATGCTGGTGGGTGCCCCTCAACATCCTTCAATGGGAAGTTGTAATGATCCATCTGATCCCAAAAGGGTGATCTACCAACCATGGCAGAGCTGTTTCTGTGAACCAGGATGGAGACGGTACCTTTAAGGATAAGTAGAGAGAGGGAAAAGGGATTTTATGCGGTCTAGTTTAGTTTTGTAAAACCATTTTGTGTCTCTTCAGTTTTAAAATTAACTCATGGACAGAAGTTTCCAAAGTTTCTGTAATGTAGTGGCCATATGCCATGGAACTGCTTCCTGCTGTGAAATCTGTCACGGACAAAGAGCTGAAAACAGAAGGAAAGCCTACACTAATATCACCGGCTGCACTGAGAAGAATGAAGGAATCTTAGGCTCTGGACACTGGCAATCAAATGTAGTAATTAAAGCCAACAGCTGACTTCATTGTTAAAAGGAGCCCTTGAAAGAAATGTCTTTTTTCAGCATGGGCAGAGGTTTGAGGCCAAACGGTGCTGTCAGTTTGCTTGATTCCTATAAACCCAACAGCTACAGCTTGGATTATGCTCTGCAGCATAAGTGCGAGTCCTTCCGCTGCCGTGAGGAGGTGTGTATGTCTCCTCTCCTCGGCCAGATCCCAGGGCAGAAGCCGGGCGACTGAACAGAAAAGATCCATGCCCTGAACACACCAACTTCACCCTGACACCCATTTGCAGGTGGCACTACTGCCGGCTCCCTCTGCTGTCGCTGTGTGCTGTGTGTGCTCTGAGCGAGCCGCTGATAGGAGAACACCTGTTAATGTTAGCAACGGTGCAGGTCGGCTGAGGATCAGGAGTAGCAGCAGCAGCGTGTGGTAGCAAAGTGTTCCATGCCCTGCTTTGGAAGCAGTGAAGGTCTGCCAGAGACAGGAATGCTTGCAAGACCTCTGGCTTGCTTTGTTTCCTTAATGATGCACTCACTAAGGAGAGGGCTAGGGTTTGGTGTGTTTTTGTGTAAAATCCCCATTTTAAGAAGTATCTACAGCGCTATAACTGGACAATAAGTAGGAAAAACTACAGGAGAATTTTCCTCTTTATTTTCTTAACTCTGTCTTGTTTTGCGTTGCATGATCCATCTTTGTTACTGATTGGAGCTGCGAATTATATGTCCTGTTGTGCTTGTGAACCAAGTGCAGCGGCACAGTGCCCTCTGCTTCTGGCCTTCCACAGCAGCTGGTGGCGCTGGGTGAGTGCAGATCATGTGTGTATGAGTGCATGGACCTCTTTGCATAGACTTAGAGACTGGATCCAGGTACCCAGCTCATCAGCATCAGCCCTGGGCAGAGCTGGGAGCAGGCAGCACTTGGCCCTTGCACTCCACCACAAATGGTGTGAAAGTAAGCACTGGGCAGCAGCCTTTGTAACTCCGAGGGGATGCAGGTGACAAAGGACAGTGCTGTCATTTGGCCGTATGGGGCCATCCATGCATCCATTCTCCAGTCCATGCAGCACCAGACACGTGGCAGCACTTGACGAATCATGCCTTATGTTGGTAGTTTAGAGGGAGCGAGTCAATAAGGGATTGTGCAGAGAACAGTCAGTCTTAAGGCACCCAGAATCGCATGCGGGGCAGGCTGTTATTATTAGCTACTACTGGTGAGGCAGCAGACCTTCCACATAATCGTATCTGCTGGAACGTGATTGTCAGGAAGCCAGCTTTTCTTTTAGAGAATGGCTTTCATTCTCTTTAAAGCACTCTGTGTGGCAGCTACTTGCCTTTAACTCCTTCTTTTCCTTCCTCTCCGGTAATGGTGCTTGTTCCCAGCACTCTGAAGGGAGTCTACTGCATGTTGCCCCCACAGGAGCCAGAGGCAGCAGAAGATGCTGAATGCAGCCTGCCTGGGCCAGGCCCACGGGAGCCCCTGGGAACAGCAGTATTGGCTCTGGGATGAGGGACACCCTGTCCCAGCTGGGCTGGTGCCCCAGAGCCGTGGGGGCTGAGGTGTTGAGCACTCCCTGTCCATGCCAGAGCTGCGGGGTTGGGTCCGGAGAGGGGCCACTGTGGAGGCGCCCCTGACCTTGCTTGGTTTGCCAGTGGGAAGGCGGCCATATGGAAAAAAAGCAGGGCAAATTTATGAATGTGTTGTCATGTCTCACCCTTTGGGATCCAGATTTGGCCTTGTGTGTGTGATGGTGATTCCTGTACTGGGGCAGGGGAATGGATAGGCTGGGACAGAGAGTTGGGGTTCAGTGTCACATAGAGACTGTCCAGAAAGGAAGCCTGCACATCTAACAGATGTTATCAATAACGGCTTGGGGTTCCCAGAGTCTCTTCTGCTGGAATCCGTACATGGAAACATCTAGGTTGTGCTCTAAGTATCACAGAGGCAATTGTGACCTCTCAGTTCAACAACGGGGCCTCGCTAGACAATCCCTGCAACCTCTATTGTTCTCTCTTCTCCAAAACCACTCCAGTTGCTCACATGGTTTATTCTGTCTGTGCTGTATTCTTATGTGGAAATAGGGACGTTCAGACAAAACTCATTCCAGCAGGGAAAACCAAAATGAAAGCCACGATGAGGTGAAACCACTTTATCAGAAGTTCCTTTGTTGTTTCAAGAAGTGATATATCATCGAAACAAGCTGGACGTCTCAGTGCTGACAAGCTGTCACTGTGTGACGGGAGGCTGTGCCTTTGGAATATTCCTGACCAGCCAGACAGCCTGAAGCAGTACTAAGGAGCTGGGAATGATTTCTGCAGACCCAATAGCCAGAGTTGGGTTTTTGAGTGGTCAGCACTCCGTGGTGTCACTTGACCATGAGAATAGCTTGTCCCTGTGTTTGCTCACTACGTGGTATTTGTCTGTTTAGGGGAAGGGTGGTTTGCTGCCAGGTGGGATCCGTCTGAGCCTTCCAAGTGTCATATTGACTCGACTCTTGACCTCGCTGCTTCTTAGATGTTGGCACTGGTGAGGCTGCACCTTGATTCCTGGATTCAGTTTTGGTCTCCTTACTCCGAGAACAACATGCAGGGGCTGGAGTATGTCTGGAGAAGGGAAAGGAGCTGGGGAAGGGGCTGGGGATCAAGGGTTATGAGGCACAGCTGAGGAAGCTGGGGCTGTTTAGCCTGGAGGAGGCTGAGGGGAGTCCTCATGTCTGTCTACAACTGCTTGAAAGGAGGTTGTGGTGAGGTTGGTGTTGGTCTCTTCTCCCAAGTAACGAGTGATAGGATGAGAGGAAATGACCTCAAATTGTGCCAGGGCAGGTTCAGGTTGGACATCAGAGATTGGACATCTCTTCAGTGACAGGGTTCTCAGGCAGTGGCAGAGGTACTCCAGGGAGGTGATGGAGTCCCCCATCCCTGGAAGGATTTAAGAGATGGGCAGATGAGGTGCTCAGGGATCTAGTTTGGTAGTGGGCAGGGATGGTTCGACTCAATGACCTCAAAGGTCTTTTCCAACCAATCGATTCTATATTTGTGTTTTTAACATTTTGTATATCTCTTGTAGCTGCTTCTCGAGAGTGAAACCAGGATGCTGGGCTTAGCAGTGATCCTGCATTTTATCACCTTCTTAAAGGCCCTTCCTCACTGAGGATGGTGAGGCCAGGGGTTTTCAGAGGCCATCCGGTTTGCCTGCCAGGCCTCAGCAGGGTCAGTCGTAGCTCTGTCAGCTGGCACACGTGTTTATTTTGCTGCGGCTTTAATGTTGATCCCTTCAGTCTGTTTTGGCATGTGCTCAGGCGGGCTCTGATGTGGCCCTGTCCTTGCTGTGTTCTCTGTGCTGCCTCAGGTGACAAAGGTTGACCGCAAGCTTGGAACTGGCTGGCACTGATCAAAGGGACAGTGCTGCGAGTCGAGGTGGGCAGGAGCAGGGCTATCTGACAGCGTTCCTTCATCTCACTCTGTGACATTATGTTTGGAACAGGTGCTGCGGCACAGAAGGTGCAGCAAACTGTGAAACGTGCAGTGGAGGAAATAGTTTGTGGAGGTGCTTTAAACAACCTGGGTGGCAGGGGACCCTGATAGTTCTGTCTCCTGGTGTCCAATTACTGCAGCAAAAAGAGTGATATAAACCATAGCTGTGAAATATATTAAAGAGTCTCTTAACAGCGGAACATCCCGGAGGTGTTTCCTGGCCTTCAGCTGGCACAGAGAACCTATGGGTCTGCTTCCTAAGGCCTCTAAAACATGATTTAAAAGTGGTCACCTAATCCTTTTAGTTCTTAGTGTCCAAAACCTGGTGATGTCAAAAGGTTGTGAACTGAGGCCAGATCTAAAACTTAAAGCAAGCTGAATGGAAATGTGGAAACACTGTCAGCTTCTTTCGTGACCTCTGTCATCTCTAAGATCAGACAATTCTGGGGAAAGAGGAGATGGGAGAAGTGTGTGTGAATATCAGAGTCAGCTGTGTGGTCTGTTATCTGCGGTGGAACAAAACAGGATGTGGCATAGATCTCAGGCTAAGAACAGGAGATAGTACAAGTCCACCACCTCTGAAATATTGAGCAAGATCAGGTTGGTTTCTTGTTTCTTACCACGTCAGGTTGGTGCCTGTCCCCTTTCCCAAGGCGCATCTGATCATCCTTGCTAAGCAGCTCCATGTACTGAAGTCAGCAGAGCTACTTGGTCATGAAGGTCTGATCTAACATGGAGCTGTTCAGGCTTGGTGTTTGCTGGCTTTAAAGCTCTGCCCCAGCTCTTCTCAGGTATCAGAGCATTATCTTAAATACAGCTGAAAAGGGATTAACTGAAACCAGAGTGTGGAGAGTTTGTTTCCCTGAGGGCTGCTGTTAGCACACTCTATTTTCAGCAGTGATACCAGGACCATTTCAGCTTGGATTCTGTTATTGGCAAACCTTCAGAGATATGATTGGTCTTGGGGAAAGAAGAATAATTGATTCTGGGTGTGATGGTTAATTGTGCATTAATGCATTGTCTGGACCATAGAAGGGGGGGAAAAGTAGGGTTTTTTTCAGTGTTTAACTCCCTTCTGGTGGGCACAATTTACCTTGGCAGATCCAGACTTCTGGTTTAACAAGCATGTGCTGCAGTGTGAATGGTGAAGTTTCCATGGAAATCCAGGTTCTGAAATGGCTCCACGTGCAGCCTGCATTTCAGAGTAATTGTTAGCTGGTAGTCTGTGTTTTTTAAGCTGCCTTCTGGTAGAACTGTCCTGTTCTCTTTGTACACCGTGCAAGCGTGGTTTCTTCAGCAAGCAGTCTCTTAGGTGGAGTTGCAGGGAGCATTGGTTGACAAGTAACTAAGAACGCTTCGCTGCTGTAGTCAGTAAGCCAAAGCCGCAGGCGATATCATGCGATGGAACTCTGTTCGTTTCACAGACCTGTGTTCCTCACAGGAGCTTGCAGAAAAACAACACCCAAACCGATTATTTCCAGCATCTTGTTTCTCAGTTTTACCCAGTACCTACCATGTTCTTTGAGATTCATAGTTTGTGGAGGAATGTCAGGACTTGGAGGGGACTCGCATGTTGTTAGGCTTGCTTGCCTGTTAAATTTGTGTGGTGGAGAGAGGCAGGAGTGATCTGAGCGAGCTGGGGTTGTTCAACCTGGAAAAGAGAAGGCTATGGGGAGACCTTAGAGCTGCTTCTAATACTGAAGGGGCTCCAGGAAAGCTGGGAAGGGCTCTGTGCAGGATGAGGGGAATGGTTATCAGCTGAAAGCAGGAAGATTGAGGTGAGATCTTAAGGAGAAATGTTTTGCTGTGAAGGTGAGGAGGTCCTGCTCCAGGTTGCCCAGAGAAGTGGTGGCTGCCCCATCCCTAGAGGTGCTCAAGGCCAGATTGGATGGGGTTCGGAGCAACCTGATGCAGTGGGAGGTGTCCCTGCTCGTGGCAGGGGTTGTAACTGGATGGGCTTTGAGGTCCTTTCCAGCCCAAACC
Source organism: Piaya cayana (assembly GCA_013389865.1). NCBI lineage: Eukaryota > Metazoa > Chordata > Aves > Cuculiformes > Coccyzidae > Piaya > Piaya cayana. The sequence continues at coordinate 131,274 of WAAB01013138.1, forward strand.
ATTCCATTATCTGTCGGAAGCTCTTGCAGCAAGGGTCATCCCAAAGAGGATCACTAATAGGTGGTTTCCTGGGAAGCTCTGGATGTGCCAGAGTAGCTCCTGTTCAGCCTTGAGTGCTCTGGCAGAGCCGCGGTGCTGCTGGGGCTCTGGCAGGGATGGGCACAACCATATCATTACAGGCTTAAAGGCAAATTCGGGCAGGGTCCCCTTCCCAGACCTCCTTTGTGCTCCCCCTGTTCTCTCCTAAGTGTCCTAATAGCTCAGGTAAACTGCCGGGACAGAAATGCGGCTGCAAGTGCGTCTGGAGATTCTGCATCTGCCTTCCTTAATCAACTTCCTTCCCTGAATTTGAATTGAAATAATGAGTCAATTAATGTCCTCAAATGCCAATGAGATGCAAACCAGCTCGGTGGAGGTGGGAGCTGCTCCAGTGCTGGGCTTTAACTAGAGTCACACACTGAGGGTGCGACTGGTTATTTATCATATTGGAATGTGCCCGCCTGGTGACTCTCTGTGCTCTCCCCCCACGGGTCACCCTGGGAGAGATCTCCTTGCACAGTCAGGCTGGGAAAACAGGTTTGCCCAGCTCAGCACAGGAATGAGGCCAGACGCCGTATGGGACAGCCTGGCAGGAGAGGGCAAACCCAAAGGAAACCCAGTGCCTTTCATCTTGCTGTGAGTGGAGCCACACTGGTTAGGGACACAAGTTGTCTGGGAGCCCAACTTCCCGGGGCCCCAGTTCCTATGCATCGGGCCCCTTAGAGCATGTATTATAGGGTGTATGGGGAAAATTAACGAGAGGCCATTGCTCTGCATTTGCACTGTTGGTGTGATTGGTGGTACTTGGGTGTCTGTGGCTGGACATCATGGAGAACATGGTGTCAGACTGTACACTTCTCTGAACTGATTCAGCAAAGTCCTTCCGCACAGACACGTGGCTGGGTTTCTGCTCCATCAGCTATTGTCGAGTCAGTCTTGCATTTTTCCTCTGAGAAGTGTATCTGGTCCCATCTCACTGGCATAGACTAGTTTGGCTTTTACAGAGGCCTTCAGGCTGTACAAGTTGCACTGGCAGATAACAGATGTGCTCTTTGGAGGATTTTGGAGGCAGTGGGGTGGAACAGGGTGTGTCAAAAGAGGGAATAAAAACCAGGTTGCAGTAGGAACCTTGAAAGATTATTGTCTATGTCAGAACAGTTCTGAGTCGTTGCAGTACACCTTGCTTTTCTCCTCTGAATAGTGCTTGTCCTGACTTCTGACTGCAATGACCAAAGCAAAAAGGCAGTTAACATTGTGCTCTGAGGGAAGTTCATCTTTTCTCTCCACCACCTCTGTCCAGGTGCCACACATGAATCTGAATTTTCAGTGGGGATTTGTACAGTGGCTGTATAAACCTTAGGATAGGCCAGGGAGGGGAATGTCCCGGTCTGGGGAGCAGGGTCTGTTTCTTGGGGCTGGAGATGGACTTCACAATCCTGCTTGTGTTTTTAAAAGAGGGGGGAGTGTTAGGAAAGGGAAGAGCAGAGCCAGTTCACATGCGGTTTTGCCGGTGCCCTTCCTAAGGTTCATTGCATTCATCTCTGCAACCTGTGCAAATTATTCTGGCAAGCATCTCATCTCTTCCTTTCTTGATTTGACTTCACCTTTGCTCTTGCAACTCTCAGCACTTGTTATCACACTTGGTTCAGTCTCACCTCTGAAAAAACCCTGGGGGGATGAAACCCACAGAAATAACCCCAGGGAGATGCACGCTCCCCTAGGCATTGGCTGGTGGCTGCAGTCGGGAGAGATGTTCAGCCTGATTAGAATGGGACGCAGAAAGCAGCAGGGAGTTGGTTCTTGGTGCCTGGCCAAATCACACCACTCCATCATCCCTCCCCATGTGTCTGATTGTGAGGGTGCACTGGAGTGACTTGACCTTTTGCTTGTTAGACTTTCCCTGAATCAGGCCCTGACAAGCATTTCTGCCAGCGGCTCCCTCCTGCCCCTCGCAGTGAGATGTGTTTATGGTGAGTCCTGATTTCTCCCACCTGCATCGACACTGCTGGGGTGCTGGGCCCAGCCACGTGGGCAGCTTCACACAGGCTGGATCCAGGGATGCCAGCTGAGGGCTTTGTCCTGAGCATGCAGGGTTGGAGAGTTGGTGGCAAAGTAAAGCTGCTCTGGATTTCACGATTTCCTGGGAAAACTTCCAGGGGATGCATTTCCCAGTGTTACAGGGCCATGAAAATGGGAATAGCAGCAGGGAGAAGGGAGTTCTAGCTGGGACTGATGATGTCAGCAGTGTGTGTGCACCATGTACTGCATCAGCAGGGAGAGTCGGTCACTGTGATGTAAAATACAGGCACAGTGGGACTGACCAGAGCCGTCCTGAGGCTCAGCTGCCACCGCTCCTTTGTGCAAGTGAGCCCGGATGGCTTCAGCTGATGTTCTGCGGGTTCTGTAGCCATGTGGGGAGCAGGCAGTTCCATCTCAGCCAGTGCTGTTGGGGCATCTGGCTCTTCCCGTCCCCTGTACGTGAAGTGCAAGGCTTTTATTCCTTTAAGTAACTTGTGATATGGTTTTTGTCCCCTTGCTGAACCACCAAGACAGCGACCTTGTTGACTGTTCCAATACAGTAAGGCCCAATCTTCTTTCTGTCACTTGATGTCTTCCCTTCTAAATCAACACTGTGAGTTGTGGGGTTTATTTCATGAACAAAAGGCAAGTTTATATTACTGGGAAAGATTTGCTGTATACAAAAGGCTAGAAGGAAGAGAAAGGTCCCTAAATTCTAAGCCTGACAGTTCTAGCTCCTCCTCTATTGTCCTGTCTGTTTTCTCCGCAAAAATGACAATGGTTGCTTTTCACCCTCTGGAGCATTTATGTTACTTGTGATACCACCTCAAGTCGGTCAGGCTCCTCGCCCAAGTAACAAGTGAAAGGACAAGAGGAGATGGCCTCAAGTTGTGTCAAGGCAGGCTCGGGCTGGATATTAGGAAATAATATTTCACCACGAGGGTTGTCAAGTGCTGGTAGAGGCTGCCTGGCGAGGTGGTGGGGTCCCCATCCCTGGGGGGGTTTAAGGACCCTGTGGATGCGATGCTCAGGGTGGTGGGGCTGGCAGTGAGGTTAAGGGTTGGACTCTGGGATCTTAAAAGGACTTTTCCAACCTCAACAGTTCTGAGATTGAAGTGACTTACGGTGAACCTGCCGTTAGGAGGAAACTCCCCAGCTGCCTTGACTCCAGCTTTGTCTCAGTACCCAGCAACTGCTGTGAGCCTCAGGCATCCTGGAGCCTCTGAACAGGGTGTGGTGGGACAGTGGGTGAAGATAAGTGTGACCCTCAGTACACATCATCTCATGCTTCAAAGGCACCTCCATCTCCTGACTCCTGATTGGAATTCAGTTTGTTCATTCTGCTGTTCCTTTTCACCTGAGGAGGCTTTGAGATGGTACCTGTGCTCATCTGAGCGGCAAAGCCAGGCTTGCAAGTTCTTACCTTGTTTCCCCTACAATGTGGACTCTGCAAAGAGCTCCCCACAGGGCACAGGAGACAAATGGTTCTGCTGTGGCCCCTGGTTTACTGTATCCAGTTGCTTGTGAGAGCAGGAATTGTCCCAGCTCCCTCTGTGGTAAATAAAGAGCTGTATCCGGAGCACATCACTCCTGTCTACCCAGAGACGCTGCCTAATTACAGCAGGAAGCGTAACATTATCCTTCAACTTAGTGGTTCTGATGCCATTTGCTGTAGAAATAGGGACCACATGATGGCTTTTTACACAAGAAGCTGCCCTGCCTGCAAACACACACCATTTAAGAGCTGCCAAACCCAATTCTGAGGCCGAGGAGGAGCACGGCGATGCTCTGGCACTGCTCGGATGTGCCCCCACTTGCCTGCCCTGTCTGAGGAGACGCTGACAGTCGCTGCTGCAGCCTTTGAACTCGTGGAGCCCGGAACGCTGTGGCAGCGCTGCCACTGAGCCTCGTTACAGTCACTGGATGCAAATTACCTTGGCTTTGCTGTTTGTGTGCGAGGAGTATTTGAGTCTGATTTGAAGGGTAGAATAGAATAAACTGATAAAGGCAGGGGGAGGAAAGCGTGACCATGGGTTCACTGGCATAACAGCCACACAAAATGGAGACAGTAGGCTTGACCAGGCTTTACAGGGCCGCTTCTCGAGCAGATTTCAGGTGAGCTCCAGGAAGCTCACAGAGCAGATGGCTTGTTCCCATTACAGTAAACAGAGAAGCAGGAGGCAGCCAGCCTGTAAGTCCTGAGAACACCTAAGGAGGGAGGGGGAGCCAGG
>WAAB01013138.1:140562-158961 GCA_013389865.1 Piaya cayana
CAAGGATGGGGCTTTGTGCAATACGTTATTGGCAGAAAATGGACATATTGAAACGTGTTCAGTGTTTCTACCTTGGATTTCTCTGCACCAGTGTCACCATGGGCAGCAAATGGCAAAAGATGTTTGTGCAAGCACAGTGACATTGTTTGGGGGTGATACAGAGGTAGATGAACAAGAGCAGCTAGATCCCATGTCAGACCAGAAGTTCTTCCTGGCCAGAACCATCTTATTTGGGTACATTTGCAGAGCCTTGACCCTGAACCCTGAAATGTTTTAGGTCTGACTGCCACCAGTGTAATTACAGTGGAGTCTGGTAACCAGGAGGTTGGTAGGACAGATGCCGTCTGCAGCCTGTGTATGTGCCACGAGTGTGGGAGCAGAATTGGGCTCAGTTTTGGTTCCAGAGACAACTTGTTGGGCTTGTAAGGAAGAGCAGACCAGGTGTATCTGGAAAATGTCCCTATATGAGACATGAAACATTTATGTTGCTCTCAAAACCAGAAGCACCTGCATGAGACGCCACCACCAGTTACTCTGTGTCATTAGAGCATTCTCCTTTCGAAGCACAAAGAACAGCAAACAGGATGGTGGGTAAGAGAGAGCAAAAATCTTGGGCTTTGTGCTTTTAAGGGTGCATCCCTGAACCACAGAGAGGCCCTAAGTTTTGCAGAATGTACTTAGAGTGGAATCCGTGTGTTGGAGCAGCTTCAAAGCACTGGATTGTTTCATCTCCAGAGCTCCAGCTGAACTGGTCAGTAAGGAAAAGCAGGTACCTGGAAAGAGCAGCAGGACGTATTGAGAGTGTCTGGGCTAATTTGGCCGTGTGGCAAAGGTTTTATTAGCTATGGAGCCCCCTGGAACCACTCCAGGACTAATTCATGTGCCTGAAGGTGGGTGTTGAGCAGTGAGTTCCATTTGGATGCCTCTGGGCTATGCAGCGAGATGCTCAGCTGCCGTATTTAAGCAACTTGACCACAGTGGGCTCTGGCGTATGTTCTGCCCTTGTAATGAGAAGCAGTGCGTAAAGCACAGAAAGGTGTAAAATAATGTATTAAGGAGGGTTTTTTCCCCCAGGTGTTGGGATTTTATGCTTCCTTCCCTGCGGATTTTGCCTGCTTCAGTGTATTTTGTGCAGGACCTGCTGCTTTCAAGAGCAAACTGACCCTTCCCATGAGTGGCGTGGCAGCCAAAACCCATCCAGTGTTGTGCCCTGCTTACTCCCACCCTGAGCTGGCCATGATTCCAGCTACTGTCGTGTTACAGAAAGTCGCAGCAGATTTTAACGCTTCCTCCACCTTTACAACTGCAGCACACAAACAAATTGCCTTCTCTGTCCTCGTGCAGCAGGAAAATGAGCATCCGTCCATTTAATGACACCTAATTAGGTCTACAGATGCCAAATGACTTGTGTTGCCCTGCTTAGACAGAGATGCGTGGGTAATGAATTATCCATTGTCTCAGGCTCACTAATGCTAACTAGGGCTGGGAGAAAAATGTTCTGCCACTAATTCACTTGACAAATTTAACCTCTTGTTTTGTTCACGGTAAATCTTTGCAAGTATCTCAGGTTTCCTGCACACGTTTATGTTAAGTTACTCAGTGAGCTTCTCTTTGCTTCTCCTTCCCTCATCTGAGGCTGCCTTCATGCAAATTTCCAGGCAGCTTTGCTATTCTGTACTGGAAATTGAGGCTCTGTGGCTCGGTGTAGGTCAGCTAAGGCTTACAGTGGGTGCTTTGTCTCCCTCTTGCAGGCCTCAGACTCGAGGCACTTGCACTAGGACGCCTTCGCATAGGCCAGAAAAGCTTACTGAGGGTGGGAAAGTCAATTAAATTTAATGGATGCAGTGTGCCTGAGACTCATGTCACAGCCCTGTGAGGGCTTTGGGAGGCGTCGCTGTGCTGCCTTTCAGTGTGAGAATGTTGAGTTTAACATAGACGTGAGCTTGTCGTTCGTCTGATGTGTTGCTGATTCAGGACTGAAGGCTGCTAATCACGTTCCATCAGAGCCAGGGCAGCTGCTGGAAGGTTCTTTGGAGTGCAGGAGAGTTGGGGGGTTTCCTTTGTTGATCTTTGAACATAGCACTTGAATCCAAGGTGTCAGAATGGCTCCAGGCAGATTACGTTGCCAAACATAGAGGCATGAGATGTTGCAGAGGGAGCAGCTGTGGCTTCAGCTCTCAGCAGCTGCATTTGGTCTGCTCAAAATGTTGGGTACACGTTTAAATGGGTGTAGAGATGCGCTTGGCTTGCAGTCGATAGCTAGATTCCTCCTTGCCAAGGGACTAATCTTGGCAGGGTGGCAGCGGTGAGGACAGGTACGGTGGAGGAGCTTTATCTCCTTCATGCTCCAGTAGAACCAGACCTGCGGCCTTGAGCTGGTGTCAATGTGTTTGCAGTTTTGGAGGGAGGAGCCTGCCCTCAGCTCGGGGAGGTGCCTGTGCTGTAACCCTGTGGCACATTAGAACCCAGAGTGAATTCATGTTTGAGAAAGCTCAGTGCTTCCAAGCTTCAGCAGCGGTGGGTTCCATACACTGTATGTGGAGTTGTGCTTAAGCTTTGTTCTGAGTGCACGAGGAGCAGGGAGGGAAGGCTGCACTGGCAGTACGCGCTGCTGCGCCACAACGCAGTATCAGTGTTTGAGCCGGCACAAGGATGCCAGTATCCCATGTTTGAATTCATAAAATCCATGAGTTATCAGAGAAACCAGCCAAAAGTCACTCTAGAAAAAAAAAAATGGACAGTTTGTTGTGTTATGGAGCTGAAAAGCTTTTTCCCCGGGATTACCAAAAGCAAATTGAAAGAATCCATGCTAGGAGGTGGGTCATTCACCATAATCCTCGTTACTGGACTGTCCAAGAGCTGCTGCTTCTCTGTCTGTTTCCATAGTATGTCACAGAAATACTCATCGATGTTACTGCTGCGCTTAGAGAGCTAAGGCAGGGAAAGAAGCTGGGTCAGTCCCACACAGGGCTCTGGACAAGCTGAGAAATGGGTTCTTTGCTTAGAATCTTGTGCAGCCTGACTACATTTCTTCCGTAAGACTCAATAATTCCATGTTGGATGCCTAAGCCAGCCAGTTTTATTGTTCCTTACGGCTGTGCAGGCTTGTTTACAAATAATGTAATCCTATCAGTCCATGCCCTTGATAAAAGTCCCTCCCCAGTTTTCTTGTAGCCCCCTTTAGATACTGGAAGTTGCTCTGAGGTCTCCTCGCAGCTTCCTCCCCTCCAGGCTGAGCAACCCCAACTGTCCCGGCCCGTCCTTGTGTGGGAGGTGCTCCAGCCCTCGCGTTATGCAGATAGAGATGCTCCTAGTGGGTGGCACAATGGAAAATGATTCATTCCTCAGAGGAGCAGAATGAGGGAGAAGAGGAAACAATCGCAGCAGACAAGCAGCGCAAGGGCTGAGGTGCTCGTAAACCCTGTCCTTTCCCAAACGTGGGGTGGATTCAGAGAACCACAAACACAAGAGTACCTGTATCACCAACACATGCCAGGCACGTTTGAATAGGTTTCCAGACAGAGTATTCAGGACAAAACACAATGAACAGCAAAACAAATGAAACCCAACACCAGGCCGTGTCCTCTAAAGGCTCGGCTGGAGCCACAGTGCGGCGTGTGCAGGGACAGGGACTTGCCCCAGGAGGCAGGTTTTCCTGAAGCACTTTGTTTTCCTGGCCATCGCCTGAAAGCTTCAGTCAGCTCTCAGAACATCTGTGTTTATTTTGCCTGACAAACTTGTTCCTGGGCTCTGACAAACCACAGGCTGCTGTGGGAGCCAGGGCTGCCGCTCCTTGGCGGGGCTGTGCAGAGGCCTGGGCGGCTGGCCATCGCGCTGCTGTGCCATGAATATTGCATGATTGCATCCATATTTAATGCCAAGTGTGTTATATTTTTAATCTTTATAGCTTTAATATGCGCAAAGATTGGTGCTGCAGGATGGTTACTTCCCAGAATTGCCCCGCAAAACTGCTACGTTTTCATCCTTTGGTTTTGCAGGTTGTAAATTATAGAACCTGGGAAGTAATAAACTTGGCACCTTCTTCTTGCTCTTTGGGGGTGCCAACTTGTAACAACAGTAAAAAGCAGATTCCTCTCCAAGGCTTTTGTCATTTCGTCCGTACACCCCATGGGAGACAGGGAGACTGGGAGTATCTGGCAGCCCAGCCTGGCAGAGGCTGCCCGGGGATGCTGGTGTTTCTGCAAGGGCCCTACAGGAATCAGTGGGGTCCGAACCAAGTAGTCTCTGCCATGTGTCATTTTATCTCTCTGGCATATGTCTCATGTCATACTATGAGGAGGAAAATAACCCAAAACAAAGGGATAGTGGTAAGAGGCAAAGGAATTTGGGGGGTTCTTGAACCCCTGAACTCATTTGAGATAGTACTCTCTCTCCTTCCCACATGGAGCATGGACTCTCGTGCTGGCACAGTGAGAAAAGAGGCTGCTGTTACCCCAGTGCCTCTGTTGAGGCGGCTCCTCTCTGTGCTGGGTGTCTGAGATGGTTGTGGAGATGGCAGCTCAGGCTGGCTGGTGCCAAGGGCACAGCATCAGCATTCCTGTAGGAGTCTGTGCTCTCTGAAGGTACATCTGTAACGTCTGCATCTCATCCCACTCTGCTGGCAGACTCCTGTGAGGAGATGGTTGCGCTGGGTCAGCTCAGAGGTCTTTTCTAACCTTGACAATTCTATGATTCTAATAATAAACATGCTGTTTTAAAGTCTATTCATTTTCAGTTGCTGTTGTGGTAGCATTTAAATGGTACCTGTCCACTGTCTTTCTCTTTAAACCTGCTTATGGATGCAACTAAAGTAAAACTTGCAGGAAACCTTTACTATCTGACCAAGTGCTTCAGCAAACATTTAACTTGGATATCAGTGGGGCCTGGGCATTCGATGAAGTTCTGTAGAGTGTGCGTGTTAATTGCCTTAAGGCCTGGCACCGGGCATAGCATGTTCTGTTATTTATTGATTGTGTTAAAGTGCACGGAGGCCCACGGAGAGCAGGCACTGTGCACACATGCAGCGTGTTCTGAGGGCCTCCAGTCTGAGAATGTGTGATGAGGTGGGAAAGAAGGGACACTTAGGGAATTGGGGAAAGAATGTTCATACTGCCCACAGTGGCTCAGAACTTACTGTTCTTATTAGTACAGAAGGTTAGAGTATGGCTGTATTTCTCATAGAATCTGAACTCTCTGATGTGGAGGTGTTTGAGGTTTCCCTGGGGCTTTGTTCAACCCTGCCCGTTTATTTTGCAGGGTGGTTTAAGTGCCTCACGGACCAGCTCTTTCTCTGCGTGCAGCAGGACCTCCGGTGACACAGCACCACTGGTAAACGTCCACCCTGGTACGCAGCCCTGAGGCAGAATGGGAGATTAAGATGTTAAGGTAAGAGATTCAAAGCTTTCTTATCAGGGGACTTTGCATCAGGTGGTTGTTAAGAGCACATCGACCCTGAGGGAGCTGCTGCACACACACGCACATGTTGTGATTCCAAATGGTGTTCTGTGAAATCTGTGTTTTCCCAATGGATGGAACACTCGCACCAGCATTCAACTGAGGAAATGAAGGTAAGAGAATTACAAATATTAAAAAAAGCAGTTATTTTCCTGCCCCCAGAGTGTACTTTTGATGTTGTTTCCTTTTGACTACTCCAACTTGCATTTTACTGTGTCTATTGCCAATTATGCAGAGCGCTAATTCAGTGCAAATACTTGTCTTAATGTGTCTGATTTTTGAATGAAGATGTCCAGTTTATACTCTGTTAACATATTTGTGGGCAGAAGGCTTGATTCAGGCACTTGGTGAAGAGTCAGTGACTTCATCGAGGCCTTGAGCAGGGTTTTACTGGGATGCAGGTCTGCAGGGTGTGGGGATTGGGCCCGAGTGCCTGTGCTGTGCACACCGAGTGCTTCAAGGGGGTTCTCCTCCCAAATTAGTCATCCTCTGTGCTTCACAGTCTGTTCCATGTCTGCCAAATCAGCGCAGATAAAGAGCCGCCTCTGGGGTTTGCTGCGCTCCCCTGGGACCAGTGGTACTGCCCATTTTAACCAGTGCTCCTGGAACTGGGAGCGTTGGCATTTGTGTTCCTGTCCCTGGTGAACTTTGGTGAGCAATGGGCTGTGGACTGGCTTGTAGCTGTGGGACAGGGGGACAGGATAAAGGGAACAGGGCTGCAGGGAAACACATGCTGAGAGCCAGCAGCAGCACAGAGCTTGGCGTCTTCTCAGAGGGACCAGAGAGGCAGCAAGGTCTACATCTTCTCTCTTCCCTCTCCCATGGGGAATGGAGCATCCTTGGAATACAGGAGAAAAGGAGCCTGTATGCTGATCTGCTGTTACAGCTGCTGAAAAGTTGGTGTGGTGTCTAGGAAGTCAAGTATTCCAACTGTCCCTTTGGAAAGTCCTGCTGTTACGGGTGTGCTGGTTCCTGAGTCTGACAGGGTTATCATACAGGTAAGGGCTTCAGTGATACCCGACACACACAAAGAGCAGGCACACAGCCTGACAGCATCAGCGGGCACCCAATGAGCCTCAGCAGCGCTAGCTCCTGAAGTCTCCGAGCAGTGCAGAGTGCAGAGAGGTCTGTGGGCACCCTGCAGCCATGCTCAGCAGGCGATGCAGCCTGGTACGCAGTGCTCTGTCGTTAGTCTCCAAAGGGAAAGCCAGGCCGGTGCTGCGGGCAGGAGAGGCTCTGTGAGCTGGGCTCCTGAGCTCAGTTGCTGCTCTCAGCAAACAAGGCACGAGTCACGCTTGCGAGTCCGAGGGCAGGGAGACATTTCCTGGTTCAGCCTGGCATGTGCTGCACAAAACCCAGGCATGGTTTCTCAGTCCTTCTAAAGATGGAAGCAGAAAGCATAATTGCAAGGATGTAATCATGAGGTGCCAGCCCCTCACTGAAGGGGTCATATCGGCTCCCTGTCCAAACCAGATGTGAGGTGAATCCTACATAGAATATTAAGACACCACAAAGCATGTTCCTCCTCCAGCAGAAGGGGAATTAGTTAATAGTTTCCCATAAAGAAAAATATAAGGCATTATTTTAGCGAGGGGAAGCCGCTAGCATTGCTGCTGCCTCTTTGACAGCTCTTTTTTTAATCACCCTTGCTTTATCAAGAAATGTAAAGTTGTATTTTTTTATTGATATTTAGGAATAAATTCTTACCACATCATGTCTATAAAAGGTTCATCACGGACCAAATACCACTCTAACCTTTTAAGCTTCGACAGTAAAAGCTGTCGTCTTTATTTATCTAAGTTTGGGAGCGATACAAATGTAATCATAACCCCCAAGGCAACAGTTTATGGCAGTTTTCAGAACTCCTCTCTATAAAAACTACTCAAACCTACAAACATAAAAGCTTCCAATAAAATTTGCTTTAGATTGTAGTCATAAAACATGATTTTCTCTCCCCTGGTCCTGGAGCTACAGGTGTCCAATTGCCAGAGCTGTTTGCCACGAGCCGGGCAGTGCCGGCTTCCTCCAGCCGCCTGGATCCAGCCAGGCTGCAGTGGCTCCTGGGCAGCCCATGGCAGGGCTCCGGCAGGGACACCAGTGACATCAGGGGCCCCCCTTTACTGCCACAAAGACATCCAGCACGTGCTTCAAACCGGACTGCTGGGCTCTCACCGTTCTGGGCATAGGTAGGGGCTGCACCCTGGAGCTGGAATTAGCTACTTGGAGCAGAATTCCATAAGCGCTGCAGGAATGTAGTAACGGCTTGTGCTGCATGGCCCCTGGTGAGGGCATAGGGTGCGCAGTTAAACTAGCCGGAGAAATCATCTTATTTTCTCTCAAAGTTTTGTCCTTCCTGACTGTCACAGTGGTTTTGGTCTGATAATGAAAAAGCATCTGAGTGTGCAAAGAATCCTGCTGTAAAACCAGCTCCTGGGCAGAGCAGGATGTTCTAGACTCGCAGTTGTCTAGAATGCGGTGTTCTTTGTTTCACGGTACTCTCAGAAATGCTGAGGACCTGTGCTCACTGGAAAGATCAGTGACGCTCGCTTTTACTTTGGTGAGATACAGGTGCCTGCATTCGGTGTTTCTTTAATGAAGGATTCCCTGCCGTACAAGCTCCTCGGGTGCAGTTCAGTGTTGGCAGAAAAGGCTTTGCTTGCATTTCACTTCAACAAATGAATACCTAGTGGCACAGGGTGAAGTTGTGCTGGGTCAGGGGGAGCCTGGCTGGCTGTGTGCTCCAGATGAAGTGCAGGAGTAAATCTCTGCAGAGCGGGGCTTGGGTGGCATATAAAGACTCACACTTTATCTGTGTTGATGAATTTGTTCTTGCCGTCCGGAGCAGGTTTAACCCTGATAACACACTCTCTGGTGAAAGGTTGAGCCTTTGCTTTCCATCTGCAGGTAGAAGACCAGTGTTCACAGGGACGCAGCTCGCTGCTGGTGAGCTTGAAAGCAGGGGCAGCCTGCAGGGTAGTGTTTGGTGAAATGCAGGAATATCAGACTGTTTCCTGTGAGGAACGTGCCCCAGAGCTCTCTGGAGAGTGAGAACAACTCAGTGTGAAGCTGTGCTGGCATGGAAGCACTGATTCTAGAGGCTAGCACTGGGATGTTGTTTCCCAGGGTCAATTCCTCCAGTGACCGGGAGGCTGGAGGTCACCCACAATGCTATCGGCTGGCGACCTGTGTCTGGCTTGTGCAGGATTTCACCTTGTTTCTCCTTCCCAAGCACCCACCGTGTGCTCTGGCTGCTTGAAGCTGTGGAGTGTCAAGTGGCTGATGGTCTTGGCTAATGGATGAGATAGTGGAGGAAGGCAGCACAGCCTGTGCTGCTCAGCATGACGAGCCCTCAGCCCCTGTCTGTGGAATGCACGGTGCATTCTGAGAGCCTTTTCTACCTGACGTAGCGTGCCCTTCAGCCGCAGCACCAGCACAGGGGCTGAGCATGTTCTCAGGGTGTTCCTCCTGTGCCATGGGATTCGTCCCAGGCAACAGGGAAACCAGGCAGGCAATAGTCACAAAACATGTCTGTAATGAAACAGGATTCATTATGGGCTTTTTCTGTTTATCTTAAAACAGACTTTAATTACAATTCTGCCTTCCCATTTGTGTCTTGTGTAAGACATTGGCTCTCGCAGTACGAACAAGCCAGCTGTTGCTACTTCTTTCATAGTTCCCTGCCTTCTGCTCCATCAGAGAGGGCTGCGTACTTGGTGTGGTTTATGCTGGATTTGTTAATTATTGGTTAGCTTTGCTTTATGGGTGTCATCTAAGAAGGGAGCTGGTCCCCAGTGCTCATCATTAGTTACCATTTCTGGAGCTGCTCTGTTTTTTCGAATCCCAGGTGAAAGCTGAGGTGTTTAAGAGCAAACTTCGGGCATTTTCATGAAACACGTTTCTCCCAATCTGTTTAAAGGGGTGAGGTGCCTGAATGCCATGGAAAGGTGGTTTTTGGAACACCTGGTGAGTTGCTCCTCCTCGGGATCACACTGATGTGTTTGTGAGACAGGAGATGTCAGATAGAGCTAGAATGGCTGCACAATTGGTCAGGTCCCCCATTTCAGGAGGGTGTTTCCTTGGCCGTCAAGCTGACAAAAGGATAACTCTTCCCTGGCTAAACTGTACCCCAGCCCTGCCTTCTCCCTGACAGCACTGGGGAGCCTCAAGTCCCTGAGCATCCCCAGTGTCCTAACCAGCCTTTAACAGACACGTCCTAATGAAACTAAGTAAAAAATCTGTAATAATTTAAGGAGAACGTTCCTTTTCAGTGGCAATCATTCATACCTTCCCTCTTATGGCACCTTCTAATTATTGTTACTAATAATAGGGGATTTGAGTCACTGCTTGCAGAAGGAAGCAAAGCAGAGAGCTTCATTCTTCTAGAAACAAACATTCCTCGGCTTCTGCAGGACATGGGCTCCAAAAGGGACAGGAGAGGTGGCACCGGTGTGTTTGGCAGGTGTGGTGTGGGGAACGTGGTGCTGCTGTCGGGTTGCTGTAGTTCGTTGATAAATGAAACCATTTGTTCTCTGTGCCTCTGTATCCATCACCTTTCGCCAGCTCCAAATGCGCTCCATTTACTTCCAGTTCTGGCACGGGATCAGAGGGTGGCTCTGATCTAAATGAAATAATAATGATTTTAGGCAGTGCTGGTTTGCATTATTCATTGCTCTTGGCAAAACAAATGTTGATCTTATAACACAGCTATTAATACTTTTATAGAGTTAATGAAGCCACCTGGATTTAGAGCAGAGAGGGGATTCTCAATGAGCTGGTTCCTCAGTTTTGACCCGTATGTGGAAAACCCAAGCAGATTCACCCCCGTATTCCCATGCTCTAAGGCTGAAGTATGATCTGTGGTTTTGTTCTCTGCTTTCTGTTTGGCCACTGCTCCCAGCAGACCGCTGAGAGTCCTCAGTCCAAAATTCTCCCTGCCAGAAATGGAGCTTCGGTGAGGTCTTCTCCTGTGAAAGCAAGTGTCTTGCTAGCTGAGGGCAAGGTGGGCAATTCCTGCAAGTGCTAGTTCTTATTAGATGAGAAAAAGGAAGGAGGAGACTTTTTGCAGCCTCTCTTGTGCTGGCACTGAGCGGAGGTTTCTCTGTGAGGCCCTTCTCGAGCTGTTGATTGCCAAGCTGTCCTTATCTCTGGCTTACGTGGTGCTGTCAGGCACCTATTGTTGAGGCTTAACAGCGCCATCAATACCGATCTTGGAGCTACTTTTCCAGCTTGCAGAGACCGGACTGTGTGATGGATATAGCAGGATTGGGCAGGATGGCTGCAGTTTCTTCTCTTGGGCTTTCACCAAAGCCCTCTTTGCTCCTTGTCTCCACATCATAGAAATGAGTTTGTCAGGGCTGCAGGGGCAACTGCCAGGAGGAGCAGCACACCTCGCTGGCTGTGCCCATCAGTAAGTCCAACTGGAGCTTCTAGACAGCGCTTCCTTGGGCTCTGGGGCTGCTGCCTCAGCTCTGGCTCTGGAGACAGCTGGTGGGCAAAGCTTCCTCCCACATCATCAACCTGGGGAGAGGAAAGGAGGGAGCAGTGCTGATAGGCCTCTGTGTCTGATGGAGCTGGCTCCATGTGCTGACATGCTCGCAGACCCCAGGTGTGGATTTCCAGTGGGTGATACCGTGTTAACCACATCAGAGGTCCAGGTCAGGTGTTTAAAGCACTTCCACGTGGACAGGCACAGCACGGTGTCTGCACGTTCTGGGAAGTGGAATAGGGTGACAAAGCACAGCACACACGGAGGCCACTGCTAAACTGGGGTTGTGTTTTGGCTCTTCTGATTTCCAGTTTTGTTTGCCTTTGCTACTTGCATCTGTGGAAGCAGAAGATGGTTCTTGGTCCACATCTCCAGATGCGTACCTAGAATGCACTTGCTGATGGATGAGCTCGTGCAGATGCTCACACCAGCCTGAGAGCTCTAACAGAGCCCTGGAATGGTCGTACGGCTGCAGTGGTGCTGCAGACACTGCAGGCCCTGCCAGCCGCAGCACGGGATTGTGTTGTGGAAGGAAAGGGGTTAGCAACCATATTGTGACTCCCAGAGTCTCTGCGGCTCGCTCATTGCTCCAGCAGGGAAATAATCTGCACCAGACTTGTTTGCTGGCACCGGCTGCCTTCCCCGCGTGCCAGCTCCAATGTGTAGGCTGGCACATCACAGCGATGAGCGGGGCGGGGGAAGGAGTGGAAGCGCAGTCCTGGCTCCGTTGCCGCCATCCTGACCTGCCCCGTCCCTGGCTCTGTGGGAAGCTCTGTGTGGTGAGACAGGTCAGCTGCTGGTATCACTGGGCAGTGCAGTCTTCTGGAAGGATGGAGACCTAGGCTGTCCCTTTCCTCATCCCAGGCAGGCCGCGAGGTTACTTATTTTTAGCACCTCGTGCCATGATCAGTGCTTCAGCAAAATATAGAGCACAAGGCATCCCTCTGTCCTTCTCAGTTATGCCACTTCCCTGTGTTCTTTTATTCACATAGCTTATAGAATCAGAGATTCACTTGGTTGGAAAAGACTTTTGAGCTCATCGAGTCCAGCCATCCCTGAGCACCTCGCCTACCTGTCTTTTAAACCCCTTGGGGCATGGGGACTCCACCACCTCCATGAGCAGCCTCTGTCAGTGCCCGAGAGCCCTTCACTGAAGAGAAGTTTTCTTATGTCCAATCTGAACCTGCCCTAGTGCAATTTGAGGTCGTTTCCTCTCATCCTATCACTCCTTACTTGGGGGAAGAGACCAACACCCACCTCACTACAACCTCCTTTCAAGCAGTTGTAAACAGAGATAAGGTCTCCCTTCAGCCCTTCAGACTAAACAGCCCCAGCCCCCTTAACTGCCTCACATAACCATAGTTCTCCAGCCCCTTCCCCAGCTCCCCCAGGTACTTCTCTGCCAGGCAGCTTTTCAGCTTTCTTCCCCCAGCCTGGAGTTGCAGGGGGGTTTTGTGTCTCAGGTGCAGGACCCAGCGCTCGGTGGTGCCCTGCTGTATCTCCACCTCTAAAGCCAAAAAATCTGCAGTCTGCCCGAGGCAGCTTGTACTGTTAGAGGAAAGTAGCTTCCACTGAGCTGCTCTTGGAATTCCACCCCAAAAGCAGCTCCTCTGGGAGGAGTTAAGTTTATGTAGGTTACCTCTCAGCTGCTTTCCTCACCCTCTGCACGCACCCGTGCAGCGAGTGGAGCTGTAGCGGGAGTGCATGTAAATGCCAGAGCGAGTGCTGTGTTAAGCCTTGGAACTTGACGTGGAAGTTAACTTATGTCTTCATTTTTCTTTAAAATAAAGGCTGGCTTCGTGCTGTTCCGTATGTGAAGCAAGGACAGGCCTTGAGCTGTGTTTTTGGGTCCTCACAGAGGTGAGGCTAGAGAGCAGGCCCTGTGCGTGGCAGCGTGACCACTGTATGTGTGCCCTGGCAGGAGACCGAGTGCGTTGTTAACAGACTTCTTCAAAACATTTTCGTCAGGAATTTTAATGTTCAGACTATGCCTCAGCTCACACCTTGCACAGGGGAGGCACAGGGTGACATGGAGAGTGAAGTACCTACTGGGGCTGGTGTCACACAGCCACTGCCTGAAGTGAGCAACCCAGCCCCAGGGGAGACAGGAGGGTTACGCCTCATCCTTTGTATTGACAGTGGGGCCTTCTACCTGGAGATAGTCGGGAAGACAGTTAATTATAGCTTAAGCTTCACAAGCGGAGTTAATGAATTTTAACATGCCTCAATTAATAACTAATTGGGTTTTGTGCCTCAGCCGTGAATGGGAGCGTAGGGGTGTCCAGGAAAAAAAAAATGGGTCTAAAGATGAGCTGTTTTAATTGAAATACTGCAGGATCCATCTGCAGTGGTGGTGGTGCCATGGTGTGGTTTTACATTCCTAGTGCAAAGGGAGAAGCAAGTGGGAGGCTGGTTCCAAGAAGACACGAATGGAAGTGTTCAGCACCAACACGGCAACACTGTCACCTGCGGGTACGGGCTGGAGAGTCCCTGATTTCAACGGGTGCATGAGGCTGACAGCTCTGGCCGTGAGCAGCCCTCTGCCAGCGCCTGCTCCCACCTTTGGCACCATCCACGCACACAAGTAGGACACTTGTTTCAGGGATGAGACCTGGAGCGCCCTGTGGCCACTGGGGAGCACCCTGTGCAGCTGTCAGGTGGTGCTGGTCAGGGCTGGCCCTGGCTCACAAGGTGCTGGCGAGCAGCCCTTGCACAGAGCTGGTGGAACCCCAGGGCACGGACAGTGGCGGTGGCTGATTCTAAGCTTCATTGAGCCACACGCAGGGAAGTCCAATGAGTTCAGGTTGGTGCTGGGAGTCCTTCAGATGGATCCGACCCACTGGGAGCACTACTTAGGACCTAATGGGAGGCGGTGCGCCTGCAGTGTGCTGGGGAATGTGTTAAAGCTTTAACTTCTCATTTAGGGTTTTGACAAGGCACTGCAGGTTATAAATAATGGATGAATTCCTGAAGTATGTCTGCGCTTCCTGGCTCGCTTCCCACATGGGTGAGCTGTGAGTTTTCTCCTCAATTATCTGTAGGAGAACCTCTGCATATTGCTTTTTAAGCATATAATTATCCTTGATCATTTGGGATGAATTATATGTCCTTACTACTGTATGGATTTGGTCCCTGCGTAGGGGATATGGGTGAAAAAAGAGGTGAAGGACGTAGAACAGAGAAGCACGAGGTAGAGTCTCATCTTCCTCTGCTGAGGATGGGGCTTCGGAAGAATGTAAAAGCCACTGTGTTGTATCCTGTAAGCGCTCAGCTATGTGAGCTGCCCCTCAGGAGCAGGCTACTTACGGAATTTCCACATGATTGAGGCACAGAAAGGTTGTGGTTGCCATTAAAGTCCAGTAAGAGTAGACGTGATAAGGAGAAACCACGACCTCTGTGGTGCTGGGTGAGCAGGCAGCCTCTGTGGGCTGGGATTTGTTCTCTGCATTCTTCTGCACCTCCAAGCTTCCCTTCCTTCAGTTTGCTTTGCTGAAAGCAGATGGGTTGCCCCTACTTTTTATTCCTGATGGCATTTCTCATTGTACCAACCCTGTGTGATGGTTCCGCGATACTAGAAAGGAGTTTGTGGTCAGCAAAAGGGCCGTGCCCAGTGACACCCAGTCAGTGCAGGGCTGCCTTGGCCGTCTGCTCCCGGAGCTGTGCTCACGTGCCAGAATTCGGATCATGGTGCTGCCTGGTGCCTTGCTGGGCACACACATTGGGAACGGCTTTGCAAGGCTGTGCTAAAACCCATCCCAGACACATTCCTTAAGGGATTGTACACAGCTCATACAGAACACTGGACAGCTCGGGGTACACGAAGAACAAGAATGGGATGCACGGAACTGAAAGGCCTGATTTGATGTCTTTAATCACACCCTGAACACTACAGCCAGGTGCTTCAGGAGCTCAGGAGAAGATCTCTGTGTGCTGCTTTGGTCTCGCTGCTGGTGTGAACAGGACAGAGCCCTGAGAGGCAGCCCTGGAACGGTGTTACACTTGGGTTAGCAGTGAGCTCTCACCAAAATATTCCCTCTCTGAGGTCCAGGGCACAGAATTGAGGCAGAAAGAAACAGTGCATGGTATAAATTTAGTTGTACTCCAGGACGGGTCGTGCCTGATAGTGCAGTTGGTCTAATGAGATATTTTATGTCTTTTCCTATTGAAAGAGGATTATTTTTAAGCCTGCAGTTAAGAGAATGTCTAGTGTTTTGCTATGATTAGCATGAGATTCAGGCTGTGGTGGGATAAAAAAAAATGACCAGAGGTAAAGATTGCAGAGGTTAAATTGTGTCTGTAGTGGTTGAAGAGAGCGATGAATCCTGGAGAGGATGAAAATAGGAGAGTCCTCTGCATCTCAAACAGTGGAAAATTGTCGCCTTTCAAATATGATGCTCTCAGTGTGAAGGAAGAAAAGAAAATATATCTGCTGTTTTCCTCCTTCGGTGCCGTTGCTAAAGAATATTTATCAGCAGCTCAGCCACAAGGCAGAGGAAGGGCCAGGAGCCAAAGTGCAGCTCCAGTTCAGTTTGTTTTGCTCTTACGTTGCTATTGTGTTTGAGCACCCTCAGACAGGACTTGGCTAAGGGAAAGAAAATAGATCATTAATTTCTTAAGTGCAGCATTGTCACGCGCTGATCCTCCAGCGCCAACTCCTTATTTACACGGGGCTTCTCATCACACCCTTCACAACTGCCGTGCAATAAATAATAAAAGATTAAAACCCTAAACCTGGAAAACTTAGGAAAAAAAATATTAGAAAATTTTATTTCAGATTATAAAAATCCCGGGGTGATTTACTTTGAGGGACAATTTCATTGCTGCCATGTGCAGGAACTAATGATTGCACCGGGCTGCGGATTGGCGGGAAGGTTGCTTGGGAAACACAGTCATAGGCAGGTGATAAAGTCGCCCTTTCCCATCGCTGCCTCACTGTCACCAGGATGGCTTTTACCATTTGTTACAGGAGAATGATAGTCTGTGTATATATTTATCTCCGGGCGGCAATAACGCTGGCAATAACACTTGCGGAGTGGTCCATGTTGTTTGAAGGAACCCAACGTGCTCCCCTGGTGCCGATGACCCTCATCCTGTGGGCGCTGGGGCTTTAAGTGCAGCCCCTAATGGTGGAGGTTGTTTCCCCTATCCCAGCACTGGCAATAGAAAACGTTCGGTGTCACAAAGTGTGTGACTTAAATGGACACAGGCGGTAATAGTGCCAAGTCCCCTCCTGGCTATTTCCCCAGCAGGCGGTTCTTTAGGCTACAAGGTCTGCAAAAGCCTGACATCCCCTTCCAGAGAGCAGTGCATCTCCTGCCATTTCATGGAAACATGGAATGGTTTGGGCTAGAAGGAAACTCGAAGCCCACCTAGTTCCACCCCCTGCCCTGGGCAGGGACACCTCCCACTGGATCAGGGGCTCCAAGCCCCATCCCGCCTGGCCCTGAACACCACCAGGGATGGGGCAGACACAGCTTCTCTGGGCACCCTGGGCCAGGGCCTCCCTACCCTCCTCGTGAAGAATTTTTTCCTAATGTCTAATTTAAGACTTCCCCCTTCCAATTTAAAGGCATTTCTGAGTGGAGGGTTCCTGAAAGACGTGGCTGGTTGGTTGCTGCTGTAATGTCAGAGTGTTTTTCCAGTAGTGGTGGAGAAGGATGCAAGATTCAGGTCCCTGTCAGTCAGGAACCACTGAAGAAACTCCTCACTCCATGCTGCTACCAACTCCAGGTAGAAAAAATCCATGTCAAATGACTGCAAAGAGGTGATAAACTTGATGGTACTTTAATAAGCAAGTTCCCTTCTGTAGGGCGAGCAGCCTGCGTTCTCAGATCAAGGTGG
The DNA here is from genome assembly GCA_013389865.1 of Piaya cayana. Classification (NCBI taxonomy): domain Eukaryota; kingdom Metazoa; phylum Chordata; class Aves; order Cuculiformes; family Coccyzidae; genus Piaya; species Piaya cayana. The sequence continues at coordinate 157,343 of WAAB01013138.1, forward strand.
CTCACAAGCCATGGTGCAGTCCAGCTCTTCACCTTCCCCTCGCCATCTGAAACCCATCCAGGGTGGGGAATGTTTTTGGCACCTACCTCTGTGTCTGCACAGAAGGGGCAGGGAGCGGTGCCTGCCAAGCCCATGGACCTTGAGGAGCTGACAGCCTGAACCCCACAGATCACCGGTCATGCGTGCGCGGCGCCTGGCCCTTTGTCTGCCCTCTTTCCAACTCGCTCTCCTGCGGCCCAGGCGTCTTGGCTGGCTCTAACGTCACGCTGTCAGCATCGCCCGCCGTTGCACTCTGTGTCCTCCTGGAAAGGGACTTGCAGCCAAAGGAGAGCTGTCAATGTCACAGACCTGATATATTTGTCATTTGGCGGGGGGTAACAGGACAGTTGGTGACACAAGGGGACCAGTCTGCTTCAGTGTGCGCTCCAGAAGCCATGAGGAGCAAGCATGAATGTGGTTGTCATGGTGTCCTGACTCGTTCTCCTGTGTGTTTGCCTCCTGAGCCCAAAGCTGCAAGCGTTTGCATTTGCTGGAGTGTGAAGTACCACTTGAGAAACCTGTGATGCTCTGTAGGGCTCTCACTTGCTCCTTGCACATGTAGCCAATGGTGCTGGGAGGGTGCTCGTGGCTCTGCAGATCCCTTGGGGTGATGCCCAGTGGCTAGAAGAGCTTTTCTGTACACAGAGGGAGCCAGGTCAGCTTGGTGTGGTTCCAACAGCCCTGATGCTCCTCACCTGCAGCCGCAATCCTATGGAAGCTGGTTCCCTGCTTTCAGAGGGGAAGCAAGTCTGGGTACCTGGGCTGAAGCACAGACTGGTTTCAGGGGTCAGGCACAAGGCTGAAGGCATCTCAGAGCAGTGTTGGTCAGGCGTGCCTACCTTAGCAAGCCTTGCACCTGGTCTTGAAGGGATAAAGCCTTGTCCTCTTCTTAAGCAGCAGCCTGAGCAGAGCAGGATTGTTCAGCCTGGAAGCTCTCACTGCTCATCTAAGCAGGGGGCACAGGTGTTATTGTCCAGTCCTTTCCTCTTTTACTTCCTCCTTTCTTCTCTCCAGAACTGCAAGTGCACAAGCGTCACCTTTCACAGGTTGTGCAGGACGCTGCATGCTGTGATCTGGGAGGATGGCAGAGAAGGGGTCAGCACCAGCTTTCTGGCTGGAGGGTTTGGGGTGATTTTTGATCTGGTTGTGTGACTGCAACTGTTGCTGAACTTAAAAGTAGAGAAGAATCAAACCCCTTGATTCCAGTGCTGAGTTAAATTAAGTGTCAAGTGTTCATTTATTGTGTGGCAGTTTGATTTGGGTGAATATTTTAGGCTAGGACTCAGTAATTTCTCTAAGCAAGCCTGTGCATCAACATTCTCACAATGAGCAGACACACAAGATATTTTATTATGGCCAAATTGCACCTTAGATTGAGTCCAACCCACTGCGTGTTGTTCAGTCGGCGCAGCGTAGCGCTGCATATGTGCTGGATTGGTATTTAGATCCCTTGATGATAGAATTGCAGAATGTGTTAGGTAGGAAGGGACCTCTAAAGGTCATTTCGTCCAACCCCTGACACGAGCAGGGGCTGCTCCCGCCAGGCCAGAGTGCTCTGAGCCCCATCTAGCCTGACCTTG
>WAAB01013139.1:0-15697 GCA_013389865.1 Piaya cayana
ATCTCCCTTACCACCCTCAGGTGAGATAAAAACCATAGAGTCGGGGTGAAGCACTGCTGTGTTTTAACCCCAACTGGCAACTAATCACCACCTTGCCACTCAATCACCTCCCTGTAGTGGGACAGGTGAGAGAATCAGAAGGGTAAAAGTGAGAAAAATCATTGGTTGGGATAAAGACAGTTTAAGAAGCAAAACAAAACATGGAATTCATTCACCACTTCCCATCAACAAGCAGGTGCTCATCCACCTCCTGGAAAGCAGGGTTTCATCATGTGTAACAGTTACTTGAGAAGGCAAACACTACAGCTCTGAGCGTGTCCACTCTGCTTTCTCCTCCCTCTGCCCCATACTGCTGAGCACGATACAACAGAATACGGAATATCTCCCCAGTCAGCTGGGACCAGTTGACCCAGTTGTGCCCTGCCCCAACCTTCCTTGTACCCCTAACCTACTCCTCAGCAGGGCAGTGTGAGAAGCAGAAAAGGCCCTGATGGTGTGCAAGCACTGTTCATCAACTATAAAAACGCCCTTGTATTATCAACATCATGCCTAGCACAAATCCAAAACACATACCCTACTAGACACCATAAAGAAATTCAACTCTATCCCAGCCAAAACCAGCACAAGCACCTTCTAATGGTTTTGATCTGTCCCCATTAATTTTACAGGAAGTTTGCAAGACTGCTAAATATCTAACCTCTATATGGTACTCTCAGATATGCTGAACTTCAGTCATTCATTATCTGTAAGAAGACTGGAGTCAGACCTTCTGCGATATTTTGTTGCTTTTGCCTCATTGAAATCAATGACAATTAGGAGTCTGTGCATCCTTGAGGAACAGCACCTGTGCCTTTGGGCTGCATTTATTGTTCTGAGAAATGAAAAGACAGCAGTGCTTTTATATCCATTGTAGCCTTTGCTAAGTAAAAGGCACATTAGAAGGACTTATACTGCTTAAATATCCTGTATAGATAAAACTCGTCACTGACAAACCCATGCCTTCAAGCAAAGGAGTTTCCTTGTTCACGAATGCCATCTCCAAACTGGTTATGGCTGTATATGTATTCAATTGCATTTCCTTTGCTGAGGTTATTACAAGTCAGGATGAGCTGTGTTCTGGCTTTTCAGTTTACTTCCTCTGCCAAAAAGAAATAAAAAGAAGAAGTAAGAGCTCCCAGGGCAAGAAACAAAAATTGAGACAATGAGGAGTCATTTCTGAGAATAGCAAAACACTGCAAGAACACATTTCATAAAAAAACTGCACCTCAATTGAATGAGTAGAATGATGTATTAATTTTTTTTTACATACTCAATGAAATTTTTTCTAGAATGGAATTCAGATCTTTGCACTGATGTATAAAAATAACACCCCAGATTTTACAAACAAATAAACAAACACAAAACTCTGAAAATGAGGATATGTCCAATTTCCAGGTAGTTTGCTTCATTTCACGCCTTTAATTATCTTTATAAATTTCCTTTATGAATGTGCTTATAAACCAAAATCAGGCCATGATCTTTCAGTTAATTTGAATACATAAATTTGATCTATTCATCCACTTTGAAGTAGACTTCCAGTACTTGAAATATTCCATTTTGTTTTCCAAACCCTCTTCAGCTTATCAACTGTCATTTAAAATTATCCTAGTGCACATCAGAAGTGGAGAAAGTAATCTATTGATGACCTCACTAGCCTGCAAGTAGTGTAAGAAGAGTGTTCTCGTTTTGTCTGAGATATCCTGCTTCCACAAATACATCCTATAAAAATTTACACTTCTAGTCTTCTCATTGCCATTTGCAGTTGGAAACCATTTTCGGTTCACTACTGAGTCCTTGACCTTTCTCCCCTTGCTTTCTGAAGTCAATTACACAAGAATGCAACTTACATTTCTCTGTCCTGAGAGAACTTTCTGCTATTGAATTGTATACAGTTTTATATAGACTGCATGGTACATGTGATTAATTGACAAGCTCCTTATAGAGCTATATGGCAAGTGAGTGACAGACATGGGCATGAAATGAAATAGCAGAGGTTTGTGTTGGTTACAAGGAAAAAGGTCACTGTGTAGACAGTTAAAGGTGTAATAAGCTCACCAGGGAGGTAGTGCATATCTGTTCTTGGAGATTTTGCAATTCTCCCTCAAGAAGGCCCTAAATAGGCTGGTCTGACCTTACAACTGACCCTACCTGGGCAGACCATTGGACTAGAGATCTCATGAGCACCCTTACAACTTCAACTATTTTCTGATTTCAGGAGAAAAATGCAAAATTTACCACTGGGAGCTGATACAGTCTGCATAAGCTTACAATTTCCTTTGACAATACTTGACTAAATGAAGATTCAGTGAGGGAGAACATTGGCCGTAGGGAGCAGGAGTGAGGGGCTATGCCCCAGAGGTTTGTTGGACTGACATAAACAGAAATTTGAGTCTATTTTTTATAATCTTTCCAAAAGCATTTGAGCCATCATACTCTATGGGGAAATATTTGTAAGATATTTAGCTCTGTGAGTTTTATTAGATGGAGCACAGGAAACTTTCTTTGAATATTCATTCAAATTTGAACATGAATTTAATTCTGACTATACTAATGACCCTGTCTTCCCAACATTTGACTAAAGTAATTGTGTACATTCAGATGGAAATTTTTCAATTTATTATTGCAGTTCATATAATTTTTTTACTTGCAATTATATGTTTAGCTGAAGTGAAATGCAAATCAAGGTACTTTCGATTACATAAAGATGAGAAAGGAGATTTTAATGGTTTGAAGAGGCTTGCATTGGAATGAAGTTGTGTTTAAATGCAATGGACAAGAAGAGATGACAGAGACCACTGGCATTTCACATCTTGCAATCTTATTAATGGTAAAAAGAAAGAGAAAAGTGAAAGATTAGAAGACTTGTGATAATAAATGAAATGTGTGGTGGTAGCATGGTGTCCACTGTAAATGTAGGAGAGAGCTGTTTGGTTAAAAAGTGAGAGACTAACAAGGAAGAGGGGGTTTTTGATTTTAACAGCATTAAAAATCTATTTGATACAATGGTAATAAATGAGATCTATCTAAAGCTCTTGGCTTTTTCAGGACCTTGACAAATATGCTGAAGCTATAGTTTAGCTTAGCAACTGTGTTTATTGTGATGGCATAAATAGAAAAATTTATTGACTACTCAAATATATCAAACTAAGAGCCCAGTTAAAGGTCTTGAGTCCTTATTCAGACATTCATGTAACTGACTTGAGAAGAGATAGCTTACAGAAGAGTAAACCAGTGGAAGGGAGAGTGGACAGCCACAGTGTCAGGAAAGGGTAAATGGCACATCTCTGACATCGTTTGAGAAACTGGTCCTTAAATATTAACAGTATTACTAGTGATCTGATTCAAATCTGCCTGTGCAAACATCTGGTGACAAAACCAGGTTCATGTTTACCAGTCAGAGCCGTTGTGTCTCTGTGGCACTATTGCTGACTTTAAGTTCGGTTCATCTCAGTGTACAAAGAATGTTATACATTTTAGGATACTGATGTATCTAGCCAACTTTTATGTGCCTGTTTTGAACATCAAATTCCTACTACATGCTGCACATGCTGTAATAGGAATGAAATGTCTCACTATGACACATTTCCACAATTTAGTGCACTAAGTTAAAGTAAATGACAATGTTTATGAAACAGTATTATTTCATTGTCCTTAATCCCTCTATTTGTCCTGTAGGTGACTGGACAACTTTATTTCAAAGTCAGTTCAAATAGCTGCATGAGCATTACTGATGCCACTATGAGAGCTATCTGGGGTGAATAATAAATAGTGAAGACAATTGGGAAACAGAGCTGCCAAGAGAAGGCTGGACCGGTGCCCTCCACTGATGAGATTAGGCTGTTGCACATGCGCTACTATCATTCCTGGGAAGGGCTGGGATGCCAAAAGGGAACACTTGTCGGCATGAACCAGTGCAACCTTCTAAAAAAATCTTGGAAGCATTTTAGGCCAAGTAATTGGGCGTATTCTAGGTTGGTTTTCTTCCAAGTGGGTTCTTCTCCAACTCTTCCTAGCCTGGAAATATTAATGAATTATCCTTATTGCTGAGCAATGCATTTTCCACAGAGAGCTGTTCCAGTTTTTCAAATGCATTTGCTTCATGTTCATCCACACAGGGATTTTTTTTGCCCACTTTCCACAGCAAGTCTAGCAAACAAGCTTAGTATCTGCAAAAAAGGAGTGCTAACCTCATGCATTTTTTGAATGCATTAGTCAAATTAGGAACTTAATTAAAACTGGTCAGACAACTAATTTGATTTATTTTTCATCTGTTTGCACAATGAAAGTGTATTGCTGTTGTTTGTAGCTACATAAATTTTCATAGACTCGTAGAATCATCAGGTTGGAAAAGACTCACCAGATCATTGAGTCCAACTATTCCTATCAAAGTTTAGTTTTAAAACTAAACAGTTGGATATACAGATGGTAATGCCTCTTCCCTGATCCCTTACCTGTAAGAATGGAACTAGAGCAAATAAATTAAGTTTTGTTCTGCTTCCAGGATTCTGTGTCAGATATTATGCCTATGAAATACCTGAAACAAGACAGAAGTGGTTCTTTGTGATTAAGGCTAACAATGCACCATAGATTTTGGATGGTTGGAAGTAAATGATAAGCTTAACATGAAAGAAATACAAATCAAAAGGGACTCTCTGAGGAAATACCAAGGTATTTTGAACAAATCAATAGTAGAAATTCATTTATTCTTTATTTAAAATTTATAAAGAAGAGAACAGGAAAATATAATTTATCAAATTATTGTTGACAAATTAGTCACTGTCTTTAACCAGTATCTGCTGAGTGATGTTTTCCTCCTTTGAAATTACTCTTTAGAATCTCTTTTGTCCTGGCTTCAGGTAAAGATTGCCTATATAGTGGAGACAGAAGTAACATCACACTATTCCTAACTAGCCAGCATTCTAACTCAGTCTATTTAACACTCCTTTTCTTCATTCATATTTGTGATTATTCTAGTAATAGTGAATTCAACAGGCAACTAATTTATCAAAGACTCTTCAATAAATGCCTGAAGTTCATTACTCAGGTTTTCAATTAATAACTACTGATGCTTATTTTTAGGACTTAACTCAGGGACCCCATTTGAGATGCCTTACAGGAGCCCAGATTGCAGAAAAAGTCTTGCAAAAGAAGTCTGGTATTTTACAAAGCAGAATGCTTATGATGTCACTAAAATCGAAGTAACATATAGCTGCCTAAATGACATACAGTTGTTGGGTTTTTTTTGTGATAAGCCACAAGTTAAAAAAAAATCTTCAGAGCATATCTAGCTGTCCAGGATCATAAAAGTGAATCATCTGATGTCATGGTTTTTTTAAAACTCCTAGTTCTCACTAGAAAGTTTTTGGAGAACATCTGTACACATGAAAGTTTATATGGAACAGAAAACAATAGGATGCCCAAGAAAGTGCAGTATTCAAATTGCTTCCTCCTTACAGGTATTAGGCTGCCAAACCACTGGGTGAATTCTTCCATGAGAAGATGCATAACATGGGATCTACTCCAGCATTATGGTGTCAGACTAAGCAGTGCTCGTGCTTCCTGAAAATGGCTGTTGAGGAAAAGTGTTTATGGTTTGGGTAATAGTCTAGTTACTGGGTCACTTGCAGCGAAAGTGGAACATCTTTTTTTCATTTCCTTCTTCACTTCAAAGCATTTGAAACAGTTTTTTCCACCATGTAGAATATTGACCTCATCAGTTGTCATGGTAGATTAGAGTATTTAGGGAGGGAGAAACAGCATTGTTACAGATGCAGGGACACTTACTGCTTCAGTGCCAGCATAATTGGACTTAAACTTGTGTAAAGGGAAAACCAAGGAAGCAGTATATTACAGGAAGAGCAACAACTGCAGATTGTCATTTGTTTTTATTTTTATCTCAGAATAGAAAAGGGTTAAAAAGAACAAATTCAGCATGTTCTTAGGGAAAAAAAATGTGATGTGTGTCAGCATCATGTGGTAGGAAACTTTTGGACAAAAAGAAGTGGCAAATTTCTGTCCATCTGGGAAGGAAAAGGAAAAGAAGCCCTGCCATATCAGCAGTTACCAGTGGTATTTTTAAAATGCTGTTGTGGCAACATTTTTCTTCTGCAAGTTCATCGGTTGAAAGAAAGAAAGAAAGAAAGAAAGAAAGAAAGAAAGAAAGAAAGAGGAAGGAAGATAAATCTTGCCAACTAGTCTGAGAGAGAAAGTGGAAGCAGAAAAGTCTGACTGGCATGCAGCCATAAAAAGGTCAGAAGTTCAGATATTGCTCTTGTATAATTATTTCTAATCCACCCATATACAGAAAGAATGGTGGCTTTTAAGGGGAAAATGGGTGAATTGAAGGCTGAAAATTCCCAAGAAGATTCCAAGTTGGAGAGCAAAAATTTCATTACATAAAAATAATTTCACAATGATGACGCTACTGAGTTATTAGTTTAAGAGCTGCAGACTCTGTTAGTGTCCAGCTTCTGAAATTTTCCAGTGACCTTTTCTCTTCTATTTCCCTTTGAATTGTTAATTGTTCATTTTGAGCCCTCCTGCATTTAATGTCCATCTTTGAAACATGTGGCCTAACACATGCCTTTTTCAATTAGATGTGATGCCAAGGTGGGCTTGAAATAAAAATAAAATCAACTCCAACTGACATTGTAATTAGCATTGGAGCTTGACTGCTTACTGCAGCCCCTTGCTTCTCTATATTGAATCTGTGCCTGACACAAGACATAAAGATTAGAAGTAGGTCATATGAATGGCTCATGAATAGTTAATAAGTATTTAACTACTGTCTTGAGTCGCTGTTGGGAAAAGGAGTGGGAGGGAACAACCACAAACATTAATCTATAGCAGCAAATAATCCATCACCTCCAATGTTTCCAAATGGGCCAATAGACACTAGCCCACTTAAAAGGATAATTTTTAGAGGAACACATTTCTTAAAAATGCAAAATGAGACTCCCTTGACCGAACAGTAGTTAAGAAAAATAGCTTTTATAAGTGCAGAAAACAGGGGAGGAAAAAATGACCATGAATATTCTTGCTTTCTGGAAAAGGCATTTATTACTAAAGCCATAAATGTTACTGACTTGTTATTTAGTGGTCTGTTCAACTAATGACTAACTTGAAGAATGAAATGAGAAATATGAGTGCCCTATTGTTCTGCAAGACAGTAAGTTAAAAGATAACGTGTCATGTGCCATAAACATTCATCACACTTTCCTTTACCTATTGTTTTTCAAATTGGTGATAAATAATATTAATATAACTGAATATAGACTCAATACATGCAGTAGGTGACTGCATTGAGGATGGACAAGACACTGAATTCTGGTTTCTACTGCTGCCTCTGTCTGAGATTTCTCAGTCCTCTGAGAAGCCATACACTGGACATGAAGGAATTTTATTGCTCAATAGGTAGAAGAGAAACCAGTAGTACGTACAACAGTGTATAAGCAAACCATATTCAGATTTTAAATAGACTGACTGCTGAGCTCTTACTGAAATTGCAAATCAGAATGTGTCTGCAAAACAGAAACAACTCTTTGCTAAAGTGAGACTGAGTTTCCTAGTGAACTGTGCAGCTTCTTCAATTATCTTCAATTTTTTTGCCCTGTGTTCATAAGTTATCAAGTAGTGTGTCATGGTGTAATTCACAGCTAATTTAACTCTGCGGTAATTTCCTTGATTACCTGTGTCCTGAGTTTCTCCATTTGTAAAGTGGGTATTGCAAAACCTAACTCCCTCCTTCACAAGGTTTTCTGAGGATTACTTAACTACGAACACATTAAATGTCCAAGTGTTACCTCTCCCCCTAACATTTGTTAAGAGCTGCAAAAGTGTTTGTGCTTACACCCTTCCCATACATAACTCAAACATATCTGTGTTGGAAAGCTACACTGAGACTTAGGAGAAAGTTGCTTATGAAGCACTAGGGACACAGCAGGCTCAATCTACAATCCCCCACTCAGCTCCAAGGAATGAAGCAGAAAATCTGCAGCTGATTAGAAGTCTTTTTTTTTTTTACACACATTTTGGCCAGAGCCAGTATCTTATCCATCTTTTCCCCTAGGCATACTTCCATCCAAAACAGAGGAAAGAAAAATGATGAGGATCAGACTCTGTTATAATTTTTTTTTCTATTTTGTTCCAGTGAATATCACATTTATTTTATTGTCTTATGTCTCTGTGCTTAGAGAAACAGAAATTTCCCCTAGGTATTGTTGTTAACATCCTCTCTTATGAAGTCTTTGTCAATAATTGCACCATATTTTTCCTAGTGTAACATGACACTATTAACTTAATGAAGAGAATACCCGAAGAGATATTGTATATTTCTTGAAGATATTAATATCACTGCTGAATTACAGTTATAATTATTTAGTTAATTATCTTAGTGAAAATAACAGCTCTGAATATTTTCTCTTTTAGACAAGAGAAAACCAACAGTTGCTATACAAAATGAAGGAAATTGCATTTTTTTAAAACACTGAGATAAGTGTCTCTTATCTTCTTTCTGCTTTTTGATAGGGAGCCTGGGTTCGTTTTGGGGATTGGATTTTTCTTTTTGCTTGAATTTAATTGTTTTTTTTCCAAAAGGCAAACTGGGAATTTTAGGTTTGGAGAAGACAAAAAAGAGGGAGGATATGGCAAATGTTTTGAAATTGTGGAGGTATTGGACAAGATCCCACAACACAAGTAAAGAGAAAAGTAGGAACAGTACTTCTTCTCACTGTAAGTAGTAAACCTCTGGGGAGTGAGGTCTGCCACAGCTAGCTGAGGGAGGTGGGCAAGACCAGCACATTCAAACAGGTGCCTTCAAGAATGGATATTAAAAGGATGAGGCAGGGATTTATGATCCTTGACACAGCAGATATGGATGCTAAGGAATTATCAGGCAGTGGACTTCATGAAGCATTACAGTCCTCCTTTGGTCTCTTCAAAAGCTCCTATTGCTACTGCTGGAGACAGGATATTGTGCTAGATACACACAGATCATCTCCAGCAGTAGATTTCTTAAGTTCTTCTCTTGGTAAAAACATTTCACTTTATCCTTTAATAAACAATGTTCTGTAGAAAAGGTGAAAAAAAAAACCCCACCCAAAGTTGTATTTAGGAACGGTAAGATGACAAAAAACATCAAAAGAAACAAGGTATTTAGAAATGTCATATGCATTTCTGATTCAGCTTCACTGTGGTATAGAAATCTGTGGGTTTTGACCACAAAATTAAAACATAATTCTGAGATATGGCAAGAATTTGCGCTCTTTGTCATATATTATCTGTTAATATGCAGAAGGTCTGGCTATAACATACTCTTAATTTTATATGAGTGGAAAGGAGAGAGGCCAGACAGTAGGAACAGACACAAAAGCAGAAAAAACACAGTGTTCCTTGTGACATCTGTAACATAGTTGCCACTCAGGTCACCTTCCTTCCCATCAGCCTCAGAAACACAACTCTCCATGACTCTGGAACCACTCAAACTCCAATTCTCCAATTAATTTCCAGTCATTAATTTTGGTTGACCAACACATTGAGTCAGATTCAACAAGCACCTTTGGCCAGTTCTGGTGCTATCTGCCCTGTCATTTTATCTCTCTTTGTTGTGTTTCAGTATCCTTTGATAATCCAATGTGTCTCTGGTCCAAAGCAGCACTTTGGGTCCTTGGGCAAGTGCCTTCCCGTAAGAATGTGAATGAATCTTCCCTTCTCTCCCCTTCTTTTCCTTCTCCTGCCAGTAAAAATGGGGAATGTAGCCTGCAAAGATTCAGTCTCTCAAATCCACACATGCCAGCATATGCTCACATGTTGAGTTTGAGCTCTGCAAGACTGCCAAGTTCAGCCTCGTCAGTGCTAACAGACAAAAGTTTTATACTTGCCAGAATTCAGGTCTTTATACCAGAGTGAAATTTCAGCATTTCCATCAACAAGCACCAATTCAGCCATAAAAATGATGCAAATCACAAGGTTTGCGGGTTTTTTTAATGGTTTTATCTCAGGTTGGATATTTTCAAGAAAATGAAAGGATTTTGGAAGGGAGGAGTGTAGGATGTCAATGGGGTATAAACAGAGAGGAAAACAGGACTTCAGCAAAGTCGATACTCTCCCTGATCATAATCTCTTAATATATTTGAAGCTTCAATTATTTTACTGCCTACTTTTAGAGCTGATCAGCTTTATGCAGTTGGCTTGGCAGGATATGCATTCTCCAGGTAGATGAGTACATGGAGCAAGGATTCAGTTTCTTCTCCGGTGATTTGTAATAATGTAGCAAAATCTCCTTCACCTCCCCCAGCTTTTCCTGATTCAGGTTCTGCCCTCTATCTTGGCATTTTATTCTTATTGCAACTGGGTTGAACTGGGGTGGAGAAACCTGCATGCCACTGAGGGATTGATCATAACATTTCTTATAATGGGGGTGAAACCCTGCTCTTCCATTTGTGTAGGAAAGAGGAATAAAAAATGGCCTGAGCACAACTGCGGGAACATGTAAAATCCTGCATAGGAGTGAAAAGCTCAATACTGAACTTGAAGTTCTTTCCAAAAAAATGTCTAACTAACTTCAACACAGAAGAAATTCACAACCAAATTAAAATGGCAGGGTGCCACATAGTGCTTCAGGCTGTTGTAAATTTTTTATTAGAGTTGTCTGTGCATCCCAAAGGTCAAAGACATTTCTAGTGACCTAGCTGTCATGAGTATTTGGCAGCTCTCAGGTTTGTGCTGGAGCCATGGAATGGCCAGTCACTGAGTAACTCCATACTGTGTGTTATAGCTGTCATTTCAGTCTTCTAAAATGTATGTTAAATGATGCTTTACTTGAATAAATTTCTTCTTTAAACAACAGGGAGTGATCTATGTCATCATACAGGAAGAACTGATATAATCCTCAGCAAGGGTCAGTTATCATCTCACCTTGCTAGGTCATGCAGTTGTCATTTTTTTCAAGAAGTATATGAACCTGAGTTCCCATCTTGACAAGAGTTCTTAAAGGCAACTGTTGTTTTGAAGGATTCAATATCTACCAATGAAATCCATTCCTCTGGTCTGGAGAGGATGCCAATTCAAAGAAGGGAGGTAGCAAGAACACTGCAGTTTACTGTATAAGTGAAGCACAGTACAAATATATAACATAGGAAGTTAGCAAAGCAAACCAAGCCAAAGTTAACCTAAACTTCCAAATGAAACTCAGCATACAAGAAACTCACTCTTTTACCTTGTCTTCAGCTCTTCAGTACAGCCCCATTTTGGTCTATTTTTTGAGCTCAATACTTCAAACTGCAAAATGCTTTCTGAAGGCCATCAGCTGTTCTCAGCTTCTACAGCAAGTGGTAATACTTTGTGGCCCTTGAAAACCCCAGCTTCTCATGGAGTCAGAACCTTTATCCCAAAAATAAAAATAGCCTGGAAGTTCAGCTCTCTGCTAAGGAGTTGGAAGTACTTAGTTTCAGGCTTACAGGCAATATTTCATTCAGGAAGAGATGTCAGGATTTGTCATTTCTGTTGTTTCCTTGATTGATCTTTCTTTTAAAAATTCCAAAGCCCTGTGAGATCCTATGAATGGAAGCTGTGCATGATGAGAAGCAGAAAGTTCCTTAAAAGACTATTTGATAAGGCCTAAAATGAAATTGAGTTGTATCCACTTTAAGGTTATCTACAGAGATTTCACTACTGAAGAACACATTCTCAGGGAATTGTAAATGCAAAAGCCAGGCCTCTGTGATGACTTTAAGAACGTGTGTGCTGTCATGAAGGAGGATCACTCCATCTTCACAAAGACAGACTTTAAAAGCTAGAAATTACTTCCTGAAAAACAAAAACCAGAAAAATTCACCCAATATATTTTTGTATATCGTATTGCCTTTCCTTAAATGAATTACTGGTAGTATTAACTTGATACGGTGATTAAAATAGTTTCCACAGACAGTTTTGGAGAATGCCATTCTTTGAATCAATATGAACGCAATTGGTAAAACTCTTCTGTGGTGTACCTACACTGAATTGGAACTACAGATGCTACACAGCTGCCTCAATGGTATGCGCTGGGAAAAATGTCACAAATACAGTATGATTTGTTTGTATGTACGCCCAGTAAATGCAAGGCTTGATCTCCAGCAACTTTAGCTCATACAGGCAGGAAACTGTCTCATGTGTTAACATTATCTTCCCCATAAATGTGGAATTATCAGTCACATCAAGGGCTTGTGAAGAAAACAAGGCAACAAAAATGAACAAACCACCATGTGTTTGTGAGTCAGTGGTCAGCAAATTACAGACTCTGGCACAATGCTTTGCTGAGAACTGATAGGCGAGGGAGACAACACACCATCCAACAGGTTGAGCCAGTACAGTGAACAGGAAGCAAGGCTGGATGATTTTATCTTTATATTATATCTTCCTTATCTTAGAAAAGATTCTTTGGGCCTAATCTACCAAAGCAGATTTACTTTTTTCCTCTCAGATTATACTGTTGGGTTTCTAGGTTATAACTTTTTATCTTCTAGACAGTTTGTGCTCGTCAAATCATGACATCTCCAGTGTAGTGGTACTCAGAATACATCCTCTCTTTACTCTCTTAATGCTGTGCTTTAATTAGCAGTCTCTTTGTAAAATGGAAGGGTCCTTTCCTCAGCCATCAACAGACTGAATTGGTACAGTCTAACACTGATTTTCCCTGTTTTTCAACAACATATAGCCTAGGATACAGCTGAGCAGGTGCCTGCAAATGGCTGAAACTCTGTCTTTTTTGATACTTGATGTAAATTTCAGATGGAAGGGATCCAGGATGAACTAATGTTACTGTACAATCACATAAAGGCTGTACACTATACTGTTACCAAATGCACTGTGGGCCTTATGTTACACCCCTAAAATCCAATATTTTGCATTCACGGTTTTGCAAGCAGTCTTCCTCAACTCCTGAGCTGGTTACTTTGATGCCTTACTAGAGCCTCGCACAGTGTGATGATGTTAGTCCTGGGTGCACACAGAACTGTGTGACAAGAATGGCAGACAGACGCAGAGGCTGCTCCTTCCTTGTAGGTGCCTTTGCACACACTCAGAGCAGAGAAGCCATTTTCGCTAGAGTTTTCCATGCTCCCTCCTATAAAAGGCTTATAAACTCTCCCCTGGTCCAAGAAGAAGAAAAAGAGGGGAAAAAGACCCTAATTAGCTAGACTTTTGCATCTAACTACTCCATGAGGTGGGATGAAAGGTTTATTACCTTAAATGGCTGGCTTATTATCTGGGGGAAAGAGTCAAAGCTTGTTGTGAAAAGCATTTCTGGTCTCCTCAAGGGGAAGGCACAAGAAAGATCATCGTGTGTCTTAATCTTGGTGTTGTCTCAGAGGAAGGTCAAATGTCATTATTTATTTTGAGATACCAAACTTACAGGGAGGTGAATTGTGATTATGTTACTTTCTGTCCTTGCTCTCTTCTCGTGCCCTGGAATAAAGAGAGATCAGCTGAGCTGTAGCACATCCAGTACAGACACTACAACATGCATCTCAGCAGGGATGAGATATTTAGGTTAATGCAGAAAATGTGTTGTTTATTTGATTCAGGCACAGCCATGTGACCTTCAGATGGCAACATCATGATCAGCTTTGACACAGGAACAGAAAGGATCAAACAGATGTAAAAAATCCTGAAAACTTCTTGTAATAGAGATCACTTCTTCTGTAGAGATTTTTATTCACTGTCTGCAGTTTGCAGCTGCAAAATAGTCCAGTTTCAAAATATTTCTGATAATTGTAGGTGGGATGCCTTCCAGCCAATATGTGGTTAAGTAGCATGGTACATTTTAAGAAAGTTAAAGTCATCTGTAGCACAGAAAGCATGAAATTCTTGTTCTTCATTTAAAAAAAAAAATAATGATTGTATTCTTTTCTGTCTGAAACCTTGGAGTATTAAGAGCTGTTTTTATGAATAGGAATATTTTCTGAAATGGGAAAATATATTGGCCATCTAAGGGAACCAGGACCTGGTAATGGTTATAATTATAGTGCAATGCTTTAGTGCTTTTCCAGTATACATTAATATGATGATCTAAAGTGCAACTTCTCATTCTGAAGTCTAAATCTGCCTCTCTCCAGTTAATACCTGTTCACCCTTGTCCTATCACCACAAGCCTTTATGAATAGTCCCTCTCCAGCTTTCTTGCAGAATAATGACCTCTTCAGCACTATACAGGTGACAGCCCTGACCACAGATATTCAATATTGCATGGTTTCTATCATCCAATAGACATGGCTACAATAATGCTTGCCCAAATCTACTGAGTGCAGCCTGTCAGTTGTGAGGTGTCAAAGAAAACGACATTTTTACATTTCTATCTGCTCTCCTAAACCAGCCCTACTGTAGCTATCAGGTGTCTCACAGTAGAGGGGAAAAAAAGAGCATTAAAGAGTTAAAACCCTTTTCCTGCTTAATAGACCACTAGATAATTTTACATAGCATAATACAGATGAAATATAGCTGGGGTTAGGCTGATTACAGTTTAATTAAAACTGCAAGTGTGAGACATACTTCTGTGGACTAGAGAGCTTCTCTTTATTGGACAAGTAGTACTCTCAGCTGTGGTCTATCAGCAGCAGCACTACCACTGTCACAAATTACGGACCTTGAATTCTTGAAATCTTATTAGACTTGACACTGGCTGTGCAATCCCTAACCGGGGCAAGTAATGAGATCCTCTATTCCTATCAGAATTTTATGTCTTTCTTTGCAATAGATAAGTGAGGGCAGAGGCTTCAAGATATTAACTGAAAATAGAGGTGTAACTAATCTGTTTATCTATTTTTTACCAGGTGTGCTAAGGTAATCTTGCAGAAGGAATCAAATGAAATCATCACAAGCACCACTGCTTCACTGAAATTTTGGAACCATTGAGCATAGAATTAAGTGCTCATAGACCAGAACAAAAAGTAGATCATTAACCTTTCTCCCTGTTAGGAATAGGGCCATGAAATAAGACTACCTGTTTTTCCCCAAACTGTTCTTTCACTCTTATGTGGCTGGGCAAACTTACAGTATAAGAACAGACTACACGTTCAGTGCTGTGCAGGGCAAATTGCTGGCTGTATGTTGTACAATTATACATTGCAGAACATGAAATGATGTATGAAATAAAATACCACAGTCCACTGCACCAAGAAGAGAGGTAGTGTTGCGTAGTCACTAGTAGTGGCAATGACAGATTGAAGAATGCAGTTGAGTGCAACTTGTATTAAGTCCTTCAGCTCCTCTAAATAATATGGAAAATTTCTCTGCCTAAGCCCTCCTGAATTATTTCCTTTTTTTTAAAGCAAAAGAAGCCTAACAGAAAGATTACCTGATTGTCATACTTTTGTTCTATAATAAAAATTTCTCCTCGCCAGAACCTTTGCAAAGTATGATAAATACTTTTCCCTGATGCTATGTTTCATAGAATCATAGAAATATGGAATCATAGAATCAACAGGTTTGAAGAGACCCACCGGATCATCAGGTCCAACCAATAAACCATGCCCCTTAGCACCTTGTCCACCCATCCCTTAAACACCTCCAGGGAAGGTGAATCAACCACCTCCCTGGGCAGCCTATTCCAATGCCCAATGACCCTTTCTGCGAAAATTTTTTTTCCTAATGTCCAGCCTAAACCTCCCCTGGCAGAGCTTGA
>WAAB01013139.1:17637-109186 GCA_013389865.1 Piaya cayana
AAAAAAAATTAGCCATTATTGTAGTTTTAAGTGTTTTGATGCCTTATATGGTGCTTGGGTTACTCAAAAAGAAAACAGGGGAATTGATGGGTGGCAACATACAATGAGCAGCCCAAGCACTGTGGTTGGGTGGAGTTGGGAACACTTTAGCTATGATGTTTGAGTTTACAAAAGGTTATAACAACTCTGTTGTGTTATGCTAATGAAGAAGATAGCTGTTGGAGGCAGGAAATGCATCCTGGCAACATGGTTATGTGGTTGGACTGTGACCAATGAATACTTGTTACTAGGGCAGAATTGACCAATCAATGCTTGGCAAGCTTGGTCCATAAAAGCAGCCAGTTAACCCAAAATAAACAGCTTCATCTGAGATCATATTGGTCGTTGTGTAGTCCAATTGCTTTCGTCACTACAGGGGATACTGGAATCTGCAGAATCAATCCACATAAAATGGTTATGCCAGATAAAGGATTTTATTTCATCTGGGCTCTCAAAACCCAAGGGTGAATAAGTGGTTGATAATCAATATTCCCATTTGTGCAAGGTTTCTTAATAGTTTTGCATCTGCAAAATATGAATGAGGACTGGGGTTAGATCCATAATCCAAGTCACTTCTGCTAAAAGACTTGGGTAAAGGCAATTTTTTTTTTCAAGTTTTGCTTTTTGCTTTCTTATTCATATGAGCACTGCTTTCTTGTATCAGATAAAGGTAGAATAAAAAAAAAGAAAAGACACATGAGATTGTAATCACATTTGATCAGAGTTAACTCCAATAACATGATTTTTTGAAGTGTGGACTAATTTTGTTGCCAGTTACAACATTAGTGATTGTTCATGTTAATGTAAAGGCAATAAAAATCTAATGTACTATTGACAAAATGATCATGAAGGAATTTCTCTCTAGTGTGTTTATATTTCACGTTATGTGAACAATCAGGTAAACTATAGCGTTTTGGAAACTGCTTCTAAGACACTGAATCTGTTTTGTTTCCAGAGGCAGGACACCAGACTGGATGCATCAGGGATCTTTTCTTTTAAGAAATGTTTTGGTTTCTCTCAAGAGACTGTCCCTATATGTGTTCATACTATGACTATATCTGCTTCCCTGAGTTGAAGATTTCTTGATTTTAGCAATGTCTACAGGACCACAATCATGCTGTGTCCCTTCATGACATTAATGGACTGAGGCTGCCTCTGCTCACCCAAGAGTAATTTGTGATAGGTTCCAAACATCGACCTTAGCAATTTAGTCTTCTATTTCAATGCAATTGCTTCCTTTTGTGTTTTCTTTGACCTGCTTTCTTTTCTGAATGTTATTTAGTTCTTACATATTGAATATACTGTGCCTCCTTTGTCAACCCACCTGCAGACAAGAATTTTCTTTGACTTTTACTCTTACCAATCTTATTACAGTTTGTTCATAGTTGTGAGGTGTGTTGTCTTCCTTGATGACAATCATGGGCCTTTTTCTTATGGACATACAGTTGTGATTGAAATATAGACTGTGCTAATGTAGTGCTCATCACCTCAGAAACGCTTATTTCACTCAATCACCCAGAAATTTTGTACTACAGATGTCTAAATTTGGGTGGAAAGAGATCTGTCTAAGGTGTTTATTTGCCTTCCTGGAACCTCAGAAAAAGTCATACTTTCAGCATGTCTAGAATTTACAAGAACAGTAAGCTCCTGCTGATCCAATTGGGATCCCTAAGTTCAGCATTTCCCATGCATTTTCCTTCTTGTGTCCCTAAGAAGGCTAAGGAAGGGCTTCCCCAGGGTAGCTGTGATTTCTTTCCCTAGACAAAATGGTTCTAAATGCATGCCTTATTCTTCTTTTAAAGTGTGAGATTCCTACACCTTGCCACATCTAGATAAAAATATCCTGTCAGATATACTTTGTGTTTTATTGGGATCCCTATTCTGAAAAAACACTGTGCATGTGAGTGTGGTTTTGTGTGTGTGTGTAGATGCCTGGATGCATGTAGCCCATTTCTTCAAGCTGTTCCTATCTGTCTGCATTTTCAAAGTTTTGGCTTGAAGTTGCAAAATAAAGTGTAAATATGCAAAGCTGCTAGGGAGCTGATTAAAAAAGGAGAATGACACACCATTTATGCTTCTGTGTCTTAGAGGTCTTACTCAGAAAAGTGAAGGAAGAAGTGATACTTCAGCCAATGTTATTGCCACTTCTCAAAGCAAGGGACAAAGCTGTGCCTCAATATCCCACTAAATCCTAATTGCAGTTATGTCTGTCATAATATAGCTGCCATGTTTCTGTAATATCACATACACTCTGTGTATGTCCAGGAAAGATGAGTTCCAGCACATATGTTGTGTTCTGTTTATCTAAAAATGACACTGTCCTACTTCCCAATTTTTTTTCTGGGGGAAAAAAAAAAGAATGTCAAGGGAACCCTAGAAATGCAGCTTACCTTAGCTCCTAGAGACACTGTATTCCAGTGAGACCAAGATTGGTTGTGTGGTTTTCAGTCCTACTGTAAAACTAATGTTATTTTTAGTCAATGATGCTAATAATCAACTAATATTTTGTCTGTTACCCACCTTTATTTATAGTTTTTGTTTTCTTTTAGTCAAATCCATAGTGAATACGTATTGAATAATGCATAAGTAAAATTGAACAAATATCCATGGATATTTTGCTACAACCCCTAGGTGCATAGATTATCTAAGTGGGGGTTTTTTGTTGATTTTTAATCACAGCCAGTCTCAAAGGTGAAATGACCTCTTTAGTTTGGAACAATTCATTATGAGTTCTAAGGAGGAACTTTAATGTGGTTTAAGTAAATTAGTGAGAAATGAAAAACTGGAAGTCTCTAGATAGTCTTCATTTTCCTTTGACCTTCCAAAATGCATTATCCAACAATGCTTTCCAAGAATTCATTATGATTTTAATCCAATACAGTCCTACCAGAGCTGCACATTTCTTGGACAAATTGTTGTTTGCATTAACAGACAAAGCAGAGTGATTCTGCAGGCAGTTGCTGAAACTATTTTCACAGAGTCAGAACATACTCTCAATATACATTAATGTGGATCTGTAGGAACAAGATTCTGAACAAATATCATGATGGCACCTGTTTTTAAGTGAGTGTAGAGAAAAAATTACTTCACAGTTCTGCTACTTCAGACACTTATATAGCAATCTAGGAGTCAGTTCACCCTACCATAGATTTGAAAAATCTAGGTTAAATTCTCTTGACTGCACTGATGATTTAGATGCATATTGCTGCAGATCATGCAAGCTACTAGAGTATTCTGGCTTGACAGCAGAATAAAAAGACATTTTCAAGTTCCTACAGCGCTCAAAAAATAATTAGGACAGGAATAAAAAGCACAAGTTGAAGCAGGACACACTAGTTGAATAGTTAGAAAAACTGACTTGGAAGAAAAAAAAACTTTCATCTCCCAGCTCCATTAAAGCCAAAGTGAGGTCTCCTATGAGCTCTTTCATTTGAGATATACAAATGTTTTGGAGAAGAAACTGGTTTACAAGATGCTCCTATCAGAACTTCCAGTCCTTTCTAAAAGGTTGTTATTACCAATTCTGAATATTTTTATTATTTTTAGAAGAGATAGCCCCCTGCCATTTTTCCTGGTTCACCTACCATACTCCCATATGCAATACAGGAAACCAGCACTCTACTGTATCATTCAGTAGTCCACTCAGAAGAACCTAAAAAGTAACTAAACATGACTAATTAGTTTATTGAGTGCACCCTCAGTAAGTATGAGGGCAATACCAAGTTTAGCGAGAGTGTTAACCGACTCAAAGTAGAAAGGCTCTACAGAGGGATCTGGTGCTTCTTGGTTCTACACTTGGATCACAACAACCCCATGCAATGCATCAGGCTTGGGCAAGAGTGGCTGGAAAGATGCAGAGCAGAAAAGGAACAGAGGGTATTGTTTGACAGCTAGCTGAATTTGAGCCAGCAGTGGGCCCAGGTGGTCAAGAAGACCAATAGCATCCTGGCTTGTATAAAACCAGTGTGGCCAGTAGGACTAGGGAAGTAATCATCCCCTTGTACTTGGTGCTGGTGAGGCCACAGCTCAAATACTGTGTTCAGTTTTGGGCCCTTTAGTACAAGAAAGACATTGAGATGCTGGAGCATGTACAGAGAGCAATGAAGCTGGTGAAGGATCTAGAGAGGGTGTCCTATGAGGAGCAGCTGAGGAAACTGGGGTTGTTTTTAACTGGAGAAAAGGATGCTCAAGGGAGAATTCATTGCTTTCTACAAATACTTGAAAGGAGGTTGTAGTGAGGTGAGTGTTGGTCTCTTCTCCCAGGTCTTAGGATGAGAGGAAATGGCCCTAATTTGCATTAGGGTTGGTTTAGATTTGGTACTAGGAAGAAATCCTTCACAGAAAGGTTTCTCAAGCATCAGAACAGGATGTCAGGGAAGTGGTAGAGTCAGC
Source organism: Piaya cayana (assembly GCA_013389865.1). Taxonomy (NCBI): domain Eukaryota; kingdom Metazoa; phylum Chordata; class Aves; order Cuculiformes; family Coccyzidae; genus Piaya; species Piaya cayana. Next base: position 22,069 of record WAAB01013139.1, read on the forward strand.
TCCCATGAAAGTATTTAAAAGATATATAGACGGGGCTTTTAGGGACACGGTTTAGTGGTGGACTAGATGAACTTAAAGGTCCTTTCCAACCTAAATGATTCTATGATTCTCTGTATATTTCAATACTAATGCAAGGCAACTTGTGAAGGATAGCAAAGTTAGTTTTCCTCTGTTCCCTCTGTAGCCGATATCTGGAGCAATTGACTGCAGCATTTCTCCTGTGAGGAAAATTTCTGCCTACATAGACAAAAGTGTTATACTAGTTTTCTTTGGCTAGCCTTTTCTTTTTGTACTTCTCCCTCAAAAGAACCCTAGTCCTTTTCTGGATTTACTTTCAGCACAGTTTTGCAGCACTATTAATGCACAAAATGTGCTTTCTTACAGAAGGCTGTTCCAGAAGTAAGGAAGTAGAAGTAACTCACCCAGACCAGCTTTACAGCACTCATTCAGGTCACTATGCCCCCTTATCCTACCAGCTTCTAGCATGTCTGTGCTAACGTGTCTGAACATACTGCAGTTGCATGTGCAGATCAGCAATTTACAACCTGATTGGAAAGAGGTCTGGGGCAAGGCAAAGCATGTCCCAGTGAAAATAGATATAGTTTTCCTGCACCACTCACATTTTTGGAATGGGGATATAGATCATTTTCTTATTTCGTTTTCAGTCCAAGAAAGTTAGACCACGTAATTATAAGATACTATATGTAACTAGGGAAATTAATCTAAACCAGAGAGCCCTGATATTGCCAAGAAGAATGGAAACAGTCAAGCTAAGTGTATGTAAGGAGCACAATTATTTTATAGTGTTGCTTCTCAACCTGTGAGGCATGCCTTTCTCAGTGAGGTGGATGGAAATACAAATGAGGCATGTGCCATGATGAGGCACAAATGAGATAGTAATTCATTGTGAGTAAAGCATGGGATAAGTAAGTTTTGATGTACTGCTTGGTAGTGTTTAAATTCAGGTGAAACTGAGATTTTTTTCATTCCACTGTGGTCCCACACACTAGAAATATGTTCAATAACTGCAAAAGAGTATTATTTGTTATTATACCAAAAGTATAATAGCTTTTGAATGGTCGTTTGGCCTCAGATTTCAAGAAATGTTCTCCTTTGGGGCTATGGATTGATTTCTACCAAAAAAAAAAAAATGAGTAAAGGCTGTTGTAGGTTCGGCCTTATTAGGTTGAGTGCACCTCATTTTCTCTAAACCTGGAAGATATAATCACCCCCAGCTCAGTCTTACATATAGATGAGAGAGTCCCTTGAAATACTATGTGTTATAGGCACAAGATAAAGAGCTATGAATGAACCCTCATTTGCAGAAGTCGAGTCTGTTCTTGCCCACAAATCAGGGGAAAAAAATGCAAAAGTTCATACTCCTAAAAATCTTACTTGTAAGCACAGTTTTAATAGTTTGGTACATGATGATCTGTTTCAAACTTTCTTTCATAGGATGGCTTTAGTCTGCAGAACCGAACTGAAAATCTGTATTGCAGTCCCAGATTTTGAATTGTTGAACTTGGAAGCACATAAAGCTTTGGGTTTAATCTTGTTGTAAAGTTCACCATAGAATCATAGAATCACTAGGTTGGAAGAGACCCACTGGATCATCAAGTCCAACCATTCCCATCAATCACTAAACAATGCCCCTCAGCACCTTGTCCACCCATCCCTTAAACACCTCCAGAGAAGGTGAATCAACCACCTCCCTGGGCAGCCTGTTCCAATGCCCAATGACCCTTTCCATTTAATATTTTTTCTTGATGTCAAGCCTGAACCAATCCTGGTGGAGCTTGAGGCCATTCTCTCTCATCCTGTCCCCTGTCACTTGGGAGAAGAGGCCAGCTTCCTGCTCACCACTACTCTCTTTTTTTCTTTTTTTTTAAATTAACTCAGTTAGATTTAATCACTGAAAATCATTTACTCATTAAGACTGAAAGATGGTTTTGCTGGAAACCAAGAAGCAGCAGCATGAGGAAAGGTAGGATGGGTATCTTAGAAGAAAGCATGTGAAATCCATCCCAAAAGCAGAATATGGAACTGCTCACAGTAATGAAAAACAGGGCCTCTGACTCATTTTGTTAATCTTAACAAAACTATCTCAATTGTGAACCCTTCATGGGGTTATATTCAAGAACCCGTATACACTGAAAGGACAGAAAATGGGTGCAGGGCTTCCACATCGTTTGTTCAGAGGGATTCAGTGCAAAGAAATGGCAAAGTGGTTCCTTTTTCCAAACATACTGTTACTGAACCTCTCCAGCCATGCAATATGTGTGTTGGCAGTTAAAGCCAGATAGCAGCATGCTCAGGGTATGCTGGTTGTGTGTCTCCCTTTTACCCTGTGGCTTGGGGCTGAAATGCCTGGCAATTCCAACTGACAGCAGCCGCTCATTTGATGGCCAACAGCAGAGCCAGCTGTTAAAATACTTCCTCTTTCATTTAATAACAATTGTCTTAGTACCAGAGAGGTGTTTCCATGGTTTAACAGCTAAACTATCCGATAGTATAAGAACATTCTTATTCTCAATTATCTGTTTTTCTTCTATTTTTAGTACAAAGGAAGAGCTTCCATCCTTATTTACCAAGCACTGCCATTTGAAGGAAGAATAAATACTGCTGAGTATCACTGCATGACACTGTTGGATTTAGTATGTCAATGGTATGCTTCTTTTACTTTCTTTATTATTCTCCCTCATGTTGCTGAAATGCTTTAAAGTTCCAGTACAAGTGATACTCGACTATGCTGACTGCTGCATAAATAAGACAGTTCCTGTTCATAAGGAATCCTGTAACTTCTTCTGTCTCTGCGTGTTACAATTTATTTGTACACCTACTGAGTTTCAAGTCAATGATGCTTCTACTCTTCTATTAATATCTCATTTGGCTTGGATATTTATTCAGAGTTGCATTTAATTCTCTGTGCAGAAGCTGCTTCTTGCAAATATTAAAGGTGTTTTCATGTATTAATGTAAAGCTCTCTAAAGTGCACAGTTTACATCCTGTTTGAGGATGTGACCAGGATACAGTAGCTAGAAAGAAGAAATAGTGTGGAATCAAAGAAAAAAAAAACAACCAAACTTATTTTGCAACATTTCAGATGAAGACAAATCAGGAAGAACAGGTTTTTTTAAAGAAAGCTTGCTGTTGTTAGGCAATCTTCTGCTTTGTTTTTGAAGCATGTATCTACTCACTAACCCACAATTCTCACCAGAGAACAGATCAGAAAAGAAAGATGGTTTCCTTAATTGTTTTCTGTCTGTGAAAAAGCACAGAGAGACAGAGTCACAAATTCTGAGAAAACAGCTAAGAGAAAATGAGTGACAAAACAAGTAAAATATGTTTCCATAAGGCATCTATATACGATAAATATGAAATATGCTTAATTATCATAATATATATTTTCCAGGCACAGCATTCTCTGGTTAAGTCCTGGTTTATTCTTGGCCGTGTTGTATTTTGAGAAATTATCTGCATGTGACTCATAGATGAAAGTCAGTGGGAAACCTTTCCCATGTAGTTTTTAAAGTACTTTTTATAGGACCATTTTAAGTTCTACAGAACTCTGGGATTTTCTCTCTATTAACTTTCTTCACAATGTCAAAACATTTGAAACATATATTTTAAAAGGTGTAATATCCACCCAATAAACACTAGGATTTCTTTCAAGGTATACTTGTAGTAATCATTTTTCACACATTTTCAGAAATGTGTAAAACAGTCTAAAAGAATTATTGTTTATATAACTGCTTCTTTTCCACACTAAGTTCCTCAGGTTTTGTCCTCAGCATTAGTCATATTTATTTTCAGGAATGCCACAGAAACCACAAATTTGAATTGCATTTGCTTTCAGGCATGTAAAAGAAACACTTGTAAAAGGAATTCAGAGAATTATGATGTTCACACTTTCTTGAAAGTTAGCTCCTGCATTTTCTCAGTGCAAGAGCCTAGGCTGACCAAAACAATGAGCACAAATCAAGCTGCTCACTTCTCACTCTAAAGAAAGTAAAATGAAAGTGTCATAGAACAAGTGGCACATTTTTCCAGAGTAATTACTGAGAGGAGAGGAGAAGAGGGAGAGGGAGAGGGAGAGGGAGGGGATCATTTTTTCCTGACACACTAGAAAATCATCATTTCCTTGTTATAATCATTATCTCACTTTCTCTTATTCATGCGGAGAGTCCAAAAAGGGTCAATTCTTTTCTGTGATTCCAGAGAGCCTCTCTCTATAGAAGCTTGCAGAAATATTTTTTTTTAAGAATTAATAGAACCAGTCATCAAATATGTATGTCAACAGTGAACAGCAGCACATGAAACAAAAGCTATGTAGGGCAGATGTCTACCTTGACCATAGAAGACACAATTGCCACAGTACTCAGTTGAACGACTGCTTTGCAGCCAAGAAGTGATATGCTGTGAGTGAGAAGTTGAGAAGTTGAGGGCAACGTGTTTCTGACCCTGCCACACATTTAGTTTAGGGAGTTTACATGCTGTTTAATATGCTTACAGTTCAATTTCTTTTACATGAAATACATTGCCTTGGCATCTCAGATGTGACTACCTAAGATATGCCAGACAGAAACGGATGTGCATGCTTGGATTGAAGACATACAACAAACATGCAGAGCTGGGCATATCTGAACCAGGACAGGTTCAGAAGGGGAGGACAATGTATGTGATACTTTGCAGAAGCAGTGCATCTCGTGTGGGTGCTGTACAGTTACCCAGGGATACATATGGCCTATCTGATGCTTTCTCTCCAGTGAGCACAGTACCTCTCCAAGAGCTCCATTCCATGTCACTGCTTTCACAGCAGGTCTGTTGTAGGGACACCTGGCATTTCCTGCTCCCCGGCATAATCTGCTGCCATCAACATGCCAAAGTCATGGCCAAATATTCAAGCACATCAAATGTCATCCAGACAATGTTCTGTAATGGAAAGGGAGGGCCTATCTGGGAAAACTCAGATAATGAGAATAATCTTAACCTTAGAGTAACGCATCAGAGGAATCAACAGCATCTTGCCCAAGGTGAATGAACCCAAGATGGGTAGAAGTAAGAAGCTTGGGAATCAAGCACATGATGTCAATAGAAATTCTCACTGTGTTTGAAGCAATGAAAATGGTTTCTGATTTTTTTCTGCACATCTTTGCACAAAGAATATATAGGTGTTTTTTATTTTGTTTCCTAGCCATGAATTCATATATTAAAATTCCTTTATGACCACTAAAATATTGGCATGTGAAGCATTGAAAGAGATGTTCCCCATCCCATGGAACAATTTTTTTTGTTTTTAACTGAAAGAAAAATAAACTTTCCAGCATACATCTGTATGTAATATACTTGAAAAAGAGTAACTGAAAGAAAGCATCTGCTGCATTCTTTCATATCCAGGACATGTAAAGGAAAATAAAAAATTACTAGAGTTATGTTTGCTTATTTTCTTATCTTCCAGAATAAAAGGATTTTTTCCTTCTGCCCACTATCAGCATACAAAATAATATTTATATTTGAAAGTGTGATCACAGGAAATGTTACTCAAGGACAAACACTGCTTCATGGGTGAGAGAAATTAGTATATTTTGTTTCTATCAGTGATTCCAGAACGACCATCTGTATGTAGGTTATGCAATCTGTAAGCTATTGTCGTTATCTGACTTTCAGGTGCCTGTGCTGTTGATTTATTTTCCTGGTAATGTTGCCATCATATTCTTCTATTTCTCCAAGATAGTGGGAAAATGTTCCATATGCTTTTGTGCTGAGTAGATGAAGTATTAAAAAAATATCATTTAAAAATAGTATGATACTGGGGGACAAGTTCTAGTGTCTTTTCTTAGTCTATTCAAGACATTTTCTCTAGTCTCATTTCTGCTACCATTTTTACAGTTATGTTAAAGTTGGAGGAGACCAAACTATTCAAACCCAGTAGAATACTAGGTAGAACTGTATGCCTGTTTCTAGTCTGGCCCAAAATTTATTGGTAAATTCTCTCCTGCAAGGAGAGTTGTATCCCGTCTAATTGACTGCCCTGTAATCTTACTTGGAAAGCAAATAAGTAGCAGTGGGCCTTCTGCTGGAGGAATACTTTTTTTGTTTAATATCAAGCCAGAGAAGCAGCTCAACATCTGTTTGTGTTTTTTTCATTCTCCTTTCTCCATTTAGAATCATGGAATTGTTTTGTTAGAAAAGACCTTTAAGATCATCAAGTCTAATCATACCTGTCCACTACTAAACCATATCCCTGAGCACCTCCTCTACCTGTCCTTTAAATACCTCCGGGGGTGGTGACTCAACCACCGCTGTGGTTAGCCTGTTCCAATGCCTGATAAACCTTTTGGTGAAGAATTTTTTCTTGATGTTTAATTGAACCTCCCCTGGCCAACTTGAGGTTGTTTCCTCTTGTCCCATTATCTGTCACTTGGGAAAAGAGATCAATAAGCATCTCACTACAATCTCCTTTCAGGTAGTTGTAGACAGTGATAATGTCTCCACTCGGCCTCCTTTTCTCCAGGCTAAACAACCCTATTGCCCTGAGTTGCCTTTCATCAGGCTCATCCTCCAGCCCCTTCATCAGCTTAATTGTCCTTCTCTGAACACACGCCAGCATCTCAGTGTCCTTCTTGCAGTAAGGGGCACAAAACTAAACACAGTATTTGAGGTGTGGCCTCAACAATGCTGGGTCGAGGGGCAGAATCACTTCCCTGGTCCTGCTGGCCACACTGTTTCTGACACAGGCCAAGATACCAATGGCCTTCTTGGCCACTTGGGCACACTGCTGGTTCATGTTCAGCCAACTGTTAACCAATACCCCCAGCTCCTTTGCTAGGCATCTTTCTAGCAACGCTTCCCCATGCCTACAGTGTTGCACAGGGCTGTTGTGTCCCAGGTGCAGGACTCTACACTTGGCCTTGTTGAACCTCATACCAATGGATGCAGCCCATCAATCCAGCCTGTTCAGATCCCTCTGTAAAGCCTCCCTACACTGAAGAAGTTACACTTCCACCTACCTTAGTGTCATCCACGAATTTACACTGAATCCCTTCCTCCAGATCATTGATAAAGATATAGAACAGAACTGGACCCAACAGTGAGCCCTGAGGAACCTCACTTGTGACTAGCCTCCAGCTGGATTTTATTCCATTTACCACCACTCTTTAGGACCCAGCCATTAAGACAGTTTTTAACCTAGAAGAGGGTGCACCTGTACAGGCATGCAAGTTCCTCAAGTGGAATACTGTGAGAAATTGTGTCAAAGGCTTTACTGAAGTCCAGGTGCATGATACGCAGAGTCTTTCCCTCTTCCATTAATCAGGTCACCTGGTCACAGGAGGAGATTAGGTTAGTTTGGCAGAACCTGTCTTTCATAAACCTGTGTTGACTGGGCCTGATCACTTGGTTGTCTTATGTGTACTGTGTTATAGCACTCAAGATGGTGTGTTCCATGACCTTCCCTGGTCCTGAGGTCAGACTGACAGGCCTGCAGTTCCCTTCCACCCCTTCTTGTAAAAGGGTAAAACATCTGCCAGCCTCCAATCAAGTGGAACTTCCCCAGTCAGCCAGGGCTGCTGGTAGATGATGGAAAGGGAGTTGGTAAGCACCTTCACCAGATCTCTTAATACCCTTGAGTGGATCCCATCCGGCCCCACAGACTTATTAATGTCTAATTGACTGAGCAAGTCTCTCACTGTTTCCTCTTGGATCATTGAAACTTTGTTCTGTTCCCTGTCTTCTGGCTCAGAAGGCTGAGTACCCAGAGAGCCTTTGACCTTACTATTAAAGAGTGAGGCAAAGAAGGTATTATGTACCTCAGTTTTAACCTTACCCTTTGTCACTATTGTACCTCCTGCACCCAGTAAAGGATGGAGATTCTCCTCGGCCCTCCTTTTGTTGTTCATATATTTGTAGAAGCATTTTTTACTATCTTTACCCTGAATTAGCCAATTTAAGTTCTGCTTGCAGTGACCATCAAATGAGACAAAATAAACTTCATTTATTTTAAATTACATGTCAGCTTATGATCACCTGTGAAAACTTCTTAAAATATGAGGAAAACAATAATTGTTCTTTCCTTTGTAACTGTCATCTCCTTTCAAACCTAGGCACTGTAAATATGCCTTATTAGGAGGCAGAAAGTAATTACCTGAAGCCATGTGCACTATTCAAGGGGAGACCACAGGCAGGTGGTGACGTGGAAGAATTCCCTTTTCTGTACTCTGGACTAAAGACAGGAGTGTTAAGAAGCTGTAAAATGTTCCCACATCAACCCATACTTATTACATTCCTGATGATGTCACAACACTTGGAGTGTAAAGGATGGGAATTTGGCAAGATCCTGCAGGGTAATACTATTGCTCTCTCAGACCATGGTTCAAGTCCCCACTGTTTTCCCAGGGGCTTCAGTAAGTTACTGTCAGGGTAATCTATTGTGTTTGTGTGTTTATCATTCTTCTCATTTTGCAGAGAAATGGAGTGACCTGACCAAAGCTATTAAGGAATTGGTGCCAGACACAAAAATTGAATCCAAATGAGTCCATGAGGCAATAAATCACAGATTATTTTAGCATGTAAAACCTTCTTTTTTAAATGCACTTGCCATGGCCCAGCTATAAGATGAACCTTCATTTATTTGTAATTAAATTTATAATTACATTTGTAATAAAAGCCATAGTACATAGGACATGCTGGAATCAGGAAATCAAGTACAAGAAAATGTCTGGAAAATCTCAGATTTCCCAGGAATTTATCTAATGGCTGCAAGGATTTCTTGCCAGTGCTAAACTTTCTACTGATTATTGTTTTCCCCCACCTTTTTTTTTCCAACACAGTCAATCAGGTCTAATTTATTTTATTTGTAAAATAGAAGACTACGAAGCTCAAGATAAAACAGCTCACAGATTGAAACCAGAAGATTAATTGATCATTCTCAGGTTTTCCCCAGTGCACTGGGTGGTTCTTTCTTTATTCCCTTCCATCCCCCTCCTCCCCCTTCCTTCACTGCTGATTTTAATCAAAGATAAAGGAAGTGACTGTTTTCCATAGAGAATGTTGATATTTAGTGAAAAAATAAGGAGTGGGGGAGTGAAAGGTGCACAGGAAAAAAAAATTACTGATAAATTCCTTTTTATCTTTGCCAAATGCTGTTCAACTGTGGGAATGAACGGAGCTGGCAGTCACTTTCACTAAGCCGGAAATACCATCTTTAATAAATTCAGTTAAAGGACTGGATGGACACATAAATCTCTTTGTATATGTGTGAGAGCAGTAGTGTAATGTCAGAGTAGATCTTAGAACATTTAGCAGAGATCTGAGGTCAGCCTGTTTGCTGTCTTTTTTCCTTGTGCCTTTCTGACACCCAATTAAAGCTGAAATATTTATACTTAAATGAGTATTGCTAATGCAGGATATTGAGGTCATCAGCATGAGAACAAAATTACAATAGTCTGCATAAGAAATTACACAAGCTTCTTCACATTGCCATATTAAATTTCACTGAGACTCCCTTTGCCTTCATTCCATCTTCCAAAGCCAACATTTGAGTTAGTTATGTGTAATCCACCCTTTAAGTGCTGAGCATGTCCAAGGCTCAAACCCTTCTTGAAGTGTTCTCAAAAAATGTTTAATATTATTACATTCTAGGGCTTTGATAGTTTACTAGAAACTTCAAACAATATTTTAGATTCACTAAATGATATATTACTTGTTCTGCTAAGCTTATTAAACCATTTCTCACAGGGAACCATTACTTTTCGCCATGTCTCCATAGACCATGTACCCTGCAGTCATGCCTGCTGCTAGTGGAACCAAGTTGCTCTCCATTCTGTCCTAATGTGTGCTGCTGAATTGTTACTAAAGGTGCTTATGCTGTTTCTGCTACTGTCTGTTCCTGGTAGTATATAACCTAAGGTTGCTTCCCCTGGTAAGTGTCTATACACATAGGCCCACCTCTAAATCCTAATTGTTTTTTTCCACCTCACTTAGATATCTCTTCACTTGAAGAACATCAGGTTTGCTCTGCTAAGACCATGACACATGTTTTTGTCTCCTCTGCAAGATTGTTGTGGATACTTTGCTCAAAATTTTTCCATTTGAGAGCTCCACTACTTCCCTTTATCGTAATTGCAGAACTGTGTGACTATATCATAACTACTTACAACCCAATTCACAGAAGGCAAAAGTAGGGACTAGGAGAATAATGAACTGTAGGAAAGTATCAGGTACAGAACCATTTAAGGAACCCAAAGGTGCACAGGTCCTTGAGACCTGATGAGATGCATCCATGGGTCCTGAGGGAACAGTCACATGAAGTTGCTAAGCCACTATTCATCATATTTGAGAAACTTGTTGCAGTCCAGTGAAGTTCCCACTGACTGGAAAAGGGGAAACCTCTTCCCATTTTCTACAAAAGAAAAAGGAAGACATGGGGATCTACAAGCCTGGCAAGCTCATGGAGCAGACCTTCCTGTGAACTCTGCTGAGGCCCATGAAAAATAAGAAGGTGATTGATGACAGCCAACATAGCTTCACTAAGGGTAACTTTTGCCTGATGATTTTGGCAGCTTTCTACAATATGGCTGCAACATTGGTGGATAAGGGAAGAGTAACTGAAATAATCTACCTGGAGTTGTTCAAAACATTCAACACTCTCCTGTACATTATTGTCTAAATTGGGCAGACAGAGATTTGATAGATAGACCACTTGGTGGATAAGACATTGGCTGGATGGCTGCTCTCAGAGAGTTGTTGTCAACAGCTCAGTGTCCAAGTGTATATCAGTGACAAGTGGCATTCCACAGGGGTTGGTATTGGGACTGGTGTTGTTTAATATTTTTGTCAGTGATGTAGGCAGCGGGATTGAGGGCACCCTCAGCAAGTTTGCCAATCACACTAACCTGTGTAGCATGGTCAACACAGTGGAGGAAAAGGATGCCATCCAGAGGGACCTGGACAGGCTTGAGAGGTGGGCCTGTGTGAACCTCATGAAGTCCAACAAGGCCAAGTGCAAGCTCCTGCACCTGGGTCATAGCAATCCCAAGCACAATTACAGGCTGAGTGGAGAATGGATTGAGAGTAACCTTGAAGAGTAGGAGCTGGGGATGATTTAGAATTAGAAGCTTAACATGAGCACAACCATGTGAGCTTGCAGTCCAGAAAGCCAACTATAACCTGGACCGCACCAAAAGAATTATGACCAGCAGGTCGATGGAAGTGATTCTCCCCTTCTACTCTGCTCTCATGAGACTTCACCTGGAGTAATGCTTTCAGTTCTGGAGTCCTCAGTACAGGCAGTACATGGATCTGTTAGAGGAAATCTATAGGAGGGCCACAAAGATGATCAGAGGGCTGGAATATCTCCGATATAAGGACAGGCTGAGAGAGTTNTATGATATATCTCCACATCTGACTAGAACTCACCTTTCTATTTTAAAAATCTCCTGTAAACCTGAAGCATCCTGGAGTACCTCAACATCATTTTGTTTTCATATGCTTCCCATCTTTTGTCTTTAATATTTAAATAATGTTGTCAATTGCTGGAACTGATAAACAGATTGTTGTAGATTTTGTTATTTGGAATAATAACATACCACTCCTTCTCAGCAATTACCATTCCAACTTTAGTCATCAGCTAAAGACAAAGTCCCTCCCCATTTTTTCCCATGTTTTTCTATCATTTATATTTTTGTTTGAATTTTTTTTTCTTTGCCCAAATAATTTGGGGCAGACTTTTAAATTCATTCATTTATTAAGTGTTAAGAGTTGAAAAAAAAAGATATGTGCATGTACATTTTTGAAAATAATTTTAATGAGAAAAAAGTATCCTGCAAACCTATTTTCTGTCTGCTTACATTGAAGTGGTTGCTTAGTTCATTGATGTAAATCACAAATGGCTTCAAGTAATGAGTAATTTTAAGTATCTTAGATAACATTCTAAAAATCTGTCACAAAAGAATGATCACACCATAGACAGTCTCTATGTAGTATTTTTAAGTTAGTTGAGATTTCAGTATATTATTTCTGAAGTAGATTATTTATTTCACTGGTTGTCCAGAAGTGGTTACTTAGTAATAGAGGTGACAGAAAACCCCAAAGCTATAACATTGAACAATTTAGGTATTAGGAAGCAAATACTGTTGCATGATTAATAATAATGAAACTGTTGCTTCACCTTCAGGAAATTTTTGGTAGATTTGTTTTCGTTCTACTGTTGGTTTGTTTTGGGTTTTTTTCCTGGGCAAGACAGCATAAACTGGAAGAACAAACTAGCATTTTTAGTAAAAAATAAATCACAGATAGAAACTCATCCTTTTTTTTTGAATGTTGTGACCAGGGAGAAAGTTGGGGAGATAGAGACGGGAAACTAAATTATTTCTGCTTGTAAATTGCATTCTTAGGTCTTTTCCAGCAGTTACTTCTTGGTTTTGCGGCTAATGCCTCTAATATTTTCCAATTCAGACTTCTCCCTTGCTGTGAGCCTTCTTGCTATGAGGCCACCTGGGATCAAAGCTACTTTCCCCCTCCTGTGGTCTCAACTGACTCCATTAACTAATTACAAACACTTCTGTTATACCAACCAGATTTTATGGCTTCCAATGAGTAAATCTCATAGAGCAGAAGAAAGCCTATATGATCCTTTTGCCAGTTCCTTCTTCAGCATTATTACTTATCATACATTAACTTCACTCATGGTTAGCTCTGAGCTAGAAACACTTCATTTTTTACCATATGTAATCAAAAAATACTTAAATTGTGTCTCAAAGTACATGTTCCCAGAAATTAAGGAACTTGACTGAGGCAACAGCTTTGTAGGATTTAACTTTTCATACATACTGTGATGCCCAGAAAGAACTTCTAGTGTTTATTGACGCCATACCAACATTTTCTTAATACACAATACCATAAGGAAAAAGTGTGTCATTCTACCACATATATAAACCACAGAGAATTATATATTGCTTGCCCTCAGCTTCTTTCTTGATGTCAGTATTTTTCAAACTGTTCTTTGAAGCTTCAGTAAAATGGAAGAGGAAAACACTCAGTTTAAGTGATTGTGAAATGACAGGGGGGTTGAAGATACTACCGGAAGGATGCTAAATAATACAGTTCTGGATTTACATGTTAATTGTTTTAGGTAAAAATTGCCTTCCAGAAACACTGTCAAGGAAAGCCTAACACTTTCAGAGATACAGAACCAAACATGTTCTCTGGTTGAAAAAGCCTTCTCAGTCCCTGCTGTTTCACGACCTGAAATAAATTTGTTGGTAACTACGTGTCCTCGACATACTGCCTGTCTACAGCTGCCTGTGGAAATGCTGCATAATTTCTGCAGTGCTTTGAACTATAGCCCTTCTTCATCCTCAGGAAGCCCATTCACACTCAGCCCTGCCCTCAGTATGGGCCAGTACTGTGTGTTTGCCTAAAAATCCATGGAAGCAACCAGCGTCTCTTGCTCTAGTTCTGTGCCCAAGAAATCCTGGGGATACTTTTAGTGTCTTCTATTGCTCTGCACAGCCAGCTGGGAAGAACCCATCCATGGCTGATCACAGACCAAACCGTTCTACCCTGGACAAGTTTCAGCCATATGTGTTGAAAATCTTTCTTCCCTGCTACATTATGGAGAGATTTGCTTCCACAGCCAAGGGGTTTACTGCATTGAGGATGAGTTGGGATATCACCTCAGGAGGACAGAAAGACTTACACTGAAAATAGATCAAAAATGAAACAGGAATTTCCTGTGGAACAGGAAACAGTTATTGTAAATCCCCTAACTTCAATCACCTAAAAGCCATGTAGCTTAAACTATCTAGGGTCCCCCCACAGTCAACATGAAAATACGAACAATTCTGTTATGGATCATCACATCCACCTTAGACATCTATTTTAGATGGGAATAAATGGCATGTTGCAAATGTCTCTTTTACTCTGAATATTTTTTTCTCAAACAGGTTATTATAGAAAGAATGACACTGTCACTTTTTCCAAGTATTTAAGTATTGATTTTTAAAAGGCCTTTTGTCACAGTTTCTCCTAACAGGATTCCTGATTTTGCATAATTTTACTGGTCAAGATTTCTCCTCTGGCTACAAAAATCATCTGACTCAATACAAATGTTAAAACTCAGAATAGTCAGTGATTCCAAAATTTCACAATTGAAAAATTTTGCCTAATGCACAAGTAGATATTCTATAATGTCACGTTTAACAGGGAAGTAAATCATCACTGCTGCCGTTTCTTCAAAAATTAGGAGAAATGTTTTCAGTCATAAGCAGCTGAAATTGCTACCACAGCTGGAGATGGATTTTGGTAGTTACTTGTGAAAATAAGTGCCTAAATTCAGATTAGTCACAATCACTTCTTAAATAACCAAAGATTTAGCAAAGCACTTACAGACTTCAAGATGTGACCCAGCCCTGCTGGCTGGCTCTCAAATCTGTGTCCCATTTGCTAGAAAAAAAAGTGACTAACAGACACTATTTTATCAATTAAGTATCTTGGGAGCAATAAAATATATTATCATTATCCTTTCAGGGAAAAAGAGAACTAAAGCCCCTTATTTAATTTCAGCTTAACTCTGCTTTGAAATCTAAAGATGTAAAACATTTCTTCTTGCTGTTATTCTTACTCAGACAAATTCTGGCTGCAGAAGCTTGGAGTTTATCTGAGAAAAGACAGTGTTAAACTTATGTCCATGATCGCAATCTGGCTTCCAGCCATACAGGAAAATAGAGAGCCATAAACTGTCCACTCATTCCCCAGGCATCTCAGGTTTAAGCTCAAGAGAAATAATTTCCAGAGAGTAACTACTTCCCATCTGTGTGTTTGCCAGGACTGAGACTGATGGAACAAATAACCTTGTTCTCCCTCCCAGTTCCTCCGGAACGGATCAACCAATATGTGTGTGCTGACTCAGCAAAGAGATGTTCTTCAAAGCACAGACCTAGTGTCAGATATTTCTCTTTAAAAAGTAAAAAGGTCACTAGGAGAATGCCAATTTGACTTCTAGGGTTGCTGTCAGGAAAGTGTGACAGAGTATGTTCACTTCAGTTATTCAGTTATTTTAGTGTTCAAGTTTTCCTATTAGGAACTTATTGCAATTTTTTTCCATCTTCAGATGTACAAGACTTTTTTACCCATCCCATGCAAAGGGTTTACACTGAAGTTTGCTTTCAGCCTTTAGCACTGCTATTTATGTCAGGAATTTAATTTGTGAAGGTCATAACATAAGAAAGAGCAACAGGACAGCCAGGTTGATTTTAACCAGTTTCCTTCAGTCTCGGCAGTGGCCAGGCATAAGCACTACAGGAAGGCACAAGGTCAGATTTGTTATTTCTCCTGGATTATTCTCCAAGCTCTACTAAATTGCGATGCATGCATTTCCTGAGACAGAGGTAGTAAAAGCCTCACAAGTAGTGAAGTCATTCTCTTCTGTCAGCTTGTCCATTCTGCTTTTTAAAATGTATAAACTTCTCAAAACCATTGTGCCCTATGGCAATGACTTCCACAGCTTCCCAGCTACAGGGTAAGGAATCACCTTTTTGTCTATAGTTTGAACTTGCCAGCTGCTATACGATGACCACTAGCTCATAAAGCAGAGAAAAAAAATAAAAATTCATTCTCATTCAATCTCTCAGTGCCATTCATAATTTTGTGGTCCTCTGTCATACTTCTGCCTCAGCTAGTTTTCTCCATGCTTAAGAGCTTATTTACTCATTCCTTGCACAGAAAGCATTGCTCACCCTTGGTGACCTCCGAATTTCTCTAAGGGTCTTTCGCAAAGAGTAATTCAGAACAATAAAATTAATCCTTATTGTGAAGCACTCCCTGATGGGAGCTTCTCTCTTTCTCCATTGACAACATAAAAGGCTTATGGATGCCAGGGTTTCCAGTTATGCACCTGGATTATGCACCTGGGAAAACTCTTCCATACTACTTTTATTTTAAACATTTTCTTGTTTCTAATAATTAAAAATAATATAATAGCCTGATTTTTTTAAAAGAACAGATTTATTATTGTTGCTTTGTGTGAGAAATAAACTGTAAAGATAAAGTTCCAATATGGTATGTCTTTCACAAAGAAATAAAACCAGCGTATGTAAGGGGAAAGTGTTTGCAGAAATTTCATGCAGTTTTTTTCCATTACTAAGTTTGTCCACAGGCTGGACAGTTTGTGAATTCCTTCCAAACTGAAGCGTGTGGTGGTTGCAGTTAGTAATAAGGGAGCCTTTTGCTATGTCCCAGTTATATGAAGTTGGTATTTAGTTGCTGGAATTAAGCATTTTTGTTCCTTGTGCCCTAAGCAGGCAAAGTTGTTGATGTTTTACTGAGTTGTTCTCCACCTTAAAGTTATTGATTTTCAATAGATAATAATGAGCATGAAACCCAGTAATGAAATTAGGAATTAGGCTATAAATAACTGGAAGTTTCTCTTTTGTACGTTCCCAAAATTAATCTAATAAATTGTACTGATAGTTAAAGAATAGAAGAACGTGAAAAAAATGCATGTGCATGTGAATTTGCAGGCCTAATTCTGGACATCTGAACATTGGCAAATACCATCTCTATCCTCCTTTCCCCATCTCCTGCAAACTCCCAATATATTTGCACTCTCTTCATAACTATAACTATGACTTGGTCTTCCTGAATGTGCTCCGAAGAAAAAGCTGCCATCGTTTTTCATTTAGATAGGAAGAAAGAATATTCCATTTCATAGCAATCATCTTGGTATGTTGTGTGTCTGTCTGAAATGTTTCCAGAAAGCATAAAAAAATGGTGTGATATTTGAAAAAAAGGGCACCGTATATTTCGGACAATGTCTAGGAAAGTTTGCAGGATGGCTCTGTCTGTGAGGTCTGAGACAGTATTTCTGACAGAGAAGATCTGTTACTTATCCAACATGGAGCCACTTATTTCTTCCTCACATTTTGAAGGAGGAATTGAAACAATATGCCAGCAGGAACAATAACTCCAGAGAAACTCCAGATGGCAACGGGCCTGCTGCTGATGGAATTGCAGCAAGAGCTTTGCTTGGAACACGTGCCGCTCAATTCCTACTGTCCAAGCACCCTATTAGTTGATCAGGATGTATATACTGGATTTAAGAACAATAGAGATGCCCTTTCCCCAAGTGGGAAGGAGAATCTCTGAACTAGTGGAAATCTGCATGTTGTTACTTGGCTCCTCTTTGTTCTTACTGAAGCTCAGAATCTTTTTTTGTTGTCCTTATCCTTTTCCTTTCTATTTCTGATTTATGGTGACTGAGGCAAAGGTATGCTTCATGCTGGAATTTGCTTCATCCATTCACAGTCTTCATTGGATGGCAGCAGCAGGGGTAGCAGAGGAATGTAATCATATACTGGGATACTCCTACAGGTTTTTTCCTTATCTGTAATGAAGGGTTATCTTTTTATTCTGAGGCCAGGAAAAGAATAAGTCATAATTCATTAACTGCTTTTTGTTTCCCTTCCGTTTTGTTGGGGGAAGGAACTTAAGTTCATTTTAAAAGTTAGTTCAAAGGTCATATTAAGTTTTCTTTGAAAACCCAAGAACATCATAGAACTTTTAAGTAGCAAATGACATAACATGATAAGAATGGATATTTCTGAGGGTCATACAGTACAATGGGCCATACATGCTTCTCCTTTTATCTATTCTCTTTTCTGCAGAGAAAAAGGGAAAGAAATGTTCCTAGCCAGCAGAATTTTTCATGGGAGCCGCCTCACTGGTAGTTTGAGGCAAGTTCTTCCATCTTTTTTTTTTTTTTTAGTATACTATGACAAGTCTATGTGACTGAGTGTAGAAATAGGAATGGGTAAATCTTCACTGACTATTGGGAGACCCTGTGCCTCAGTGGGACTAACATAATCTCTTTCAGTAGTCTTAATGCTGTCAGGATATGCATGAAAAATAACTGGTAATAATCAGGCAATTTGCAATTTCTCTGAAAATAATTGTGAAATATAATCCAACATGACCATAAATTATGTGGTGTTATAATACAGAAGAGCAATGAGATCACTGAGAAATTCACTGAAACATTTAAAAGTTCCCAGAAACATTTTGAATTGTTTTGATTTACTCAGTGAAACATTTATAAAGTAAAACCTTTTTACTGTAGTATTTCTCTCATGAGTTTGATAAAATTACTATGTTCATTTATCACAATTATTTTCCCAAAATTGGCAAGAGTTTAAAGCCCTATTGTCCTTTGTTGAAGTGGTAGAATGGCAGGGAGAGGGTGGTCCTGGACTAATTCTACACTGTAGATATATCAGCTAATTTTAATTTCAGTTGTGTAACACCTAAGGACTATCAAATATTGCCCCTTTGGATCTCACTAAATGTTTAGCCAATGTCAACATGATGATAGCCAGCTCTGGAGAAACCACTTTGCATTACTTAATTCTATTGTAAATATACAATTGCTCCTATCTTACTCACTGACTCATCCAAATCAGAAGATGAATGAAGAGCAGCTGGATAAGACTGGTCCAAACTAAACTGAAGTGATATCTGTAGAAAGACAGCAGCATTTTGAATAAGATTTCATCTTCTCTAGTGTCATCTGCCATGAAAAGTCATTGTTCCCAGACTGCTAAACTCATCCTAAACATCCATGCACTTGCTGCTTGTTTTATTCTGGTTCCACTTTTGGAAGTTCAGGTAGTCATATTGGCAAAGAGCAGACCAGCACAATCAACACAACCAATATAGTTGCAACTCCAATATAGTTCACCCCTAACAGGAGAAGCACCTAAGTATGCAGGCTATTTATGATTGGTTACCTCAATATTTTTGGCTCTGGGAAATTGTTTCGTGCCTCGGCTTGTACATACACAGGCACAGTCGCATGTGTACGCACACACACAGAATTATTTGGAACATTTTTTTGATGCCAGTGAAGTCTTCATAGACCGTTCATAGGCTTTGAAACATTTTGTTTTAAGACCTGAAAGTGTTTCAAAAACTCAACTCCTTTCTGATTCAAACCAAAAGCTAGTTTCTTCAGCCTTGTTGCTCAACAATAAATTGTTAACAAGAAACAACAGATAAGCAGACTACATACCAATCAAGATGTTTCTCTTAGGACAAACTAGGAAATAAAAAACCAAAAGCTTTTGACATGTTCTACCACTAGAGTGCTGGAGGCAGTATAAGAAAGTAAAAAGACATTACTTATATTTTTTATTGTAGTTGCATTTAGTGGCATGTACAGTGTCTTGCATCTTCAGAAGTCTACTGTCATTTTATTTTGAAAATTTTGATTAAGTTTCTCATGTCTGTCTAATTTTATGATACTGTGTATAACTGGGTTTATGTGAGCTTCATTACTTTTCAGCATCCTATCTGTAAATAATGTCTCAGAATTCTGAAGTTCATATTTTAGAGTAGCACAAATGTCCATAGTGTCATATTACTTTGCCATAGATGATCTAGTAAAAAACAAATGAAAAAACATATTTTTATCTCATTAACACTATTTTTTTCAGTATTATACCAAGAACCCACGTTAGACAAACACTCTTTCCACTGTAGTTAATTCCTTTTATGGCTGGTAAATATTTTTCTTAAGAGAAAAATACCTTTTTTACAACTAAAATTCAGATCTGTCATTAAAATACACTTTTGTATATAGACGTATTTGATACTGAGAAAAAAACTATCAGTTCTATATTTTGAAACCTCCACCTTCTTTTTTTACATTGAAGTAAGTTGCTTTTTAGAGAATGTAAAGAGTGCACTCCTACACCAAGGAAATTTAGGCACAAGTGGTTTTTTCTGGTTCTTCCATGAGTTGCTGCTGAGTGATTCTGTACTTTTCCCCTAACTTAGATTTTCAGGGCTTTATAGGTCTTAGTGTGAAGTAGTTATCCTATCTTTAATTAAAAGTATTCTTCATGTAATGCTTACTCTTTGACAGTGAAATTTGTTTAAATATTTTTTTAAATAGTGTCTTTTTTTAAAAATCCATAAACAAAAAAAAAATTAAGACAGCATCCTAAGTAGACTGATGTGACTTTAAAGTTAATTTGCTTTGAGCCACATGACATGCCAAGGTCTTTTCCAGTCGGAGACCAACTTGAGGTAATTTCCTCTGTTATCCTGTTACAAAAGGTATACACCTTACCCTATCTATTTATTCAAATATGTATACTCATGGAATCACACAGAGAGATTAGGTTATGTAAGTTCTGTAATGGGATAACAATGAAAATCTCCCATGAGGCATTCTTACCCTTTCCCTCATGGTGTTTGAGACAAAGAAGTGACTATTTCATGGAGGGAGTCCATCTAGGCTAGGTTACATCTATACTATGAAGTGGGATGCACCATTCCGTCTTTAGGGACAAATTGCACATTATGGTTAGCATCCACAAGGTGAATTCTTCTATGTCAGAAAATTCTGTCACCTCACCTCCAAAATGCCTACTTGGAATGATTCCAAGCCCACACTTGTGGGACTGGACTTCTCTGGGAGAATTCTGGTAATGCACTAACAAAAGTGTGCAAAAATAAGGCTAAAAGCAAAGGTCATTGCTCAAGCCCCTCTCCTGCTCCTATTTAATTTAATAAAAACCTAGGTAAACAGCTTTGGGAGAGAAATTACAGTAGCGATGTATATTGGTATCACTCAGGGAATTTGCTAAGAAGATGGAAGAAACTTATATTCACGTATGATGGATTCAGCCTGCAAACTAGGTGGCTTTCTAGTCAATCCTTAAAAAAAGAAGGAAAATAATTTCTTGGGTTTTTTTAAGTCTAGGAGGTACCAAAACATCGTTTAGACTATGTGAAATATTATTTTTTCCCACATAGCTAAATAAAACATGTGCTTGCTACAAACATTTAATTTATAGCTTAGAATAGCATGTGTAGGCATTTGGAAGGGTAAAGATGGTTAAGGAACAGAATGGAAATGAGCAAATTGTTTTATATTTCCTGAGAATATTACACATCTTTACTGTAGTCAATACAACTTATACGGTCAAGAACTAATGAAGATTTATGTAAATGTACTGTATCAGGTCCACAGGAGCCATTATAAATTCAAAAGGCAAATACAGAAAGTTTAGACTTTGTACCAAAATGTGTATTTACCTGAGAGACAATAAGTAGGCCTAAGAAGTAAATTTAATAAATAATACTTGTAAAATAAAAGTGAATTTACTACAGGCAGGCATTCTTTTTAAATCTCTTAAACATTGTTTTATCTGAAAAAAAAACATTGTAAAAGTTATTTTGGTCTCACAGACCATATGAGCATTTGCTTCATGTCTTCTTTCCCTGAAGTTAAACTATAATGAAGCTTGTGTTTAAGTAACATTGTGTTTGTGATGCAAGCTGACTAGGAGCCAAGGAAATTCAGAACTAAGGCTGATACAGTTTTCAGTTCATGCTGCAATATGTATTTCCCCCTCTCTTCACAAAGCCAAGAGCAAAGGATGAAGTGTCACTGCAATGCTGAATTTGCTGGCTTTTGTCAATTTATGTCACAATATCAACAGTGCTTAAGCACAGGGAGGGGATTGTATTTAATTACAATATCAGATTACATTAAGCGCTCTTCCTTTTTTCCCTCTACTTATTGCTGACCAGGCTGTTTTATGGCTTTTGGAATCCAAAATGCATCTAACTTGACCTGCACTTGGGTGTGTTAGGCTTGAAATACAAATGTCTTGTCCAGTCACATATCCCTAAGGTCCTCAATAGAAATAATTCTAGCATTCTTGCTCTCTGTCCATACATAAATCTTTGATCAAGGGTATTGTGAATGCACTAAGACTCATATGCATTCTCGTCACACAAAAAGCAGCAAAAAAGAAAAAAAAATGGTCAGGACAGCTGTAATGTTCATGCCTAGAATTTAGACAGAATGCTCTGGCTTGTAAAAGGGGGTGTGCACATATACAGCACAAACAGTTGTGCCTCTTTTTTTTCTTTTATGTTCGATAGTGGACTGTTTCTCTGGGAGACCCACACCATGTTTTTCTCATATTTACCTTCCTCGGTAAGTGTTTCTGTGTTAAAGCAAAAGAAAAAACCCAAACCATTTTAGTTTTACCCATCTCACATTCCATGGAGTTGGTAGCATTCAACTTTAAAACAGGTTTTTTCTGGCCTTATTTACACTTCAAGAAAAACT
Source organism: Piaya cayana (assembly GCA_013389865.1). NCBI lineage: Eukaryota > Metazoa > Chordata > Aves > Cuculiformes > Coccyzidae > Piaya > Piaya cayana. Next base: position 44,207 of record WAAB01013139.1, read on the forward strand.
TTCTTTAAACACTTACCTGCTTTCTATTCTTTATAACAGAAGAGCTTTCAGAGATTGACATGAACTCTGATTAAAGAATGAAGAGATTTAATTATGAAGGTACTTGCTGGCACAGCTCTATTTAAACATTAGATATATTTTCAGGATCAGCTTCCTTTTCAAAAATGCTTCACTCGGCAAGAACTGGCTAAGTCTCTGAACTCCAATGACAGGTTGCTCTATATGTTTGTAATAATGTTAATAAGCCTTCTTGAGATGTTTTGCTAACAAAAAAACCCTTTTTCTGAACAGCAATTGCACTTAATAGCAAATATTTTTGTAGACTATGCCAGATACCTTCCAGTAGCATATTTTTAAAGTACTTAGGATTATAGTATAAACCTCATTCAAAAATAGAATGAAGACAGCTCTCATATCATAGATGATATCAAGTATAAATAGCCTTAAAATAGACTATATTTTGAATGACTTGACAAATCAAGGCAACCTCCCAAGAACCACTTTCTGTACTGTTTATTGAGGACATGCAATAACAGACTTTTTAACAATGCAAACAATGTGTAAGTAACTAAGTATTAATCCTTGGCAGGCTAAGGCTACCAGGACTGATTGTAATTGAAATAAGTGCAATAAAGTATAGCTATAAAATTACTTTGATGAGTAAAATATAAGCTCTCTTGAAGCTCTAAAGCCTGGAAGGGGTGTTTTTTATTCAATGTTCTAATAACAGATTGCCTAAGATTTCTTCATCTTAGCCAGTGCCCTCAAGTGGATGGTGTTGTAGTAGAATAAAGTACTGAGGAATTATTTTTTTCTTTTCTTATTTATTACAAAAAATGATTTTTTTTATAACTGATATGTGGTAGGAATATTTTGCACATGGAAGAAACCTTTTCTACAGCTTGCTGTTTTCCTAAGGCCGCTGTGCATTGCTGTCTCCCAATTTCCCCACTGCTCCTCCCTTTTCAGGCTCCTTTCTCTCTCTGCCCCTGTTTCTCTAATACTTAAATTCTGTCTCTAAACGTGCGTATTGCAATCCGTACAGCAGTGGAAAGGAAATCGGTACTGCAAGGAAAGGTCTTGTGGAGCTCTGAATTTTTTTAGTGGATAGAAATTATACTGACAAAGATAAAACATGGTGATATAGAGGGACAAAATCTAAAGAGCAGTTTACAAGAAAAGGAAACTGCTCAAGGCAGAGTCAAAAGGGATGTAACTTCAAGTAGAAGGGGAACAAACACAGTTAGCATATAGGAGGACTTCATGTGGTAAGCAGGAGCTTAAAAGTTGAGTGATGAGAAATACTTTTCTTTAAACTTTAAAGGAGGAAAAATAACCTAAGGAAATCCCCAAACCCCTAAAAGTCTGCATTTACAGTTAGGTTGCTCAAGTGTGCTTCCCATCAGCACAATCCTTTCAAATCAAGGAAACCACTAGTGGAGCCAGCATTAACCAACCTCAGTTTACACATCTTACCACCTAAATATTACAGTACCCATAGTTATTTTCAGCACCCCCAGCTTGATAATAAAAATCCTTTAATTTCGGCATACAACTTTGTGCAAGCCTCATATCCATTTCCTAAAAAGAATGTACAGTCTTTGTTCTGCCCTCATGTTTATCTTTCTGGTGGCTAAGTTATTAGCTGTCTTCACTTGGCTAGGGCAAACTTCAAAGTGGGTGCCTTTGAATAGCATTTGGAGAAATTTGAGGAACTACATAGGTGTTTTATGTTAGAGATGAAAGGTTGTTTTTAAGTAGAACTGATGAGACTCTGAGTGCATATGTACATTACAAAGTTTATTTAACAGTCTGCTTCTATTTTCAGTATTGCAGTGTATTAAGCTTCCTTCATCACCCTGAATATTTCAGAAATAATTTAAACTGATGCCAGTAGCTTTGGTGCTACATAATATCAGTCATACGCTGATACATATTACCCTTCCCTATGTAATTTATGTATTTTCCCTTTTTCAAAGTATCCCCTTTACTTTTTCCAGTTATTCTTTACACCATCATTATGTATTACTATTTTCCTGGATTTTCTGTAGTCTTGAACTGAATTCAGCTCATAGCAGACTTTTATGTGTAGATATAATATAATATAACATCTTGGCTTTTGTTATAGTACTTGACCTAACACTGAAAGAGGAATTTCTTTTCATGATTTCACTTGATTCTGTACTATTTAAATGTCATGCCAGGGCAGTCCATGCTTGTGATGGTGTCACAGTGAGTGCTGTGAGATGAAGATGGTACTGCTGAACTTAAAGTCCAAGCAGATCTGGTTAATAACATATATACGTGTATGGGTATGGGTATACAGAAAAGTATAAGCAGTCAGTTTAAACATTGTTTGCAAAAGGAGAGAAAAAGACACTGAGACAGAGAAATATTACATGTAGCGTCTGCATATGGAGACAATTGATATCTGATTCCTAAGTGGTCAACACATTTTCCTGGTTCAGCCATCAGTAGATTACACAGAGAACTCTTCCGAAGTTCATATGACTAGGTAAGTACTCTTGCTTTTTTCCACTATACCATTCCTTTGCCTAGGGATGAAATATTCATTCAAAAACTAGAAAATTAGGATCTCTCTCTTCATATTTTAAATTTACCAGTTACTTCCCTAAACAGAACAGTTAGCTACTGTTACAATTTAATTTAAGTAGTTGGTTTTGCAACCTATTTAATGTAGCTATTAGTGTTAAAAAAAGATATTCTGTATTTAATCTACCATCTAAAATGCTGGAGGAGGAAGAACAATTTATGAGTCCACTGAGAAGAAGCATGAACTGGCACCTACTCCCCACTAATTAGAGGGGTATCTAAGAAACTGTTGTATACACTCCTCTTGTAAATCACATCCTGATCCTCTGTCACTTTGACTTCACTTGCAGGTCTCAGTGGAACTGCTCACAAGTGTTAAACAGATGCCTAAGTGTTTATAGAAATGAGCCTAAGAGAACAACATACTTAATCCTGCTGCATGGTTACAAGGAGGAGCTGGAGCACATTCCACCCAAGCATTCCCCAAACTCCAGAATAAACCAGAGAAGGAAAAGCTGTCTGCTGCAGAGAAGAATTGGAATGCCAGACAGCTTGCTTTGCATAAGCTGCCAGCCAGTGTTTCTTGTATGTAACCTCAGAAGTCACTGTTGAATAGGAAGAATCTTGATTTGGTTGTAGGAGGATTTGAGAGGGACAAACTACCACTGAGTTTACACTGACGAGGAAAGATCCAAGCAGTTATTCATTACGAAAAATGACCATGAAAGTATCATTTTTCTGGTGAGAGACAGAACAGATAAATATAAAAATCTCCAGTTAGATATATCACAGAGGAGAATGTAGTCTAGTGAGCCTGGCTTATGAAGCAACTTCACATCAGTCATCAGACTAGCAAGTAGTAGTGCCAGAAGGCAGCTCCCAGACCTTTAAGACTATATTGAAGATAAATTTTTAAAAAAAAACCATTGCCCTTGTCCCTCTCCTGCTGAAAGAAGAGTTTCACTGGGCCCGTAATAAGATGCAGTGAAAGAACTCTTCTGAAGATACACTCTGATTGTGAGGGAAAGAAGCTAAACAAGTTGCTTCTAATATTACTGGATTACATTTTATTATCTTAAGTTGGGAGTATATCACCCTTTCATAAATAAAGCTTTCTTTGTTTGCAAGTGCTTGCAAACTGGCATTAAAGTGGATACACCTGATCTTCTGTCTGATAAGGCTGATAGGTGGATTAGTCACTTGTATAGGCTTCGAGGTATCACAAACCTACCTTTTCTCTGGCCTTTTTCTAATGAGCAGAAAGGGTTACTGTGGGTCAAGAAGAATGGCATGATTCTTTCTATCACTCACCTGCACTTCTGGATTCCTCATGTAAGTCGATGTTTGCCTTTTTCCTTTCTTTCTTTCTTCTGCTGATTATGTAATTTTCCTCTTTCTCTTCAAGGTTAACAATAGCATCCTATTAGTTTTCATGGTAGCTTGTGATTACAGTGTCTGAAAAGAAATTCAACCTACCCAACCCTCTACATGCAGACACTTGCCCATTCAGACTTATGAAAACATTTTTAAAACCTCTCAGCTCACAGCTCTGTAAATGGAAAGGCTCTACAAAAGCAAGAAACTTGTGAAAGTTCTTTACAGTTGATTACTCTTTACGTAAACATACCTACATACACATGCAAAGACAGCCTGACTTAATAGGACGCTGTCCTCTTTAAGTCTCTTTCATTTTCATCTCACAATCACATAATCACAACATGGCTGATGTAGGAAGGCATCCCTAGAGATGACCTATTCCTATCCCTCTCCTCAAGCAAGGTCACACAGAACAAGTTTCTCACAACCATGTCCAGTCAGATTTTTAATATCTCCAACAACAGAGTCCCCGCAATGTCTCTGGGCAAATTCTTACAGTCCTGGATCAGCCTTACATTAAAAAAAAAAATCAAAAATCAAAAAAAAACCCCAAGCAAACCAAAGAAACTACCACCAACAACAAAAATTAAATAAGCAAAGAAATAAATTCTGTACTTCAATTTGTGCCCATTGCCTCTTGTCCTGTCATTTGGTGCCACTGAGAGGAGTCCAGCTCCTTCTTCTTTACTTCTCACCATTACTCTATCGCAAGATCCTTTCTGGGCTTTCTCTTCTCCAGGCTGAATAGTTTCCACTCTCTCAGCCTTTCCTCATAGGAGAGGTGTTTCAGTTTTTTCATCATTAGTGGCCCCTCAAGGGGCTTTCTCCTTACCATCCACATCTCTTTGCACTCAGAANCCAGCAACAGATTCCTCGCAATGTCTCTGGGCAAATTCTTACAGTTTTGGATCAGCCTTACATTAAAAAAAAAAAAATCAAAAATCAAAAAAAAAACCCAAGCAAACCAAAGAAACTACCACCAACAACAAAAATTAAATAAGCAAAGAAATAAATTATGTACTTCAATTTGTGCCCATTGCCTCTTGTCCTGTCATTTGGTGCCACTGAGAGGAGTCCAGCTCCTTCTTCTTTACTTCTCACCATTACTCTATCGCAAGATCCTTTCTGGGTTTTCTCTTCTCCAGGCTGAATAGTTTCCACTCTCTCAGCCTTTCCTCATAGGAGAGGTGTTTCAGTTTTTTCATCATTAGTGGCCCCTCAAGGGGTTTTCTCCTTACCATCCACATCTCTTTGCACTCAGAAGCCTAGACTTTTTCTGAAAATCTGTTCTCCAGCTGGAAATCTAACACATATTCTCTATTGCTTTGTCATTTAAGCAGTCATCTCTGTAAAAGTGTTTAGATTTCTCCTAAACTCATCCTTCCACTTATAGTGCTTGCTTGACCAATGGAGCTTACTTAGTACACCCACTCCTGAAAATAATAACAAAAAAAATTAGTAAATTTATATTGATTTTTCACTGAGTGGTTATCACACACTTACAAAAACCATAGAAAAGGTGTATATCCATGGTAGGCCTAAGCAGTAGAGCTGTGATAAAAGCTATTAGTAACTTAAAAGTGGGAGTTTCTAATAAAACAAAAATAGGGAGGAAAATGTGTTCAATTTGCCATACATTATTATGGGATACTGCCTGACACATGTTTAAGTGCTTTGTTGCATTGTGGCCTCTGGTTTTATATTGTATAACTAGTAATTTGTCAGCTCATACTATCACTTTGTATTATTTCTCTGAATCTTCTTGGTAATCAAATTTCTGTTTATGTTAGCAGATGGAGTTTGTTGAAATGGGGTTTTTTGTTGTTTAGTAGAATGATCACTAATTTGTTTTCCTAATTCTCCTGCCTCATATTCTAATTTGACGTATACCTTGCCTAATTACTATTTTATATGTAATTCTATTTTCATTCTTTCCTCTTATCACTTTGTAGTCACTTAAAAGATTCAAAGTTTAAGGGTTTTCATGTTCCACCACCAGTTTTATTTCCTTTTGGGAGAGAAAAAAATCTACATTATTCTATGATTTTCTGTTTCCCCTTTTCTGCCTCAGAATTTATTAAAAAATTTATTCTAGTAGTTCAATAATTGTTTTCAAATTCTTGTTAGTTATTTTTCTGTTGATAAAGTAGATGTTTTAACTCGTTCATATTTTTTTTACCTACATATTACTCCTCTCCCTCCTTTGAAAAGATTATTTGAAACTTTATGACTTCCTATATATTGACGGTCCTGGTTTTGATAGGTCTTCCTCAGGAAACTCTTGAAGACAAGACTAAGGAGCTCGGGTTTCTTGCTTGCTGTCAGACAATCTAGAGCTACTTCATTTTCTGGAAAGTATTTGTTCTAAGTAAGAACAGCTCAGAGTCTTCCTACACTGACCAGTTCTGCCTACAAGGCAAAGTCATTCTTTCTACCAAGACTGAGAATTTAGAAGCTCCATTATCCTTGGTATTACAAGTTCTGCTGTGTGGACAGGGTACAGTTGCTGCTTATTATCATAATTCCTTGTTTTTTCTTTCTCAAATGCATAAAGGCATATTCCTGTAAGTCAAGCTATGGTACTTCCTTTTCCTAGCAGTATATGAGAAGAGAAAAAAAAAAGAGCTACTCAGCATAATTATTTCAGTTCCTCAGACTGGAAAACTCAAACGCTGCAGGTCTGTCTAGCAATCATTACCTAGTTTCCTATATTATCAGTCCAGATGTACCACATAAGAAAAGGTTAATTGTCTAACAACAACCACCCCAGAAAACTCAACAAAAGCAAACAAAAGACATAAAGCAGCAAAGTTTAACGTGTTTTAGAAAACTATGTTGATGTATACAGTGATCTGAGGAGTCTAAAAACTAAAGATACCTTAGAAAAGTTGTTGTGTGGGGTTCTATAGAAAAGAGTCTAGTTGTCAGTCATTGATCATCAGCCCCTTCATGTTACAGCAGAAGATTATAGGGAAATAGTATGTGCTGCACTCAGTCCTGGCAGACCAGGATGTCTCTTTTCTTGGATATTTATATATAGATTAGTTATGAGTTGATTTTCCCTGTGTTCTTATTGAGATTAATGACTACTACATGCCTCTAGTTTTAGGCCTAATTTTTACAATGTCTTCCTTTCCTATGTTTAGATAAGTTATGAAAAGTTAAGTACAGGTGGAATATGACAAATGCCAATTTCCCATTGCTTTCCTGTGGTTGTGTCTTCTGAAGTAATTGCTAAGGAGTTTCCCCATTGTCTTAAGACATGAAAACATTACTATAGCTTTTTGCACAGTAGAAAAGTGGACAATGTTTGCTTAAGTGGCTAAAATATTAGGTATTGCCTTTGAAAACCCTCTTTGTAAAATGAGGAATAGAGTTAAAAACTTCCAAAGATTTCTGAATTTCAAAACTTCAGCTGGATCAGGTACTCATTGGAAACAAATTGGCTTATTAATGAACCTTCTGTGGAGGTTGGCAAAACAGCTGTGTGTGAATTCCAGCCTGTCAAATATTTGCAAAGGCTTGATTTGGAGTGTTTGCAGATCACTCTACATGACCTGAAAACAGTTCCAGAAGCCACATGGCATATATTCCAACCACTACTTTGGCCAACTAGAGCACCTAATATACGTCAGTGAGTGGCTGCAAACCATTCCTGCTAAGTTTTATGAAGTTTTTTTTTTTTAATTTGTCAACAAGATAATAAAACAAAACAAGAAAATCCACAAAACCAAAAGTATGCCCTAGTACATGTTTCCCTCAGAACAATTTTTTGCTGGTATTTATTTCCCAAAATTGCCAGGAACGCATATATGATTTCAGGGTAGCCCAGTGAAAATTCTACCTTTCTGGGAGAATTCTCTGTAATACTTTTTTTCTTCTTGAATTACATCACATCTTTTATCATAGAAGTGGAACAAACCCCAGACAACTTAAAGAAATGTGATAGTATCTGAAAGCTCTGTTTCACCCTTGGTAGGGACAGTCTTTTGAGAGAAAGCAAACAATTTTTTAGTTTAGGTTTTCAACAGATTGGGCACAATTTTGTTTTTATTCATGACAAGAAAACTTCGGTATTGTAAGCACTTTAACCTGATACCAGAATTAATCCTTGAGGAATTACTGGATCAGGATAAAATTAAGAACAAGATACTCAGGCTAAATTATACCAGGAGTAAATATAACGAATAAAAATTGAAAGCATATGAGATTTAATTCTAGCCACTCTGCTTTTATAGAAATTTCCATCTTTGAGTGCAGATAAAGACCCAAAACTGCCTGTACAAACTGCTAAAAAACAAACAAATCTATTGTGAGCCTTTATGACACCAGATCCAAGTTTTTATGTTGACAGACTTTTTCTTGCTGTTTCTCTTGCAAATGCAGAATTTATTAAAGCTCCAAAACTTTCAGAAAAACCTTTCTTCTCTGTCAATTTTGTGTAACTGCAAGACAACACACACAGCTTTTCTGACTTTTTTTGTTGATTGAGCAGTGACATGCCAGTTAAATCCTCTTCCTCCCTCACTTTTCTTCTCACCCTACCCCCCCAGCCCCAACTTATTGAATATGCAATGAAAAGCTAATTGGCAGAGAGCCATTTTGGCAAGCTGCATGGTGTGTTCAGCAGTTTGTTTGATTTATACCATTGGAAGTTGCCAAACTTTTTGTCATTTGGTTTAATATAATGTTATGCCTTTAACAATTTTTTCTTCCATACAGGATTTTTATTTTGCTCAGTAGGATTATAATTTGAAGGTATAATTAGTATCTTGTTAATTGTTGATAATTACACGTCATTCAAAGAGCTCTTGCAAAGGGCATGCGATTCATTTAACAGAACTTCATCGAGCTGGTGTTCAGAGGTCCCTAATAAGCAAATAGAGCAGGAGTGGATGTAATAATATAAATAAAAAATATGAACACATATAGGCAATCTAAATTTAAATTCAAGACACTGACATGAATGAACCTCTCTGCTATTAAAGGAGATGCACCACAATGTGAACCAGCAACCTCTGTTCTCCAGAAACTGCAGTGCCAAAGAAAATGGTACTCTGACTTTAAGCTCTGAATTTAAGTTTCCCAGAAACATTTCTGCAAATGTAATGTAAAATATAGAATATTACAGCCAATGTAATGATGAAAACTAATAATTACTTATATTGTACTATATTTTTACCACTGCATTGTCATTCTATGCTGTGTAACCATGGAGAAATTGATTGTTTCTGCTCATATTGCAACAACTGTCAAATTCTCATTTAGGAAAGCAGGCCCCATTGAGAGAAATCTGTTTGGCAACCTTGCATGCTTACAACCTGTTTCATATCAGAACAACACAATGATGCAGATCCCTATGAAAGAATTACTGGAGTTTCTCATTCCTTGGCAGGTAAAACTCTCAGTGGATGAATGAGGTAGAGGAAATTTTATCTTCTCCTTCAGGCCCATCAGTCTGGGGCCTGTGGAACTGGAATGAAATGCATTTTGGATTAAAAGGATTTTTCCACTTATACTACCTCTAGGTTGCACCATTGAAGAAAACAAACATACAGTAGCCCTCATTTGAATATTTTCTTTTTGTTGCAGCTCACCAAGTAGGGAATATCACATAGCTTTTGCACTCCCTTCCACCTATAATGCAGTGTTGATACTGTCATTGAATGTCTAACATGTCCTTATTATTATTCTTACTGCCACTGTCATTTCCTTGAAGCCAGCAGGGAGAGGACCACAGTAGCATAGGAGGAGGCAAACCCAGAGGGGGAGTCATGAAGTGTCTGTGTAGCTCTTAGATAAAGCTGCCGTCTGTTTTCAGTTTACCCAGAGGCCAGTAAGAAAGCCTGCAGGATCCTGTCCCGGAGAGCTCCATATGCTGAAGGACAGGATGGGGTCACTTGGTTAGCTGGAGATCAAAGCAGAGCAGGGCAGTCCCTGCACCTCTTTTTCCCATTCTGAGCAACACTTCTCAAACACAGGTTACAACCTGGAACATTGGGTCTAGGAGTTGCCATAACCTCTGCTTGAACTTTTCAGTTTTGCTCTATTTCACCAAGGAGACTTATGCCACGCTCTCCTTGGGAGAGCTCAGCTGACTCTGGCAGCATCACCTCCAACTATGTTGTTTCTAAGAAAACTGCTTTCTCCTGATATTTCTATTTGAATGCAGTTCATTTTCTCCACCCATTCACATGGATGACTTCAGACATTTTCATATTACATCTCCTCTTTGCTATTACGTGATAATGGCAGAGTTTTTCCCTTAGCGCATGTCTTTTTGAGAAGCACTTTGAATAGTGTCAGGTGTTCATACTAGCAAGAATTTCTCTGTGTATTCCTCAGAGTCTTTTCAATCAGTTCCTCTTATGCTTGACAGAGAGTCACAGTAGCCGGTTGCCAAAGTACTGCATCAACTTTGTTAATAAACATATTTTACTGCCTCAGTAAAGAATGGACAAGAGTGGGAATCTAAAAGAGATTAGCCTTTAATTGAATTAGAGGAGACTACAAATATCTTTGGTTTATGTGAAAAACTGAAAAGTTTTTTTGTCTAGATGATATTAGCATTTCCTTTTAATGATTTTATTAAATAAAGGTATTTAAATTCTTGTAACATCTTTCTCTCATTTTTACTTAATTCCTGGGATTCAATTACATAGAATGATTGTCAAAAATTATATTTGTTGCAAAATAGCATGTTATTTAACTGAGAGCTCCTGGAATCTTCAGCAGAATTTTGTATTGTTTTATTAATTTTAGGTAGTCAGCTCACAAAATATGCACAACTGAAGAGAAAAAGACACAAATCAGCATACAGTATCAGGACTATTGATGTATTAATAATCTATTTAAGTAGGGTGTAACAGATATCACTACGCTCAGGACAAACAAGTTCTCCCCAACCTCACTTCTTTAAAATTAAACCATCTTCAATGTGGCACCTTCAGACCTGACTTTAAATGGCACAATAAATTGAATTATTATTGCATTGTTCCTTTATTCACTCTCCTGTTAAAGAGAAGATGCTGCTTTGAACTGTGCCAGAACAAAGAAGAACCTGAACCTGCACCCTCAAGCTCCAGGGAGTGCCTGAGGTAAAGGGCCTTAACCACTGAGATGCCAGAACTCTGAGCTGTCCTAAAACTCGCTCTCTTCCAATGAAGATAAGGCCTGGTGAAGTTCCAGAAGATGCTGCTGTGGGAAAGCAACTCCCAATGCATATCCAGGAACAAAAACTCCACTGTCTGCCACCTCCCACAGCCTAGTACAGGCAGTCCTACCTGTTTCCATTGCAGACTCTGCATGCATACAGTGGTGGGTAGGTAGCTCAAGGTATGAGCTGGGAAGCCTTTGTTCTTGGGGCTAGCTAGATTATGGGATATGAAGCCTGCTGGTGCGCTCTGGAGTTGGACTTGCTGGGTTCTGTAACATGGCAACCTGCTGTCTCCTGTCTGTAAAATGGCACAGAGCCTGATCAAGCTCTCTCACCTTAGCTGCTAAAGGGGACAATGTTTGGAGTGTGTAACTCTGGTTTTTTAACATAAATAATTGAAGTCTGAGGAGGGTGACAAAGGAAGATGCTCCCACCATACTTTAGCTTAGTTGCCATTATGTGCTCCAGGAACTGCAGATTTTTGGTGAACATTTTTTCCTTGTTGAAGTCTGAACCCACAGTGTCCAGGAGGATTGTGCTTTCTCATTTATACAATGCCCTGCTAACACATCTGCACCAACTCTGGAAATCTCTGATTATGAATTATGCCTCAGTTTTTGTTAAAGCAAATAAAGTTTAGTATTAAATCTTACAAGCAGTATTTCAGTGACCCAGGTCCTGTCTTCCACGGAGGGATTTAATTCTTTTTTGATTTAACCCACCAAAAGAAGCACAAGTGATGATGGAAAGGAACTTCATCCATTTCAGACTGAGAAGTCTAGAAGTGCTTCAGGTGTCCTTGCTGCAAATGTTTGAGAAAACCCTTGCATGAGGCGGTTGAACAAAAAGGCAACTCTGCCTTGAGAGATGCTTAAAAGAGAGAAAGATCCTGTCTGCAGTGCCCTGAAAGTGCCTGCATCTAGATTAGGACTCCAGTTGTGAACCTCAGTGTCACACTGATTCTTTAACTGTGAACTGCTGCATGTGGCCAGACACAGCACATTTGCTTTAGGATTCATAATGAGTGAAAACTAAGGACTAAATACAATAGCAGAGAGTTTAATATCTTCCACCAAATGATGGGAGATTTCCTGCTGTATTAACAAGATTTAGGGTCATGAGAGAACAATTTAAAAGACACAGTGTAAGGTTTGTTTCAGGCTCTTACCACTTCTCCAAATCTTGCTTTTGGGTATTTCAACTCAGGGATATAGTTACTTTCAGAGCTCTCTCTGCCATTAACACTATTATGAGACACCATGTGCTTCATATTCTCACTAAAATTAAAGAGGAGAGGTAAAGCAGATAGTATAATGCTGTTCAATATCAGTAAGAGATGAAATGAAATATATGGGTACACAGGGAGATTTTTAGCTGAATTTGGGTTTTCGTTCATAGTACTCTGTAGGCCAATCAATGAAATTGAATCTTTTACTGGCCCAGCCCTGTGCCAAGTAATTTTCTTCTCTTTTCTGTTATCTTTACCTCATTTCCTAATGATTCCTCAAGTGGTCTGTTCAAATTAAAGTCTAATAGTATATTCTTTCCTTAAATCTTTTTGCAAAGCACATTTGTAACATAATGTGGGTACAATATATACATCTAGAGAGCAATTTTTAGCTCTTCAAATTCAAGTACAGAATAATGCAAGTAGGATTGTTGATAGTTTTGCTTTTTTATCTATTTGTGTCACACATACCTTTTATTTCCTACTTCCTATTTTCAGAATAGCTCATTTTGCTAAGTTTTTTTCCATACCAAATTCAATCAAGCACATCCTAATAAGAGCAGGACCATCAGCAGGTGATATTTAACTGAATCAGTGAGGATTTATGATTTTTCCTGTTCTCCGTGTAGGACTGATAAACTTAATTCAGACTATTTTTTATATGTTAGAAGCATGAAAGAAAGAGGAAGAGAGAGCTATAAAATATTCAACAAAAACAGTTGATAAGCTTGTGCAATAAATTGTGTGTGAAGCAGAAGAGTAAAATAAATAAAAAAATTTAAAGAAAGAAAAAATATAGCAAGGGAACAACCATCACAGAAATCTAATATTAAAAAAGCCAACATCCTTCAAAAACAACAAAAAATACCTAACCACAAAGGTATCAGTAGATACCATGTAATCTACCTAGCAAAAGAGAAATACTTTACAACTGACTGATTTGCATCTGGAGATGTTTGGAAGCAAAATGTTTATGAAATCAGGCTGTTTACTTGGAGATGTGATAAACCTTTTGTCCAGGTCACATGACTTCTTCACCACTACCTTATTCTCAGCAGTTGTTGCCAATTCATTGAATTTTGCCACACATCCCATTTTTTTTAAACCTGCTCTTCTGTGATCACCTAAGAAAATCTCTTCTTAAAAAAATGTTAGTCCTCATGCTGGCAAAGCATAGCTTGAAAACTGCTTTCAAGTTTAAATGCGTCAAAAGCAAATGTATGAAAACTTCCAAATTTAATCTTACAGTATCTAATGTAATTGTGCAAGATTCTTCAAAATTATTTTAGGACGTCTGGGTTTGATCATACTGTCAGTGCAAAACGTACAGAATCTGTACAATTAACAGGGATTATATAAAAAGTTCTATGAGCTTAAGTTCTCTGCAGAGACTCTTAGTTACATTATAACAGCTTTCTGAAAGGAGGACCTTCTATTCCAAGCACATCTCAGTCCTACAGAGAGCTTTGTACAACCCAAAGCTGCAAAATATATGCACTGTACATCCCACAGTCCTCCACTTCTCTTGGACTGTCCTGATCTTAATTCCCATCATGATGAAAAAGGATTTTCTAGCAATGCGATTTTTTGTTTGTTTGACTTTGTTGTCTGAGATTAAGAGAAGACAGAAGTAATGTTCTTCAGTAAAGAAAACACATATCTTTCTTTTGTCCCTAAAAGTTGCTTGCTCCCTGGAAGTTTCCCTCATAAAACCGTCTGTAATTTCTTCTGTTTTCCAGAACTGTTGAATCATCTTTTCTCTGTGATGCTTTATGAATGTGTATCCAGTGCACTGAGACAGTATTTACATACACATTTCCACATGTCTTTAAAGCAAAAATGAAAATAACTGTGGTTAGAGCTGTCACATCAGCTACAGAAAATATGTGCTTAGAAAATGAAAGGGTTCTGTTTCATAAAGCATATATATAAAAGTCATTCCCTTGTACATATAAGCTGAGGCTTCAGTGTGAGCCAATACGTAAATAAGTCTTCCAATATTACTGGTGGAGACAAGTTGCCGGGACGACCTCAAGCCACCAAAAAGTAACAAATGTGCCTCAGGCTGTTACGGTACCAAAATTCTCCATGCTAGTGAGAATATGTTTTCACTGGACAGGGTTAAGATTTACCCTGTTAAAAATGCTGTCTTCATCAATTACAGAAGATTGCAATCAGAAAGAAAATGCCAAGCCCCTGTGCAAGCTGAGGGCATATTTCCACTTCATCATTCTCTCTGAGACAAATCCTCCCTATGGACAGTGCTGAACCTCAACTCACCTAATTTGAATCTAGCTACAAATGATACTGAGAGCCTTGTTTCTAAAAAAAACAAAAAAAAAACCTAGTTAAACTGGAAATTTTCCTTTCTTTATGGCTATATCTAAAAGTCACCAAAGGGTAAATGTACTAGATAGTGCTCCTTACGATCCCACCCCAAAAGAAAAACATAGTTCAGACTTTTGAAGAAGACCTGGCCAAACTGTAAGCTGAATACAGTTTCCTCTGTACTAGAATCAAGCTGACATAAAATTAAACTGGTTTGATTCTGATGTACTTCACCCATAAAACACACTAATTCATTCTGGTTGTCAGTAAATAGTGAGGGGAAAATGAAGCTATTGAACATTAATAAAAGACAGTGAGATGGAGACTGGGATACTAGGAAACCTACTTAATTTGTATCTTCTCTAGCATATTTGTGGGCAGAAATATTTTCTGCTTTTTACACCCTCTCAGCCCTAGCAACACTATTGTTCCAGTAGCTAGGAACCCCCAGTTTGAGGTTAAGTTTTGGCAGACCTGAGCTGGCCACAGTATTTAGCAATATACCCCTAGTGTATTTTCAAATGGTCCAATTATTTCAAGAAAGTCAGAGCACAAGCTTAAATAAAGGGCATAGACAAGGATAGAACATATTCTTAACTGTGGAGGAAACATCATCCAAGTTGAAGGACGTGATACTCCATGACTACTTCACATGGGAAATATCAACATAAATTTACCAAATGCAGTGTTCAACCCTATTAACTGAGCCTGAGTGACAGAGGATCAACATATCACAAGCAGGTAAAATCTGTGCTCACCACCTCAGCTTCCTAAAGGACCATTTGTGCAAGAGTGATTCCATCTCCCCTACACTAGCACATACGTTGAGTAGAGTATGAAAAGGCAAATTTAGTACCATATGTAGTTGCTTAAAATCATACTTCAGTTTTGTCTCCAAACAATCAGTGTTGTTTTTCTTGGAAACTGTATCTATGAACTTAGCTTTTTTTTTAAATAATCATAGAATCATAGAATGGTTTGGGTTGGAAGGGACCATAAAGTTCCAACCCTCCTACAATGGGCTGGGATACCTCCCACTAGATCAGGCTTCTCAAGGCCCCATCCAACCTGGCCTTGAACATCTCCAGGGATGGGGCATCCACAGCTTCCCTGGGCAATCAGTGCCAGTGCCTCACCACTCTCATTGTGAAGAAATTCCTCCTTAAAATAATCATTAAAAATATTTGAAATATTTATTTGCTTGTTTATTCTGCATACAATCGTTAGTTCTAATCAGTTGTCTTTGTACATACATATAGGTATCTGTTACTATATATACACACATATGGCTTTCGGAAATATGTTTTAGCTTACTGAACAGTTTTTTGCCTCTCTGAATATATATACACAATGAAAAAGAATGCATTGGTAAATGCTGATAAGCCAGAGGAAGATGTGAATTCCTGAAAAACTGGAATGATCACTTCTAGTTAATTGCATACATTGCTGCACATAAGTGACTCAGGTGTTCACAGGAAAGTAACTGCTTTTGTGACAGGCAATTAGACACTTTTATCTAGATACCTCACTGTTGAAGGTGTATATACTGAATAGAATTAACAGCAATTCTCAAATGGTTAAAGCACTACTTTAATCTGGTTGAACTTCTGACAGGCAGTGATTCTAAGAATTAGTGGTTTTAGTAGCAACACGGGATTATAACAGCCATCACAAGTCCAGACTCCCTCTAAAATAGACCCTATATCCTGTAGTCTTGTTCATAAACGTATCAAATTCCATCTTTTTTTATAACTGATAATCACTTGGAAGGCTGTTTCAAAAGGCTATTTATTCCTTTGATGTCTAGAAACATCTAGATTTCACAGGTAAATTTATTAACAGGAAGCTTATACCAAATCATTTTGAGTCAGTGCAAAAAAGTCTTATCATTCAGATATTTTGTCAACCTTCTGTTGCATCTTTAGACCTATGAAGTAGCTACTTAGCCTGAATTTTGTTAGAAAAATAAAGATGACTTTTTGAGAACTTATTTAGTAAGAAAAAAAGTAGGTTCCTGATGTCGCAATCCAGCTCCAGTCCTCATCAATGTCTTTATCAATGACCTGGATGAAGGCATTGAGTGCACCCTTAGCAAGCTTGCAGACAGCACTAAGCTGGGAGGTAGCATCAATCTGCTGGAGGGTAGGGAGGCTCTGCAAAGGGATCTGAACAGGTTGGACTGCTCGGCTGAGTCCAATGACATGAGGGGGTTTAACAAGGCCAAGTGCCGAGTCCTGCACTTGGGGCACAGCAACCCTATGCAGAGCTACAGACTAGGAGAAGTCTGTCTAGAAAGCTGCCAGGAGGAGAGGGACCTGGGGGTGTTGGTCGACAGCCGGCTGAACATGAGCCAGCAGTGTGCCCAGGTGGCCAAGAAGGCCAATGGCATCTCGGCTTGTATCAGAAACAGTGTGACCAGCAGGTCCAGGGAGGTTATTCTCCCTCTGTACTCNAGAGGGAATGGCCTCAGACTCTGCCAGGGGAGGTTCAGACTGGACATCAGAAAAAAAAAATTCACAGAAAGGGTCATTGGGCATTGGAACAGGCTGCCCAGGGAGGCAGTGGAGTCACCATCCATGGAGGTATTTAAGAGACAGGTAGATGAGGTGCTTGGGAACATGGTTTAGTGGCAAATAGGAATGGTTGGATGCAATGATCCAATGTTTTTTTTTCAATCTGGTGATTCTATAATACTGTAATTCTATGACTATAGAAGTAACATTAGAAGGAGTCATCTGATGTTAGCTGAATTGAATATTTTCCTGTCTATATTACATAAAGATGACTTCAGACAAGGCGATCTCATCTAGACAAATATTAAATGCTCCAGCCTGGTGTTGGTAGTCCCCTTACACTCCTCAGCTAATAAAGGGACAGATACCTCTGAAGAGTAATAATTGCACAGAAGACTTGCCTCAACTTCTGTCAGTGCCAATTGTTCAGCCTATACAGAGGTGCCTATGCATCTCACTTAGCCACCATAGTTACTGTCTAAATTTATGAGGGATAAGTACTGGCCAAAAATCTAGTTATATATCAGTTTATTTTACAAATATAACCAAATAGTGTACCTCTGTTTTTCACACATCTCTAGGTTTTGAAGTTTCAATCATCCTACCAGTGTACTGAAATAACACCATAAAATTATTTACTAGATGATGTTGTATTCACACATTGTAAGTCACAGAATATAGTAACTTAAATAGTTTTCAGGAGATCCAGCATCTCTGGAACCATATAAAACCACAGCAGTATAAACCATTTGTCAGTCATAGAGAAGAGGACTGCATTGCAGACAACTCCTGAAAAGGAGGTGGGGCAGTGGGAGGGTAATTTCTTAACACAGATTATTCATGATGAATAATTCAGCTAGTTCTTCTTACAACACTCTTCCACCAGCTGGCTTTTGTGTAGGAACTTCAAAGTATTTCAGTCTGAATTGATTAAGACTCTATACTACATTGATCTAGGTGCTAGAAAAAAATTGCTGTTCTCCAGAAAGCAATGATATTTGAGCAATGCTGTTTTGTACTGCTTCTCTTGACAAGTTCATGAGCATATTTCTCTGAAAACTAGGACTTTTTTATTGATCTCAGATACATAAGTATTTTCATGTTGGCTTTTCTTTACAAGAGCTGTATGTATGGAATCACAGACTTTCTGATATTTACCTTATAGTAGTATCAGCTTGGATCACTGAAATCTATCAGTTTCATTTGTAGTTGTAGATATGGACATAACACAGCTAATGAAAAAAAGCTGTATGTGAGGGAAGTTCAACAAAAGCAGTCTTTTTTTCCCCCCTTTCTTATTGAAATCATGTGCTAAGAAAAGCAAATCCTTTTTTTTTTCCTTTTGGCAGTAAAATGCTGTAAGCATGGACTGTACTGGTGTTAAATATTAGCAGCTGAGTTCCAGAGTGATGTATAAACAAAGTTCCAAGGCAGAAATAAATTTACATATACATTGCTAGCATAGTTTCTTTTACCACTGCAATATTCTGTACATTAATTGGAGTGCTGGATACACAAGCCTTGCTCTGCGGCTTGTATTTTAAAAACAAACTAAAATTGAAGAAATCATTTCTGAGGCCGCAAATGGGACTTTGTGGAGACAGCACACATTAGGACTTATGGTTTGACAATTGCTTCCTATTTCTTCCCTTATTTATACTGCTTATTTATTCACCCTGTATTTGGAGATCTGGCTTTTTTTTTCTCTTTTGTCAAAGCAGCTGGAGCATTTTTTGATGCATCTCAGCGGGTCTCTCACTGTTCTCCAAGACAAACATTTTACCATTGTGGGAAAAGTATATGTCATCCCCACTCATATGAATAACCATCTAACCAGCTTTATTATCATGGTGACAAAGAATGCTATCTTTTTTTAATATAAATGTGTCTCATTTCCACACAGAAACCAAGGATATAAAAGGTAAAAATGATGGACTGAGAGATATAAAATATTTAATTTCATTAAGAGGAGCACTTGAAAGTTTAGATACACATGGAATGTTGCAGATTCAAACCTTTCCAAATGCAGATGGTAGAGATGTCTGTGAGAGAATTCCACTCTTTTCTATTTCTTACCAGAAAGATACTTCTACATAATGGATTTTGAACTGCTAATTTCCAGTGGAGCTACAGCAAATTATGCCCTCACCAGATAAATATTTCTATGGTTTCTTTTTCCTTGCATAATCATGGCAAGAAAAAAATGAGGTTTCAATGGCATCTCCAAGACTGTAAAGCAAAATAAAAATATAATAAATATTTAGAGAAGATAGGTGAATAATATATCTGGAGAACAAAGTTAAGACTTTGAATCTGAGCAGAGTTACTTTTAAGCCTTAGAAAAGCTGATATGTTGCATTCTCATGAAACTTGTACCATTCCTGAAACAATACAAACCAACCAAATATTTACAGTAGAATCAATTTGTTTAAATTTTAGTTGAGGACTAGCCTTGCTCCTGGTCACATTGATCTAGGAAATACCTGCTCACATGGAAGATATGCAATATGTTTGAAATTGTATCTTCCTTGTGAGACCAAGTCTTTCAATATTAAGAGCCAAACACTTACACTTCTGCCTTTTGATACAAATGAAGTCTCCTTGAAGCGTTGTGCAGAATATGCAGATTTTTGTGGTACCAGAATTATTCCTGGACTGCTAACCAATAGTCCTGGAAAGGAGAGGCTGTTCTTCCCAGTTACTCCTTCAAATGCAAGGGACAGGGAAAGAGATCCCAGAAAACACATCAGGGATGCTATGCCTCTACATCTGCTCCCCTCCTGTGCAAAGCCTCCTTGCTTGAATCCTGCTAAAATATTGAATTCCATGGTCTGTTTTTAAAAGATGTTCTAATAAAAGAGCAAGAATACTACAAGGTGGCAGCAATGGGGAACTCTTCCTTTCTACGAGAAGGACAGCGAATAATGTCATTCAGTGTGATGCAGGCACCAGATCTGAGTCTGGGATCTTTTAGAACTTCTCCTCTGTCTGCACATGATGTCCATGTGCTTCCTTCATAGGGAATACTATAGAATGTCTTAGAAAAGTATTGAGAAAATCTGAAACTTATCCATGTTTGTGCTTAAAAAGACCTTGGAATGGGTGAATAGCCCTGGGGAAAAGGTTCGATTTCAATGAAGGAAGTTTGCAATGCTTTTGAGGTTCCAGATCTAAATATAGTTACCAGTAAAAACTCCAGTATACGCCTGCACACCAAAGGTCAGTCATCTGTAGTGGCACTAAGGCAATTCACAAATTACCTTAAATATAGGGGGTTTCATTCTCTTCTGCACTTCTTCGGCCACAAGGTTAGATTAGCTAAAAATAAAGATTCATTCTTATATATTATTCAATGTCTCTAGAGTTATAACTAATTTGTTCCAGGTTTCTTCTTCTTTATAAGGAATGTCACACCATAAAAATAGCAAGTTTTCACACTCCTTTGGGAGATTAAAAAACAGAAGGGCAAGGAGCTGTGGGTGTACATACACACAAACACAGTCTGCATGGAGGCATTACCCACTTATTAGCATTGCATGTTTTAACAGCATGCCCTCTTTCATCTGTTGTCTGTTCTCCCAGCCATTTCCCTCAGACTCATTCCCAGCATTTCAAATCTCTGCAAAGAGGTTTTAACAGATGCTGCAGCTTTACTCCAGATCCATCTTCTTTTCTGATTCTAACCTTTTCTGCAAATGTCCAGTGTCTTCTGATTCAAGACAAGCCTTCACACTTCTAAAAGAGTCTTCTTGTTAAGTTTCAAGTTCCCATTAGCCAGCACAGGCAGAACCAGAATATGCATCCTATTGCAAAAAAAAAAAAAAAGTTTGACAGCTTTCCCATAGCACTTTCTTGTCCTAAAACTAGGAGTTATCTGACTTCTTACTATCTGAGATCACTTCTTGAAATGTTCTGAATAGTTGTCTTTACAGGCAAGAGGAAAGATGTGCGAGGTCAGCAATCTTTCATGAACTCTCTGAAACACTGCTAAAATAAAAAAGCAGAGCTGTCTGGACCTGAAGGTGGAGAGGACAAGGGACAAAGGTCTGCAAAATTTGGGGGCTGCACACTACATGTTCTAATGGCTGCTCTAGGAATCACCTCTGCTCTGATCCATGGCTTTTTAGCTTAGTAGAACCACTGATTGTAAAAGGAGATCTTTTCATTTAAGTTAATCTTTATAGAGCATTGTTTCTTTTGCCATCAATGTAAATGCATATTAAAAAAGTCACATTCCCCTCACTTAATGGAGAATTCAACCCCATTTTTAGGCATCATCTGCTAGCAGCTACCCTATATGACATTTCTTGCATTTAATAATTCTGGATTCATCTAAAGAGAAAACAAAGGATTTTAAGGAGGAGAGAAGGTGAATATGTATTCCAGAAGAGACCATCTCTCAGGCAGGGGAAAAAAAGAATAATATTTTGATTTTGTTGCAAGGTAACTCCTTCTATAAATAACAGTGTTATACGGGTATAAATCAGAAGTACCATCACTCCAATGGGACCCCAGGAGACTTGAATTCTCTACTCACAAGAAATTAATCTCAATTAACTCAGATGTCTTCTAGATATGTTACATGTTCATCATTCACAGAGATAGGCTGACTGCTGAAGGTTGATATTGTCTCAGAAATTGTCTCAGGGTAATTAATGGACAAACTGCTGTTAAAATCCAAGCAGAAGTCCAGTTTGCACACCAGAGGGTCTAATATTATTCACTTATTTCCAACTGCAACCTTCAGTATCAGCCATATTCTTGAAAAATATTTATTTCCTTTGTAATTCAATGTTTCACTTTTTAATCAACTAGAATACGGGGATATTGGAAGGGCACTACAGGAATTCATAGGAATTTAAAATTCATAGGGATTTTAGAACTTCTATTTGAAAAATATTGTTGATCTGTAATTTGTTTTTCATTCTGAATCTTGGTTATGCTTTTGGAGGTTTGGGATTCTTTTAAGAGTTATTTCAGATAACAAAATAAAAATGCTTCTGTTCCCTTTTTCATTCCCTGAGCTCTTTAACAATGGTTCATGGAAAAGATTGCAAGGGTCTTCCTGTGGGCAGAATTAGACCCAAGCACAAGACAACAACCTTTTCTCTGCAAGGGAAAGGGGATGGTGGGGATTCAGTTTACAAGAAAGTTCTGTTCCACGGTGGAATCTGAAATGGTGAATAGGGGCTATTACCCTTCCCTTATTCTCATCAGGAAAAAAAAAAAAAAAAGAAATTTAAAGAAAAGAAGTGGAAGAAATAAGAAAACACAGGGAAATTATACTTAAAACATATGTTTCAGAAATTAATTGCTAAAAGACAAAAGTCACGTTGTTAAGCATGAGAAGAAAATAGAGTGATCAGTCTTGTGTTTAGTACTCTGAACACAGAGCGCTGCAAGCATAAAGGCTGTTTTGTTTGAAGAAAAAAGACCCAATTTTAGCTATATGGTGGGGATGCTGGGGGATGGGAACTTACCATTAACTGGAACAACTGTTCAAAGCAAAGAAATGAAAAAGGGAACAGCAGAGGAATTTCTCTCCGAGTTGCCTACTGAAGCAGTTTCGAGTTTAATTTTCCTGTCTGTTTTGCAATCCCTTGGTAGTCAAAACTGGC
The DNA here is from genome assembly GCA_013389865.1 of Piaya cayana. Classification (NCBI taxonomy): domain Eukaryota; kingdom Metazoa; phylum Chordata; class Aves; order Cuculiformes; family Coccyzidae; genus Piaya; species Piaya cayana. Next base: position 66,980 of record WAAB01013139.1, read on the forward strand.
TGACACAACACATGAGATATACCAGTGCCAGTCCTGATTATTTTTGGGTTCCTGGAAACAGCACAAAGATCTGTGTTGACAAAAAAATTTACAGATGTGCCAGATCTTTTATTCAGAGTGAGAAGCAGAGACCTCTTCAATGGGTATTGCTGCTTTGCCAGTAGCAGGCCTCTGAGATGATGGCTGGGCTGTGCCCTGGGTCACCCAGGCAGAGGGCATCTCTGTGGTGAGAACCCAATGTCCCCTGTCTTACTGGAGCAATGAAAGGGGGAGTCACCAGAACAATCTGGCTTGTCAAGTACACTTTTGCTTTCACAAGCATTCAACAAATGTGAATAAGGCTCCCAGGTTCCTGAATATCACTTAGAACCCCAAGTCTTTTATTATTTTAATAACAAACAGGAGGTTCTTTCACCTGCTTCTCTTGTGGGCAGACTTGTGATGTTCCTGAACCATATTCTCAGTGATCAGTCTCAAGGGGAATTCAATTCAATTCTCTCTAAACTTGATTCTGGAAATATGGAAGGGATTTTTTTATTATTTTCTCTAAGCTACTTTGCAGGAGACAAACTCTTAGAAAACACTCAAAACACTGAGAGACTTGTGATGACATTGCAGGAGTTTGAAACAAAGTTCAAGGAGGGAAGAAGAAGAATTTGAAGGTTGAGATCCAAGAGAAGGGAAAGAAAGTCATGGAAGAACTGTGTTGAGGAGAGGAGAGATGAGAGGAAGGGGAGACAAGAGGAAGGGGAGACGAGAGGGAAGAGAGAGGGAAGAGAGAGCGAAGAGAGAGGGAGAGGGAGAGGGAGAGGGAGAGGGGGGAGAGGGAGTTTCTAAATGTTTCAACTTGTCAATATTGGTCAGGTTTTAGAGCTATTGAAAGAATGCCCATATGGAACTGAATATTTTTTCTCTTATTGGATATAAACTTTTGGTCTGTTTAAGTTACATATGTTTGTGGCCTTTGACATACAAAAATTACTGAGTGACTCCTGTACTTAAACTCCTCCATGCTATTAGCCCCATAATATAAGGAGGAAAATCAGGATGTACTACAGCCAAGGACTTCAAGCACTTGGATTTAAGCAATAAGCACTACTCAGCAGATAAAAAATATATTTTTGCATATTTTAAATTTGGGTCAACACATTTACAAAAAGAGATGTACTCTGAAATACGAAAAGAAAAATCTAATCTTGAGATAATTGGGATTGATTTTGTTGAACCGTATTTAACAGTATGTCCTATAAACACATTAGATTAACTGAGAAACTGTTCTCTATTATCCAAAAACCAAAATGTTTTTCTTCTAAATTCAATTGCTGAGTGTCTTTCTCAGAAGAAATTAAGTAAACTTAATTTGCTAGAAAAGAAATTCTAATGAAAGAAAGATGCCTTAAATTCCATTAGGTTAGTAAAAAAATGTCTAAACTTTTGTGAGGAAATCCTTTTACTTTGCTAAGGAAATCTGAAACACAGACAGTATGTCTTGCTGTATTTCACCACAGTATTTAAATGAATATTATTTTACTGCTTACAGCAAATGTTTTGCATCCAGAGTATTTTACCTAGCAATTCAGATGCTTATGTAACATTTTTTATCTATTGAATGAGAATAAAGCTAAAAACCAGGAAACCTTTCACAAAAGATTTCTTAAAAAATACTTCTCTTTTATAGTCCTTATATAAAGATCAGTATTTTATGAAACAGTAAAATCTTCTCTAGATGCCTACAGTAAAACGACATCCTAAGAGTTTAAGTTTTATTACTTATTATGTATTGACAATAGTGATATTCTGAGATATCCCACAAACAGAAGGGACACACAAATCAAAGAAAAATCACTTATAGGTCAGAGCAAAGGTTAGCTATTAGTATTAGCACTGTAGGATGCTTTTCTACTTCCTCTATTCTGGTGTTCTTGTGGAATATTGCACATAGCTCTAGCAGTTAAAGACATCTCTAAGTGAAAACAGAATACAAATCCTCAAGTCCTTCTGTAATATGTAGAGAAAGAATTAGGTGACAGCTAAACAGCAGTCCTCCATCCCAACGATAGTCTCTGTGTCAAAGTAAATGTTATCACTTTCAGGATAAGGCCCACTTTTCCCAGTACATTTATGTACATTCAGATTGAGTATTTTGAGCAAATTTAGCACTCTTCTGAAGTGTGTCTCTAAATCCAAGCAACGAAGCTCTCGTTTTGAAGCTAATGTTCTTACAGATTAAAATACTTTAAAAGCTTGTAGAATCAGCTCCATTATTGCATGGGTGATGAGATTGGCTTAGATACTAACATGCACCTTCAGTGCTGAAAAATAACAGGAATAAAAGTCTCTAAGATTCAGAGCATTCCTGCACAGGTCTGACACCAGCAGAAAACTGCAGAATGAAGCACTTCTGAGTGGGCAAATAAAACCAAACCCAAACAAAGTTGGCTTCAGGTGAAACCATACAGATTCAGTACCTCAACTGCTGTCAATAAATATTATCTGAATGTTTATATTCTGTATTTTATTTTATTTTATATTTCTACATGGATCTGAGTAAACAGGAGATAAGGCCAGAGGATTTCATCCTGCATTACAGAACAATACTCTATGGGTCATGTCGACCACACTTTGGTGTTCTAGGGGCACTGCCTCATGCTTTCTTGGAGTGGAAGAAAAGGTCTTTTGTCTTCCTTTTTCTCACTTCATAATTTTTTTTTTGTTTTCTGTGTATGCTGTCCGTATTACTGCTCAAGTGTCCTCATTGAATCACCATTTACAGTATTGCTTTCACCATCTGGATTGCATTTGGCACATTATGTTTTCAGAATTCATTACACTTTTAATGTGTTTTCCTTGCACACCTTTTGAAGATGCCTCTTTCAGAATAAATGCCTTCTTTTAGCAGAATTTGAATCAGCCATAAGAATTAGTCTTCCCAGCTGTTTGTCTTCACATTGCCTGCTGCAAGGAGTTGCATAAAGGTTTAAATTTCATGCTCCTAGCAACGAGAATTTGCTTGCTCTTTGCAGGGGCCCACAGGTTTGTGAAGTCCACACACGCTGTGCTGCCCATCATAAGATTACTGTTGAAGTGTAAAATGTGTTACATTGGACTTGTTTCTTTAGGTGACATGCAACTATTTTCTTGAGGTCTAGTTCAGAAGAAAAACTGAATCCCTGAGGAGACATTTGCTTAGAGACTTCTTAGTCAACATAGGTCGATTTCTCAAATTTAGATCTAGTAAATAAGCTTTTAAGACTCAGAGTCTTTGTACAAAGCTCTAAACTTCAAACAGACCTTGCAAAGTACATCAGGTGGCATTGGAAACAGAAGTGGCAGAAGAAACAAGTCTCTCCAGTTTCTTTGTGGTGGGATAACCAGAAAGAACAAGAGTCTGTTTGGGCCTGTAGTTTTGCAACACTGTCTGAATCAGTCTGGTAAGCACTGGAAGAGTAAGAAAGAGAAAGATGAGCAGGATTAAAAGGACATCCAGAGGCACTGGGTTCCCTGGCATGAAATAGCTATTGAAGTTGTGAAGTGGGAAAAGCAAATTATGATTAGAATCTTCCTTCAGCCATCTGCTGTGTTTTTCCCCGGTTTACTTCAGCCCAGCATGTGAAACACAGTCCTTTCAACTATGCTTCATTTCTTTACAGGTATTCTCCTCCAAAAATGGCTGCACACCTTACAATGATTTTCTGCTTCTGCACTGCCACGAAAGAAAGGTTACCCAGACATTGGGGTACATGTTGCTAAAATGGAACTACTAAACTTTGCATCAGGTCTTTAACTCTGCAGAGGTTGAATCTTAGGCAGCTGGATTTCTCACTGCTGTTTTTTAAACCTCCCTGTATGAAGATCTTGTTCTTTTTATTTTTATTTAAGCATGGTACATACTGCCACACTGTAAACTGTAATTCATTTCCACAAAATTGAGTTCTGTGAACAGAGAGGATTTGAAGTAAAGTCCAGGAATTTGGCTTGCTTTTATCCTGCCCTAAAATCCTTCTTCACAATATCAATTAGAATTAGTATTAAGATTCTTGCTACCTTTTGCAGGAATTTATGTTTAAAATACAAACACATCTGACTAATATTATACAGATTCCTCACCCAGTGACTCATTACAGATAAAAACCACACAGTTATATACATCTAAAAGTGTTTCTGTTGTTTCATGATAACTTGGAAAACTAGTAAAAACACAGTCAGCATGACACATGACAGAATATTTTTGTATCACTTTTAAAAAGTATTTCTGACACATAGAAACAGGAAGTAATTCATTAATTTTATCCTTCATCATTTTGAATTAACTTAATACCAGTATTTTCAGCAACCATAGGTAGAATTTTATTCTCCTAGTTCAGATTGAGATTCATACTTACTAGATCTCTTCTGTTCATAAAGGACCTCACTAGAAGTTGCTTGACAAATAAAAAAATATTGCTATATACTGAATACAGTCAGTGTAATAGAATGCATAACATGTTCATAATATGCTTAATGTTGTAAAGAATGTAAAATAAGAAATTTACACAATTGCAAAATTTTACAGTGCTGGTAATATAGAGACATTTATCTTAATGGATGCAAAACAGAGAAATCTGGCATGGGTAGTTCTGGCCTGCAATTCTAAGAAAAAAACCCTTATAGTATAACTTAAATAAAGATTAAGATACCATGCTACATTGGCAAGATAAATAGTTCTAATGATCACTGTGTTTAAAAAGAGGACACTTGACTAGCAGTTGAAAGTTATGAGATCAAGTCTGACACTGGTCACTTTACGTGTGCTCAGAAAATTCAAGTATTTTCTTTGTGACGCTATTTCCTATTCTCTGCCAATACCACCCTTTTAAACTAATGAGGGCAGGGTTCATTGGATGAATGCCTACTTGGAATCTCATCACTAGGCTCTTCTCACTGTTACTGCAGAGAAAATAGTAGCTTTGAGCATGGATTCATCTGAGCAGAAGATACATCTAAAACTGATAAAAAACACCTTTGAGTCATTATTTCTTTCAAATGGTTACAGATGCCTGAATCAAATATATATGGTAGACATGAAACTTAGGTGAAAAGAGTGAGATTCCATTGGACCTTATAATAACAAGTGGTATGATCCAGAAGAAGTAGGTCTCCAGAGCAAAACATTTGTTTCTGAGGGTCCAACATCAATACCAAAAGTGCTTCAGGGGTTTTCAGACAAGAATTAAAGGACATTAGAGAGGCACAACTTTTAATATAATTTCACCCCAGAGGAATATCATTCACAATCTCCAAGACAGTTCCATATTGAGACTCAATATGGAATAGATGGGAAAAAACAGAATCAGCATTTCCAAGTTTACTTTGTTTCTGAACTAAAACACTAGTATAGATGTGCCCATAGCATTTTAATTTCTGACTATGACTAGCAGAATAAAAAGTCAAGACTCATAATTATTTCATAATACTGCAATAACAGGCACTAGTAATAGTAGTGATCATACAAGAATTTTTTTCCCATAAACTTAAGCTGAGACATATGAGGAGTCTGATACTAATGGATTTGTCTCCTCCCAACATAAAATATTTTATCTTTGTATTGTTCGGCCTGCATAGCATATTCCATACTGTGGATCCCCTCCACAAATTCCCTTGATTTTGACTAACTGGATTTCTCAAGGTTAGGGGTGAGGGAGGAGCATTTGAAGATCACTCTCCAAATGACTCACGCTGTCCCATGACTTACTGCACTCTTTGATGCTTTTGGCAAGACTCAGCATCTTGTTCTTTGCTTGTAGCAACGGAAAGGACATGAACTTGATCTTTTATTGCCTATCACTCAACGCTATCTAATATGCGTGTGTGGGATTCACCTGTCTTTCAATCACTCTCTTACTTTGTAACTTTTTACTCACATTTTGCCAGCCCAGTTCTGCCTAGGAATATTTCTCATCCTTTCAAAAGACTTACCTGTGATTTTCCTCCTTCTGTATCATCCTATGAGGCTGGTGGAAATCAGAATATTTTTTTCTTTTTTTTTGCGTTAGGCTCATAATTACAAAAGGCAACTAAAGAATTTAAACTTTGCATATGAAATCAGTGTGGTACTACATTGCAAAGTATATACAACACATATAAAAAAATAAATCCTCTTCTTTAAAACAGATCAATTAGGTTTTTTTTTCTATGGGGATCCAGTAGATGTTCAGATATCAGCATGGTTTTACCACGACTGATATTTAATGAAAGGTATGAAATTAATGAATTCCTGAAGTTCTTGGGATTGTTTATAATTCTATCAATATTTTAAGGTTAAAGAGTGAGCTCCAGATTCAAGTTGTGGCAGGCATGGTACAAGAAGTTTTGGGTTTCACGTATGGTGGGGTTTTTTCAGGTTTTTTTTTTAAGTCCTCTTCAAGTCTGTACATAGCACTGAGCTGCAATAACTGCAGCCCAGGGCAGTATCAGTGAGGCAATCAACACCTTATCTGAGTAGCTTTCATTTCCTGTTGAAAGAGGCTGCTGAGGTATGCGCTGAATCCACATCTCTCCCTCCACAAACTACTTCATCCTCTTTGCTATCTTCCCAGTTATCTTCCTTCCCACAGCAGAGGAAGAAGGGTGGCCTTCTCATGCTGCTGTAAATGCCTTCCTCTTCAATGCCAGCTGCTTTGATTCAATGGGAGCATGAGGCTGGGGAAATCGTGGATCTCTCCCAGCAAATCAGGATCCTGTCAAAGGGCTTAATCATCTTTGGTGGCAATGGGGTGCATCCTTCACGACACAAAACAGCCCAGGAATTTTCTGTTTTTCTCTCTTAGGAAGTTCAGTTCTCACTTTTAGGGAAGTGACTATGTTGAAGTCCCCCAAAACCATTATTTTCATGACAGAAGTAATTATATGCTATATAATTATATATATGTTATATATTTTTTTCATTCTTAATAAAACAAAATAACTAAACTCATATTTAGACAGTTTCAATCTTTTCCCTCTGTTAGCTAATGAGATTCACTGCCAACTTGATGGGAGGCAGATAATTTTTTAATTGTATACAATTATATATTTTAATTATTGATTTTGACTTAAAATCAGTTCTATATATAGTTAGAACTAGTTGATAAACAGTTAAAGCTTCCTACATGTGTTTTTAGACAGCACTGTCTGCTTAGGGGTTTTTTTCCACTTTGAGTACTGCAGACTAGATCTGTCTGGGCCAATAGAAATTAATTTGCCCTATAAAATTTACCCTCCCTGAAGCAATGTAGCAGACTCAGCAAGACTGCTTTTTTCTAAGTCACTTAGAAAGGGTTGGGTGGGTTGGGCAACCAGCTACTATTCAAGTAAGACTGGAAAGTGGCCGAGTAAGAAATTTAGATACAAATCTGAGATCCGATTCATCTTTAGTGATACCACCAAGACCTCTGTGTTATATTTCAGTAGGAGTAAGATACATAAAAAATGACATAACACAGCACATTTTTTAACATTGGTTGACACATCAGAGGAAGCAAAAGTTGGAAATTTCTTTCCCTCTAATAATAGAATCATAGAATTACCAGGTTAGAAGAGACCCACCAGATCATTGAGTCCAAACATTCCTATCAAACACTAAACCATGTCCCTCAGGACCCTGTCCACCCGTGCCTTAAACACCTCCACAGAAGGTAATACAACCACCTCCCTGGGCAGCCTCTGCCGGTGCCCAATGACCCTTTCTGTGAAAATTTTTTTCCTAATGTCTAGTCTAAATCTCCCCTGGCGGAGCTTGAAGCCATTCCCCATCGTCCTGTCCCCTGTCACTTGGGAGAAGAGGCCAGCACCCTCCTCTCTACAACCTCCTTTCAGGTAGTTGTAAAGAGCAATGAGGTCTCCCCTCAGCCTCCTCTTCTCCAGGCTAAACAACCCCAGCTCTNTAGTCTGTAGCTCTACATAGGGTTGTTGTGCCCCAAGTGCAGGACCCAACATTTGGCCTTGTTAAACCTCATGCCATTGGACGCTGCCCAGCAGTCCAGCCTGTTCAGATCCCTTTGCAGAGCCTCCCTACCCTCCAGCAGATCGACACTTCCACCCAGCTTAGTGTCATCTGCAAACTTGCAAAGTGAAGTAGCACAATCTCTATTAAAAAAAAGAAAAAGAAAAAAACGCACCAACATACTCCACCCCTAAACCCATGCAATTCGGACTGTCAGAGGTAGTATCTAAATATACTGAGAAAGTCATAACGTCCACCTCAAATTCTGACTTCTTCCAATGATCCTAATTCAGCAGCGTAGTTTGCTACTGGAAACCAAAAATCATCTCAAAGCTGGATGTGGCAGGGTCTTTTAATAGTACTGCTGACCCTGTTAAGGTCATGTTGCATCTTTGCTCTCATCTCCAACTGCAGTATTTAGGCTGTGGACTAGTCATACAAACAGCTATTTCATTTTCATTTTATATTGCTTGGTATTATCACAGCTGAAACCATAATCGCCCCTGGAAATAGCAAAATGGTATCAGGGCACTGCCTCAAAGTGTAGTCTGCACAAAGGTGGAAATCTTCCCCAGTCCTATGAATTTCAACAAAAATTTTCTCACACAGAGAGCAGGCATGCCTAGAGTAGAATTTCCTTGTATACAGCTAAGCTTTGCAGAAGTTATTCCTTTCTGCTTCCACCTCCTTGCATGAATGCTTTTAGAGAAATTGTTTGCAATTATCATTAATTCACATGTTACAGCTGAATAGACTTGGAGGGCACTAGGGACCATTTTGGCCACATATCCTCCTTAATAGAGACTATAAGACCTCCCCCAACAGGTAATTCCTGACTTGCATGCAGACCTGATTTACTGACGGGACTTCACTAACAGAGAGTTATTCCTTGTTGCATTGTTTGTGAGCAGCTCATTTCCAAGCTGTAGATTTTGCTGCTCAGATTTTATAAAATCATAGAATGGTTTGTGTCGGAAAGGACCTTTAAAGATCACCTAGTCCAATTTCACTGCCATGGACAGGGACATATTTTACTAGACCAGGTATTTTGAACACTTTCAGTGGTGGGGCATCCACAACTTTTCAGGGCAATGTGTTCCAATGTCTCACCATCTTTGTTGTAAAAAATTGATTCCTCATATCCAAACTAAATCAACTGTTTCAGTTTCTTTGTCGTGGTTGGCTAATTAACTCATATCTATGCTATCATTTGCTTCCTCTGGAAGGTAAATATGCAAAATGCAATTTATTAGTAGGGCAGTATCCTCAGTTGATATTTGTCAATAAATCATATTCAAGTCAATCGTTATGCCAGCGTACATCACCTCAGAATCTGTCCCCCAGGGAGCAGATACAATATGGTGATTTTTAACAAAGCTAACCCAGCTAAACCATTTCATTTTGTTAAGATTTGCAATAATAGAGCAAAGGACAACTGCTTATGAATAGAATATGAATGATTAAGAGTATTTAATGTGGCTAAAACATAACAGGCATTATACTCCAACACTAAGGAAACTTAGATGGTGATACGGAGTTGTAACTTTCTGGTTTGGCTTCAGTTTTGATTTTGCTTGAATTACAAGTGGCAAATGCTGCTATGTACTTTTTGTGGAGAAGAGACGGCATAAATAGGATTGTCTTCCTGCCAATGAAATGAAATGAAATAAGATTTGCTGGTGATATTTTAGGATTTTAGATTTTAGATTTTTTAGTGTTTTTGCTCTGTGTTATAGAGTAGTACCATATACAGTGACATTAGTTTGTCTATGCTGCTCTGGTACAAGAGCATCCTTATCACCACACCCTTATTAGGTGCTTATTTTATCAAAGAATGACAGTCCAAGCAGAGGTTCTCAACTTAAATCAGCTGTTGCTTTAGGAAAACAAAACAGAACTAAACAACATTTAATTACTTAATTAATTTTATTTTAATCATGGGCTTTGTGAGGCAATCCACTGTCCTGAGTAGTAGAAAACCACCATAAAAGGGCAGAGCTCTTGATAAATCTTTCTGCATTAAAACAATGACCATTATTATGCAGCACATTTCACATGATCACAATCTTACTAATGAAGTTAATGTTTCACTTTTTGCAATGCTATGTATGATTCCATAAACTCTAAACTGCTAATGCTTTGTGTACACTCTGCCTCAAGACTGATTCTTGAAATAATAGAAATTAAACATTTAAGCCTTGGCAAATTTGTTTACAAAACTTGCTGCTATTACAAGACCAGTAATTTCTTATGTGTTGGGTACTTATTTGTCTCTTCTGAATGTTTGTCTTTTTAAAAATTTACTTTTACTTGGATCTTATCATTCCTAGAGACTGACATCATAAAAACAATAAAATTAATTTTTCTTCTTTCTTCATATGTATTACTGCAATGTACTTTTGAACACCTTCCTAATATACAGGTAATGGCCATTGTCCATAATTTAACAGATTTCACAAATCGTTTCCACAGCATCAGGAACACTGGCTTTCCATAGAGCATAGAGACTGCACAAATGGCCCTTTCATTTTTTGGCTAGATGTACCAAGTGATCTTCCTCTAGTTCTTACTGTTTGCACTATTCAGCCACTTGAGATTTCAGACTTCACTACTGGATATTAAAAGGCTGAGGTATCTCACACTTAAGCAACTTTCTCTTGCATTACATGAGTCTGGTGAAGAGTATTACCTACTTTCTCAGTTCTGGATGTATAAACTGCTCACATGCATCTAGATGTAACTAGGCTCCTTTAGTGATCTCATGCCTGACAAAATTGTGTTGGATATGTGTGATTGCTTGCACATACATACAATACCTGAGCTAGTCAGGCCTCACAGAACTGCAGAAGATAAGGATGCAAGGGGTGCCACAAGGCAGCTTCACAATATCTCACTTGCTGATAGCTGACTTTTGTCTTGAAGACCCCATTGTGCCCCAGGCAGAGAATCCCCTATTTCCCCCTGGGTAGCCCCCACACTGCTGCACTGTCCTAACTGTGGAGAAAATGTAAGGAGTGAGGAATGAGGAAATACTGTAAAACAAAATCAAGGATCTGGGAAAATGCGCCTGTTCTTAGATAACAGCTACCTGACAATCTCAGCAGTAACATTTGGCTTGTCTTAATCCAGCTCTTTCAAGCACCCTACTGACAAGCACTTTTTAAAGGTAACTGGTCCTGGGAGGGAGATGTTAACTAAGTAAAATCTGCATTGCTGGCACTGACATTTTCAATGAAGCTGAAAAATGAACAAGAAAATCAATCCAAGCTGTCTTGGCTGTGTTATGTGAGAGAAAAACCGTAGTGGGTATAAGTGGGAGAGAAATGTAGATTTTGCCAAATGCAAGACTTCTGGCAAGAAGATGTAATTTGCTCAATAAGAATGTTATTTTCAGGGTGTTGGTTTTGGTTTGTTTTGGGTTTTTTTTTAAAATGGAATTTAATAAAGAAGTGAAACAATAATGAAAATTCTTCCTTCAAAAATTAGCTTTCTTGTATCATCATTGAACTGAAACAAAGCAAGAAATACTATTGTTCTTTAAAAATCTATTGTTTTATTTTCTCTCTTTCATCTGCTGTTTGCATGACAGACTTGTTCAACCTGAATGCTCTTGGTGGCTATTAAAAGAAATACAGCAGTCAGTATTATTTTTCTACTTCAGTATAAACTGGTTATCCAAATATTTTGGCATTAAATATAGAGACACAACTTCTAGCATATCAAAACCTAACAGAATTCCTTTTTTACTTCTTTTGGTGGATTTTAATGTGAAATAGAAAAAAACCTGGAAATTCCCTCAAGAATAGTTCTATATAATAAAATATTTAAATACATTTTCTCTTCTTTCTGCTTTGGGTAATATTTTCTTAGTATTTTGTATAAAACAAAGTATGCCTCCTGCAGTATATTTCCAGAGTGGAAAAAAAATGGAACATTTAAAAAAAATAAGGACTGATTATTTTTTGTCAATTAAACTGTCCCTGTGTGTTCCATTTTGTAAATAATTTTTTAAAATATGATAAAATTCTGCAGGGTTTGGGTAAAAAGAAAAAAATAAGTCTTACTAATTTATTTATGAATCTTCAGTGACAAGTTAAATAAAGCACAATTTTTTTCTTCTAAATATTTCACAAATCATAAAATACCTTGTACATATCTCGAGATCTTTTTTGAGAAAGTATAGTTGCACAGAACTTGTTTTCCTCCCTTGAGTAATGAGAGATAATTTACTGATAGCATTAGGTTTTGATTTTATTCACCTCCAGGTCCTAGAAACAAATAAGCTGTTTCCAAAACTCTGCAAAGGTTTATTAGCTGCTTCCCAAAGCTGCACCTACTCTACACACCACTTCATTCTTTAATGACATACATCCTGGCCTTGCTAGTTTGACAGTTAGTTTTTTTTCCTGATGATTTTATTGTGACAGGAGTTATCGGGTTATCAAGGACTGTGCTGTCAGTGATATGCACAATATCCCCTGGATCTTGAGATCAGGTGTCTGTTAAAAAAAAATGAACAAAATGCGTTGGTTTGTAGCCCAAGGAGGAATTTGTATAATCTCTCTGAAATCTCACAGAATTTATGCAATTGTGGCTTAGGGCAGAATTTATAAATTTGTTTTGTTCGCTTAAGCCCTCTCTTCCACAGCTGGCAAAAAACACAAGTTTTTCTCTAGTTGCTCCTGTGATGCAATGGTTACAGAGCCTAAAATACCCTGTTTGGTTTATTTATTTTATGGTTTTGTAACAGGATGGGTGCTAAAGATACTGTATCTCCACATCAGGGCTGCCCTGGGACACAGCCAAAACAATCCAGCAACCACTAACTTTATAATGCTTGCATTGCAGCACCCGACAGACTAAGAGCTCAAACCAGACACATCTGTCGCTGTGCTCACATTACTCACCACATCTCCTGCTTTGGTGTGGCTCCACAACAGGCACCTGGGAATGGCCACATTCCTCAGCACCACTTGGCTGGGTGCATGACAAGCTGTAAATAATGGGGCCAAGTAATGAATCTTCTATCTGCTTTGGAAGTGGACTATTATTAAATTTATAGCATGTCCACATTCAGGAGGATTTTGCAGCTTTCCTAAAAAGCAGTTTTATTGTACATCTCAAATAACTGAATTGCATCCAATGTTGCTGCCAGATTGCAAGCAAGACCAAGGACGAAGCAGGAAACACAATGAAAGTGTGTGTTCACAGTCCTGTCAAAGTGCTATGGTCTTCCCTGCTTGAAGTGTCTCAGCTACGCCAGCCCTGCTTGTCTCTTCACCAGAGCTGCCAACTGGGCTAAATTGCATGGTGACTTTGTGAGGCTGACAAATGTAGGTTAAAATGCACTGGCCAAGCTCATTTACATTTGGATTTTATCCAAAATCTCAGACAGAGGGCCTGAGCAATAATTTGATGCACTAATTAGACCATTTAAAAAAAAGATTGTTATTTGTAGGTGCTTAAAGTTTTGTTTCAGAAAAGAAAAAGTCTTTGCTATACTTTGAATAATTTTATGGAGATGCCTGTTGCAAGGAAGGATAAAGAAATGAGCTCTTTCAAATTCCTGGAAATAACTGAGAGATGTGTCATGAATTCTTTGAATTAGTAAAATATATTATGCAAGTCTATTTGCAAGGGACCAGACATATAGAAAATTGGCATAACATGTCATGAAGGACCACAGCTGCTAATTTGACTCCTGTATTTTAACAGACTCCCATCACAAAATCTACCTTCTTATGGGTTCCTCTGATTTTAACCCACAGGCACTCAATCTCCTCTTCACCACAATCCACCTAGGCAGTGCCCAAGTCCTCCCTTACAAGGGGGGCTACCCTGCCTCCTCTCCTACCCTTCCTATCCCACCTGAAGTGTTTGTACGCCACCATAGCTGCACTCCAGTTATATGAGTCATCCCACCATGTTTCCATGATGGCAACAACATCATAGGCTTCTTGCCTTACAACAGCTTCCAGCTCTTCCTTATTACTCCCCATGCTGTGTGCATTGGTGTAAATGCACTTTGGCTGAGCTACCGAGCCTTCAGCCCTCTTAGAGGGAACAGAGTTTGTTCCCAATTGCTGGGTAACTGGAGTAGCTTACACCAGAGTGCCCATTATCTCCCTTAGCACCCCTAGGTGTGTTCTCCCCCACTTTCTGTGTGGTGATGTACTAGTGGTCCTCACCAGCATACCCTCTCCTAATCACAAGTGCCCCACATCCAGGCTCGCTCCTGTCTAGCCTGGTCTCAACCCCCTCCCCCTTCACATCTAGTTTAAAGCTCGATTTATGAGCTTAGCTGGGTTTTTAGCAAGGGCTTTAGCCCCCCTAGGAAACACACCTGTCCCATCCTTAGCAACAAAGTCTGGGGGTGTGTGAGCCACCCCATGATCAAAGAAGCCAAAGCCCCTTTCCTCACATCAGGCTCAGAGCCAGGCATTAATCGAATTCTTCTTCCTGACTTCTAGCTCCTCTCTATTTAGCCTTGGGATGGAGCAGAATACTGTCTGAGCCCCAGAGCCCTCCATCATTTTCCCAATGGCCCTGAAGTCTTTCTTGACTGCTTTGGTCTTTCTGTTTACTAGATCATCATTACCAGTTGGACTACTATCAGAGGATGGTAGTCTGTCTGTGGACCAGGGAAGGAAGTTTTCTAGCTACCTCCTTCACAATTCAAAACTTAGCATAACAAAGGACCAGTGTACATTTTATTACAAAAAGCCTACACTGAAAGAATACTTAAACTGTAAGAAAAAAGCAGCAAAAGATTAAGAAAACTTTAGTAACCAACCTTTAATTTACTTCTGTTAATATAGTCTTAAGAACATGACAGCATACCATTTTCATACTATCATCCATTAATACTCATTCTGAGTGTGGTCTCACACCTTGTTTACTGTACATCCTCCAAATTTGCACTGAATAGTTGATTGTTAATTCTGAATAATTAATATCATTACAGGATATTATCCAAAGTTTTCTGGAATAATTGCTTAAATTTAGGTTTCCAAGTACTTATCAGTTAATTAAAAATAGTGAACAAGCAAATCCTACCGGAATCATTGGAGACATAACACTTCTGAAGCACTAATTGCTTATTCAGGTATCTGTATTAAGCCTACAGCTCGATAGAAACATGCTTGGGGTGAACTGAGGAAATAACCCTCCAAGCCTTCAGGATTTAGTACAGATCATAGAACAGTTTTTCTTCTTGTGAAGTGTCACCCATTCTTCACACTCACCCCTCATTCTGACTTACAGAAGTATAAAAATGCCTGCCAGCAACGTTCGCATATTGTAGGAAGTGTGCTAATGTGGGCTTAATGCTGCTACAAGGACATAGCACTTGAGATATTGGCAACACATATTCATATGCCAACACTGACCATGCGGTAAGTATCAAACAGTTGTACTACTCAAAAGAGCAACAAAGAAAAGTAGATTAGGAAAACACTGCTGATCATTTATAACTGCATCCACAAGTTCAGCTCTGGTCATGGTTTAGCTTCTTACCCATGTGAAGGTGTAACAGCTTCAGTCAATGCAGTAAAACTTACCAGAACAGAATACGTTGAGGACTCAAAACCCTCTTGAGGATGGGTAAGGAAAATAAAATTGTGAATGTACTGGCTATGACAACCAACAACCATATTGATTATCTGAAATGTATTAGCCAGCGTCTTGTGGGTGGGAAGTGGGGTGGTGTCTACTTGTTTGTACGAGTAGCAATTTTCCTCTCAGAAGTACACAATTTGTTGCTTAGTAGTGTACCTCCAGGAGCAGCTGTAGGAGTTTCAGTCACACCTTTGTATAAGCATGCTGGCCATGATTGAAACTCTGATACAATCACTTGCTATTTACTCTGTTTATTACTGCTTTATGTTCTGCCATGTCCCTAGCTTTGCTCCACTCCTCTCCTGTGAAAAGTCAACACTTGCCTCTGTTTTGACCTCATTGACTGTGAGAACACACAGTGAAAGCCAGAGGAAAGAGCGTGTTGTTCTTTAGTTACATCCTAGCTAACCAGAGATTCACCTTTTCCAGTCTTTGAACAACTCTGAGAACACAAAAATGGAGAAAAAGGTAAATGTTGCCATTTATCTTTTACGTTATTCTCCTCTCATAAACACAATGAAACAAGACTGTAAGCCAGAGCCTTTGCTTTGTGACCTGTGGAGCTATGCTGGCTCATGGCTTAATAATTGTTGTCATTATTGCTTGCATGACTGAGGCATCCTCCAATGCTAAATGAGGTAGGAGTTAGCTGTGCTAGGTACTGTACAGATAAACATTTTTTGAAAGCATTTCTTCCAGTGGTTCACCAACTGACTAGAGGAGAGAAAATATATTGGAGGGAAGCAGGCAGCAAAGAACCAGAGACTAGGCTGCTCTGAGTCACTCAGCAGAGCAACTGTGTAGCTGGAAATAATGTCTATGCATCCAGATGCCCAGATCACTGGTCAGGCCAATATACTGAGGCACCTTGCCAGCTAAAACAAAGATATATGTTTTCATCTGTTGCCAAGCTGCCACCTACAGTGAAACATGCTAACAAGATGTACAAAAGTAGGTTTCACTCTTCAAATCTTTTCTAAAACAAAACAAACCAAAACATAACATCCTTTTTTTCCTCATTGCCCAGTGTCACTCTATTAATTATTTTTTATTTTTAGGATATTGGGCAAATTTATTTAGGAAGCAAAGAGAAGAGATTGATTACTTTTTATTTGAAGCTGGCCTCTGAAAACAGAATGCAATTTTCAAAGATTGTCTCTCTTCCACTTGTTTAAAGAGCACATAAACTAACTCTGCTCAGCAAATGGTAGAGTTTAGTATAACAATTACGATGGATGACTTGAAAGACTTCTATAGCAAATGAAGTGCTCCTTTGAGGGGCAAGCATCATGCTCAGATAATATCCCAAACAACACCTAACAAGTTTATTGTAAGTTACTTTCTGACATTTACCAAATAGTTTTACACCAGCTGTAAATTATGTTGCAAAACTTCCTCATATTAAATCCTGTTAGCAAGGGTCTGTTTCAGCTCCAAGTCTGCTGGGAGGGGAAAAAAAGTCAGCACAGCAGAAATATACTTCCTTGTGCTTGACCAGAACTGAAAAAAAAAAAGAAAGAAAACAAAGGAGAAGAAAAATATAAGAAGAAACCCAGAAGCTCTTTTCACAGTATTTCTAAGTATGGCTTAATGAATAGAATAGAAAACCATGTTAAGATTCTGTATTGGAGTAGAATTATTTTTTTTTATGTCACTTCTTCATGACCTTAAATCATCATTGGCATTGGATGCTGATTCACAGCTATAAACTACTACCAGTGTTTACATTAGAGTTTCTGAAAGAAATGCATCTCAGGCAAGCAGACCAAATACATCACTGTCTACAGAAACTGAAGTGAGGCAAGTATGCATTGTATCCAAATAAGGCCTGCAAGAATCCAAGGCAAACAAAAATTTGATAAGTTACACTCAAAAAAACCTGCACACAAAAGCATTAGTGAGGGCCAAAAAAAGGCATTAAGTGAGCTTTTTTGCACAGATCAATGAATTTGAAACAACTACATCTTCTGTCTTTGTGAAAGTAAAGGACAATTTTACAGTCAGAAGGAAACTTTCCTGCTCACTAAACTATAGAGAGTGCAGGTGAGGTTCTGTTGGCTTATTGCAGAATTGTATAAGCTAGAGGAGGAAGTGAAGCCAGTTTTTCCTGGAAGAGAGAACTGTGGGTTACTCTTAGTTTCAGCATGATGTTCCACTGTCTGCTATCGAATGCTGAACATCAGCCCTAGAGACCACGCTCTGTGTTTATGTGAGTTGCAGGGTAGGAGGCCACAGAGCCAAAGAGAAGAAAACATCCCTCCCAGGATGGAAACAAGTGCAGTGCAACTGTCTGTTGCATCCCAGCAGCTGAAATAACCTCCGTGCTCCTGTAGGTGGAAAAACTGTTGCACTAGTCTTCAGGTCCTGCTCCTCCCACTGTCCTCCTTGAATCATTTCTGTCATGCCCCTTGTCCAGATAGTTTCCTGCTCCTACCACTCATTCCACTGCAAATGGCTCCTTTGAAGTTGCAGGGGAGGGGCCACAGCAGAGAATCCTAACATAACTTTAACCCTTCTTTCTTTTTGGAGAAGGAGAGGAGTGGGGAGAGAAACAGCAGTTACTTAAAGAGGTGGTGGGGGCAGAATACAATTTTGTCACTCTACAATCATCAATTAACGTGTTAATAAAGGGCTTCCCAGAAAACATAGCTGCTACCGTATTTGGTCATCCTCGTATGCATTTGTCTCACCAACTTGAGAAGATTTCCAGAGCTATGCCACCGTTTAGTCAAAGGCTTCTGCTTTCAAGGTCAATTAGCCACAGTCATGTCACAGAGAGCTCAGAAGAAACCCCTCCGGTCTGACACCTATATTTCATGCCTACCCATGTGGAGGAAGGGGAAGTGAAACTGTTAATTGGTTGTCAAGCAGGATGAAAACATTGTTCTTTTGGCTCACTAGATGTTTGCACACAGGAAAACCAAAATGATCTTTTTCCCTTTTTAGTTTAGCAAATGAAAAAAAAAGAGGTTCCTGTGAAATACCTTTCAGTCTGGAAAATCAGTGCATCTTGGTTTCAGTTTGTGGTTAGATTCTTTTCTAATGACAACAAATAAAATGAAAAGATTTGCTGAAATGAGGAATTATTCCAGTTCCCAAATGACAACAGACTCTTAAAAAAATATGTCAAAGTCAGTAACAGGGGATTTTTGGAACGTTTATATTTGTTAAGGAGACTTTGCAAAACACAGTATTGAAATGTTTTTATTTCACTAAATCTGCCACTTTACACAAAACAAAAAAAAAGATTAGTGAAAGAAACTTTCACTGAGCTCAAATGACAGATGGTTCTTGGACTATGCAGTTAACGTTAAATGAAAAGTCCTTAAACTGTAGTTTGGGTCACTGCTCAGTCTAAAGGCTGCTAGTGCCCTTTTAGCCACATTTCTCAGACTGATAAGAGGAGACTCTTCCACTCAAAGCACAACACAGATTCTACCTCAGGTCCAGGTTTGCAACTACAAACTGAAACCCTGTCTTCCTGTAGCAAATTTCTTTTAATCTATATGAAGTGGTTCCCTGTGACTGCCCAAGAAATCTTTGCAAAGAAAGAAAATGGCACACAGCCTATAAAGCCATAATTAACAATTAAAACTCTGAAGGTGCAGACTAGTATGATCTTATAACAGCAGAGATATTTCTGTTGAGAGGCAGCGAAAAACACCAATAAAAAACACAAACTCCAAACACAAAGTATGAATAAGGCATGAAAACAGGGACAATATAATCTAAATTTACAATCTAAAGTTACAATATATAGCACTAGAGATGTTTTTCAGTTAATGAGAAAACCAAATAAAATGTGTTATGAGCCTCCTTAAGCAAACATGTTATGTACATTCAAATTGTTTGGTTCAAACTAGAAGCTGTATAAAACAAGCTCTCCCCAGTGTGTCATACATTTGAGACCCTTGGGATTTCTCTTATAGTTTTATGCAATTTATTTCTTATAAACTAATCTGGTACTTCCTCTTCCAGCATGGAAAGTTGTTTTATTGCTGTGCTGTTTGGTTTAGCAATGGCAAAATGCCATAGACAACACTCTAGTAAGTATATAAAGCAAATTTAACATTTTCACGTATGAAAAAAATCATACTAAGATGCACACATAATCTTTTTTCAAATGACCTTACCTTGAATCTCACTCTCCTTTCACAGTGATATTGTCTCATTTTGTTTAATCATAATCACAATCATTTCTGCAATCTGTTTGTTATACAGTCATACTCTATGCACTACCTGATAGGTTATTTTCTTATCTACTTGGCCAAAGTAAACTATTCCAAGCATGTCAAAAGATCATTAAGAAGCTAGCAACAATGCTAAGTATTTTTTTGTTCGCTCCATCTCTTTGGACTAGTTTGGAATGCTAATCCTTTCCTCAGCAGATGCTGCACATGAAGGAGCTTCAGCAAGGGTGGTAAGATAGAACATAGCAAACAGCAAGGGACAAGGACCTCACAGGAATAAAACCAGGGCTGCCACAAAGAAGATGGTGGAAGAATTTACTTCAGAATTTCAGCTGAGAAGACAGACAGGTGTGCACGGTTCAAGCTGCAGACCAATTTATTTGCATCTGTTGCCAGAAGAGCATACTGACTCAATGGTATGTTGAGAGGTCTCCAAAATCATGAGTTCAGAACAAATTGCTGCATTAAAACACTCCAGCGTGTGTTCAACTTCCCAAATAAATGCAAAATACTTGTTGTAGAGAATCATAATATAAATCAGAGAAGAGCATAGCCTAGAAATTTGGGTATTCTCATTTCTACGAGAACTAAAAAAATCAAGAGTAAAATATTTCAAATGGCTAAAAAGAGATGAGAAATTTTATTATTTTTACTTCTTTTGCCTACTAAAGTATTAAACTTTCAGATAGAACATCTAGCTTGTAATTCAGGAATTTATTTAAGAGCCAGTGGCTCAATAACAGGTGTAATTTTTCTGTAAATTGCATGATTATCCAGAGAAATTAACTCTCATATTTAACGTTTTTAACAGTGTTTCAATCTTTAACCTGAAGTTGAAGCTCAGCTTAGAGTTTTGACTGATGCTGTGCTAGAGAGGAGTTTCTACTGCATGAGTTCCACTTTATGTTTGAGATCTTTGGGGTAGGACACTCTGTTTTTTCCAAGAGTTACTAATCATTATGATGATGTGTAATAAGTATCATTATTACAAACTTCTGCAGCAATTTTCCTATTCCATTTAGGCAGGAAATAATAGATGGAAAAAGGAGAGAAAAGTAACCTCACTCTTGTTTGTTATCACGTATTTCTGTAGTGTGTTCATTTGTTATTCTAGCATCATGTTCCTTCTCTATTCCATTTCTGCTTATCACTTAGATTAAACAACTTGTCCTGGTGTATTGAAATCTGGAGAAATCTTAGTGACAGAGAAAAATTCAGGTGTTACTAAGAAAGAGTTGCTTCAGTTTTAAGAAGTACCCTTTTTAAAATTTAACAAGGGAGGATGAAATCTCTGGCTAAATTCTGATTTTATCGGACCTAATGATCTATCCCTACATATCAGCAGTGATGACCTCTAATCTCACTGACAAAATGTTTGTTTACAGAAAATCTGTTTGCTGGATTTAGCATAATTGAGCATACTAATTACACTGAGGGGAATTTGTGTTTCGTTTAGAAAAGTCCTGGACTTCTTTTCTAGCAACACAGGTAGTTTAAGCCTTTAATCTCTAGCAAGCATGTTTTCAACAGACTAGCCTATAAACTGTGGGATTTAAGAGCCCTCATGTTTGTTTATATGTCCAGAAACACACAGTTCTTTGCATGCAGGCTGTATGCCCAGGGGAGTTTTTAGACTGGTAGTAGAGGAAGGGGAAGGTTGAAGAACAGATTTCCAGCATAGGTAGAGGCAGAGAAAGTTTACCCTCCGCTGAGCTACCTGTATGCTGTGGAATTGGGTCCCTAGCTGCAGGAGCAATCCAGTCTGCCCACTATAATCTGGAGTCATGTAGGTATTTTCATAGGTAGTAGGTTTTGGACAGTATATTAGAGATTTCTATTTCCATACTAACCTGAAGTGATTTCAAACCAACAGCCTAGAGGAGCTGGTATCTTCCAGGTGGGAAACACCTCAGCCTTTCGCACCTCCAAATTCTCAGTTATATCCTTCAGCTGAGGAGTCTGGATGAGAGCTCAGCAAACTGAAATTGTCCTGACCTGTAAAGTGTTGTCGGTGCAACTTAACATAAAATATAATTTGTTGTGCACTATTATGACTCAAAAATGAGAAACCAGTCAATATAGATTATGTAAATACTTCTACTAAAAGCAACCTTAAAGTTTCTTGTGTTCTTAAACCAGAGGGAAATACTTCGGGCCTCTTTGAGCTGAATCGAGTATTTCTTGTACCCCCCAAATTTTATTCTATACTTTTAAGTCAGTCAGGAAGATGTCAGCTACATTAAGCTGATTTTTAGGTGTATCTTGGCCCAGAAAAGTAAGACCCTTTCAAAAATCTTCATATATAGGTCTCAGAAAGGAATTACGGTTTTTGTCCTGATGCACACAGAAAATTGTAATATAATATTACTTTTCCTTTTGATTCCAAATGACAAGAATTCTAAGAACTACCAGCAAAGTGAAAGGTCAATGAATGTTATTTTATTGTTGCCTCTTTACTG
Source organism: Piaya cayana (assembly GCA_013389865.1). Lineage (NCBI taxonomy): Eukaryota > Metazoa > Chordata > Aves > Cuculiformes > Coccyzidae > Piaya > Piaya cayana. The sequence continues at coordinate 89,206 of WAAB01013139.1, forward strand.
AAATGTTCACAGAATCTCATCCATGTAGAGCTGAAATGCAGCTCTAAAGGTCTCCAGACAAGAGCACTAGTCTTCAAGCCCTACCACAGTTATTGTAAAGGCTCTGTACAGACCACAGCCATAGCGTAGTGTCTTGGGTTCCTTTCTGAATGCAGGTGTGAGAGCTCACTGCAACACCACATAATTTGAAGGTGAGTTAAGTGAATTTCCTTATGCTAGGTTTGCTGTAATTCACTGTCATGGGTTTGTTTTGGTTTATTTGTCTGTCTGTGTAATTTGCTGATTTTTTTACCAGGAAATAAGTATGGGACCACAAAAGCTTGTTTGAAGAGGAAAGGGTGTTCACAGCTGTTGTGCTTACCTACCTGGAGCTGGTCAGTAGAGGAGACCCTGCTGGTGCACAGAGGTTCCCACCTGACAGGTTACACATAAACACATCTTCAGGCACGACGAACGCCTGCCCTCAGCCCTGCAAACACCAGCACTCCCTCAGTGTGAGAGGTTCACAGTAGGATGAGACAGAAAGCCTACAAAGACAAACAGCCTTTTTCAAAGTCGTGGATGAGACCCTGAAATGACGCAAGCAGGGCTAAGATTCATTGCTTTAAAACTGATTCTGAGTGCCAGTGGTTGGTACTGCTCTGGGATGAAAGAGATTTTGTTTTGTATTTGGGAAATGCAATGTGTGCTGCTTCATTGCAAGAGCATTTCATTTTAAAATACACAGATCAGAATGGGTTGAGAAATAAGGTGAAAACATGATTTCTCAATAAATAAACAGAGCAGTGGGGATGTGACTTGATGTGACTTTTCCTGATGGAATATGATTTTGACTCTAAATGGCAAATTGGACTTGTCAGATGATAAAGGTTAGGCTCACCACTAAATACTACTGCTATTTTGGCTAATGATAAATATGTTTGCTGCATAAAATAAACTATATAGCATGGATAAGAAAAAGTATGGAGAAAAACTCAAGCTATCCTCCCTTTTTCTTAGGAACCTGAATGCCATCAAACATCCCAAAACAAACAGCCTGTCTTTGTGGCAACATTAAACCCTCATGAGGATTTGTGAGCCTTGTGAATGGTAAATACATTTTTATTAGAAAAGAGAGTTCACCTTTTCTGTGGTAATGTTTTAAGTAATAGTTCTGAGATTATTGCCTAACACACCTATCAAAAATGAGTCACTAAGTACACCAGAGGCTGGTTCCTGCAGAACAAAAGGGGAGATGTGACATTTTAACTAAGTTTTACTTCTTCCTTTGGGATGAACCAATGCTTGATCACAAAACACATTCACACCTAGCATGCAAATTTTCTTTCTTACTACACTTCACAGCAATATAAATTATAGTTGTTTACATCAAGCTTTCACACTTTTTTGAACATGGGAATTCACTTGATTTGGCTAGCAGAGACCCAACAATGTAACCAATAAAATTCATTCTCTAAGCTCTGCTGACATCATCCTGGTTAGAAAAAAAACAAGGAAGTAAACTAATTGGAGATCCCCTGATTTATATTCTGTAATGAATACAAAGGGGCAGAAACCAAGGTCTTTTAAATGGAAACTGTCAGCAAAAAAGAAAACAGAAGAGAATTATTTTGAGAGGTGGCCAAGAAAGAGCAAAAGGGTCATGGGGAAAAAGGAGATCCTAGTAAATGAAGGAATGGTCTGGGTGATATTATATAGTACTGCAATATTGTCCCACCCAGTAATGCAGTGTGCTCAGAATTTGTGATATGACTGCTAAAAAAATAAAGGCATGAATGTGTTCTATACAGAACAGATCTTCTGTTTCAAACTCTGTAAATATATTCACAAGTTATTTAATTCTTATTTCAAAAGGCCAGAACCTCATCTGTTTTCAAACTTTTTGCTCATTTATGTTATTTTTTTCAGGCAAAAAAATTCAGTTGAATCACCTGGAAACCTCAGCTCAACATCCTGGTGTTGTCAAAACATTTTTCTCCATAAAAAGGGCTACATCCACACTAACTAAAGACAGGATTTATTGAAAGAAAAAATTTAATCTTTTGTTTCTAATGCATGTTGAAATTCTACACTCAGAACTAGCTCCACTGTGACTAGCCTATAGCTGAGTATGGGGACACAACTCAGGAGTCCACTTCTCCCCACTGCTGTGACACCAGGGACAGTGCTTGCTGAGACGCTTCACTGCTCGTGACATGTCTGTGCTGTGGTCCCGCTGGACCATTACCGTTTCCTGTTCAACTGGAGACCTTGAAGAGCTGTGGTAATGTGTGGCTGAAACCATCTTTTCTCATCTGCAAAAGAGAACATTATTCCTTTAGAGAGCTTTCTCTGTTGGGACCAGCAGTGTTCCCTGGGGAGTATGCATTAAGAGAGATAAGACGTGTTCCTGTGACTCACTGCTGCAGAAATCTCACTGGAAAGAGAAAATTGCTTTCTTTTTGCAAGGATTTCAGAGATGCCGGAGAGGACATCAGTTCAGGGGTTTAAATGGTCCAAACAAGTCTCAGGCTCATTCAAGTTCAGAATAAGGCAAAGGTACCTAAAATCACGTGGCTCTAGGAGACAGGAGTTTACAGAACTGTTGTAACTTGATAAAATAAACATTAAAAGTTCCACTTGAAGCCAGTAGCTTCTGCAAGGTCAATCTCCTGATGTAGATCCTTACTTACCCTAGCTGGTATGCAGTGAAGTACAGTCTCTCCTCCCTTTCCTTCACTGTTTATTCATTTCCCAGATATCCTTGATGAACAGGGAAATAACAGTTCTGCAGCACCTGTTCTTTCATAGAGACACATCTTGCATAGGGATACTTCCTGAGATGAAAAAAAAGTGGATCAAACACCATATTTCCAGAGTAGGTACAGCTTACAGCTGGCCCTTCTCTTGGAGTTAGTTATATTACCTTTGGCGTGACACAGGAAAAAAACAAAGTAAATCTGTGAATCTCAAACCCTGCTTTGGAGAACAGCAGATTATCAACAAGGTTTACCAATATAAAGATCAATTTTTCTGAGCCTCCTTATACCAGTGGATGGATTGATCTGCTGGAAGAAAAGATGGCATGTACAAAGGCAGAGACTGTTAATCATTGCTCCTATGGCTGTAACTGCAAAGTTTGCCTTCTTTGACAGTATACACAGCAATCAAAAGGAAGAATGGGTCACAAAACCACTTAAACATAACACATAACTTTTTGTCATTGAATCTGAGAAGGAGTCCTGGAGGGAACAGCTAATATAGGAGTAGAAAAAGAACTATACTTTCAAAGGAAAATGGAAAAGCAAGGGAAGAAAAATGCAAGCTAAATGAGCTATGGGAAGACACAAAACAGAAATACCAATACAATAAATTGTTTTAAAAATCATATACTTATATTTGAGCCATAAAACAGCGGAGGCAATGATAAATGTTAAATCCTAGTGGAAATAAGGTATTAAAACAAACCAGCTAATCCTACAAAAAGCTGTAAAACAGCTATTTTAGGGGGTTTAATATATTCTGCTTTGGCCTGAGATCAACAAGCATTTGGGAGAGAGGTTTTTTGCTTCTGAGCTGGCTCATTCACACTATTAGGTTGACAGTTCAGCTCTTCAAAGAGTTGTGACAGCTGAAGAGCTAAGCATTTTGCAACATGCTATGGAAGATATAAACATGCCCATAATCATAGATACCCAACTGCTGGAAGTATTGTTTCTGCCCAAATTGACAGTAATGGCAGACAGAGAAACTAACTGGATAGCTAAGCTGGACATACACTAATTGTGTGGTGTTTAACAACTCATTTTTGTAATTTTTTCACTGATAGGAATTACTGGTTTGAGACTCTCTGAAAATAACCCCCTTTCCTGTTTAGGATATGTTGCCGTTTCAGCTGTTCAAATGTTTTATGAAAGAATTAGCTTCATGAATTTTCTGTAACACAAAGAGAAAAAAAAAAAAACCCAAAACATTGTCCACTGGAAAATTGAAATATTAGTCCAATATACCCTTTAAACCCTTTGAGGTTTAAACAATTTACCTAACAAAGGCTTTCCCATTATTCATATGTTTGTCACTAGCAAAACTTCCTTACAGTGATAAACTTGGCTCAGGCAGAACCTTTCTGCCTTGCTAAATGTTTGCTTTAATTCATGTGTCAAGAAGAAACAGAAATATTATTCAGAAGTCTTTAAATATCTTTCCGTTCGAATGACCTCTTTATTGCCTCTAATTTTCTGGAATCCTATAATCTGCAGGTACTATTGTGTTTGGCTGATGTGAACTCCAGCCATAGCCAGGGAAAGGGTTTTTCCATGCTGTCAGTGACACACTGGCTATCTTGCTCTGGTGGATGGGGTCATACATTGAGGGTTTCTGCTCGGTTCATATTTACAGGCACCCATTCATCCACTGTATAACCCCCCTGCACCAAACTGAGTGCTGTGGTACCAGATATGTCCAATTTAAAGGTATGGGATTTTTTCTTCTTACTTACAGGAAAGGATATAAGGACTGCCAAAGAAAAATGCACAAAGAAAACAACAAACTATTTCAAATAAACAGCATAGGAACATTAAGGAAATTTAATATTAAAATTAGCAGTGTTTAAAGCATGTATTGAATGATGCCAGTCAAACCCTTCTCTCAGTCTTCTGAAAAATTCAGAGCTAAGCTAAGAGTCATAAAGCAACATCTTAGAACGCTTACTGCATTACTGATATGTAGCTGATGGAAGTTTTATGCATTGCATCAAGTCAGACAATGGATTCAGAATGTCAGCTTACAATGTTGTTTTATTATGCATGACAGTCCTTCAATGTGACCAGTCAAAAAGAGATACTTGGATTTCAGTAACATTTGCTGAACTGCCATATAGTCAAAAGAAATGCCATATGAATAGACTGGCTGTGATGGGACATATTAAGGTCAAGAAGATCATTTTTATAGTTCTGATCTCATAAGTCGGTCTTCTTTATTATTGAATTTGCGTTCTCTACCTCACCTAGTTCTGCCCAATTTGAGGTTTTGCTCTGTCCAGTTGCAGATTTCATGCTGCATTGAGTAACAGTATTAGTCTCAAATATTTTGACTAGCTTCATTCCATATCAGCAGATCATAAACATAGTGATCTATCCAGATGAGATCTTCAAAACCTGAACAGGTGAGTGCATGGGTTCTACAGCACTTAGAACTTGCAAACACACAGTATTTGCATTTTATTTGTCAATCTGTACTTCTGTGTTCTTGCTTTCCGTACAAAACTAAAAACTTGTTGTGTAAATCCTGCTTTCAACATTGTTTCTTGGGGGAATGTTTGAATTTATAGCCCCTGTGTATTCATTCCTTTCCTGTTTGGTGTATGTTACATTTTCTTTTAACCCAATTCATTATATCTCAGTTGGGCTGACAATGCCTTGTTTGTGCCATTCAGAAAACATGAACTTTTATCTCTGTGATTGGGGTTTGGGGAAGGGAGGCAGCTGGATATATTGTACACTTTGAGCAGAATTCTGTAAATATCTATCAAAGATTTTATGTCTTGACATGTCAATAATGCAAGCACAGGAATTACAGTCCTACCTGATTTTCTTTCATTTATATGGGAATGGAGCCCAGCAATTTCTTTTTTTAAGCATCACACTACCCCGTCTTTCTCTGATTCTCATGTAACAGTCTGCTGTGTGGTATAATATTTGGTGCTCTCATCTTCATGTGACCACCTTGAAACTTCAAATCAATTTTTAAACTGGACCTGGGATAAGAATCATATAGGATAAGATCACTTGCTTTCTTTGTATCTTAGCTGACTGTCCTGAAGGCAGATGATTATAGAATGTTTTTGCACTTTCTGTTCTTAAGTTTAGGTCTCATTTTTCTTGTTTGCTTCTTTTTCACATAAACCTAATAAAAGATGATTATTTTTAAGAGCAATCTGAGATACTTAAATAATAGTTTCTCAGCAGGTACCAGTGGGATCTAAGTAGCTCTTCACAACTTTGGCTGATGTGGCAAGGATATCACTGGCTGAGAATTAATTCAGTTGCTAGACAAGTAAAAGAAAGGAATTTGGGTTCTTCTAAGACTAGAAATTGAGATGTTAGGAGTCCTGTAGAAACCAGACACTTTCATAAGCCCTATTCTGCAAGCAAGAATGTGTGTTTATCCTATCCTGAACATTGAAGATGATCAGCTGTTTGGCTAGTATTTGTCCTTTTACATCACTGCACAACAATTCTAATAAATGTCCCCTCATCTTTGTCTCACATCTTGTTGCTTGAATCAGTCCTGATGTGCAGGGGGTTCCTGCAAGTTGCCTTGTTAATACACAGGTGTTCCCCTCTACCACCAATAACTTACAAGTGATCTCTGTTTTATTTTCTTTTACATTTAACGCTCATTAATTTTAATTAGACTCAGACTAAGCCCAAACCCTTTAGCACAATTTATAAGAAAAAGGAAAAGAAACATAGCATGCCTGCCAGATGAATTTTCCCAGAGCTCTTACAGCTCTAATTTACAGTACAGACACACCAGGATGTGGTTGGAAGAAGCCTTGTGTTTCCTGCTTGTGCATGCTTTGGATGCATGACCTCAAGATGTCAAAAAGTCAGTGGGTCATGGAGACAAGTCCGGCTTTGTGGGTTTCGTTTTCTGGGTTGTAGATATGAAGCACGTAAACAACTTTTGAAGATATAATCTTTAGTTTTAACAGCCCAAGAGAAGTCACTGGGTTAGCTTTTCTGCTCTGAAAGACACTTAGATGTTTCAGACTAAAACTTCACAGTTGCTTCAGCTTTTCATTATGTAAATCTACCACTAGGGAAAGTGTGGCATGAAATGACATACTAAAATCTAGAAAAAGAGTTAATCAGCATTTTTTTTTCAAAATATGCCAGACTGGTGAACACCCCCTATACCTACTTTTTAGCTTTATTCTTCCTCTTCATTATCTGTCATGCAGAACTGACTTCTGTTCAGCTTCTAAAATGTATTGAGCTCTGCAGTAGTAAGGATCCTTGAATTAGATTTAACCTTGGTGGCCTGTCATCCGGAATAGAAAGAGCAATCTTAATGGGATGCAGGTGCAGCTGAACTGTATTATTGATGTAGTGGAAGAGACCCTCAGGGGCTCCCTAAAGTCCCTTGTGAAAATCCACCATCACATTAAAAGACTGAGATGATTTCCTTGCTTTGTAGTATCCTCTTTTTCTTTTCTTTTTTTTTTTTTTTTTTTTTTTTTTTTTTTTTTTTTTTTTTTNCATCCCCAAGGCTCACCGCAATACTTCTAGGGAGTGAGATCCTTTGTGTTTTTCAATGATTTGAACAACACACCTCATGTAAAGTTTATCTGAAACTATTGGAAATGTCCCTTATAACCAGGACATTTCTGTCCTTCCCTAGACTGCCTTAAAGGCTGTATCAGGTTGAAATATGACCCAAAAAATAACCCACCTGGCAGGATACATATATTACAGGAGCACAGACCTTTGAGAAGATCTGAAGGACAAAATATGTAGCCTCTTCAACTCCCAAGTACAATTCCAAAGGGCCTTTGTTTCTCCTACGTGGAAACCAAATTAAGCCTTTTCCCTATGCTTTCTCTGTTCTCTGTCCCACACTTGTAATTTGGAGATATAAAATAGACAGTGTCTAAAATACAGTTTTTAAAATGGCAATAACATGTTATACTTAATATACTTGTGTCAAGACCTGATACATTTTCTTTCTTAAATGGGGAATTACTACATGGATTTTCCAAGAGCTTGACATCTGCTCAGCCTCACAGTCTGGTTGTTTTTTAAGTGCCTGCATCAGTTGCTATAATCAGGAAGCCCTGAAAATACTATGAGTACTTGATCATGTTAGTTATTAGATTTGTTTTAACCATATCTGACATGCACTTTGGGTAGGTAAATATTTAGTGTGTTTAAGGTTTTTGCACCAGGAAGTAAAGATAATTAACTGCAGTCATGCTCTGTAGCATTTAGCCCTGGGACAATCCCCCAGGCCCTGTGTGGTATCCTTAGGCTGTAAGACAACATTATTATTTTCTGTGCATTTTATTCAGTTCAAAGCATCTGAAACAGTGTGAGGACTGTGTTGGAAGATATTAGCATTAGGCTTTTATGCCATTAAGCAGAGAGGATGCTCTGCATACCCTGGACATGACCAAAACTGCAAAGTCTCTTGGGGGATCATGCAAGTACAGGACTGTGCAGACTCAGTCTCAGTGCTTATTTGTAGAAGTCCCTGGAGAGATCTTACCCCAGAACTATACCTGAGGTTTGGTATAGAAGAGATGCATTTGTTTCACTCTAAAGCAGAGACAGAGACTCTTTATCTCTTTCTGCCTTTCTCTCTCCCTCTCTTTCTCTGTAGCCCTGATACTAACTGGACATTTTTACACTCGTCAAAGCTATGTACTGTTTCAGCTCTTGAATGCTAATCAAAAAGCTACAAAAGAAAGCCTTAGGGGCAAATTCTCTTCTCCTCCCAGACCTCAGGGATACTGGAAAGCTGCATTGGACTTGCTTTTCTGTGAACAACGCTATCATTGACTTGAATGCAAAGGATAAACTCTAGCCAATGTTTCAGAGAAGTAATTTTCTTCGTAGGCAGACTATTCAATAATTAATTGCTGCTAGCAGACTAAGATGCGTCTTAGACTCCTTTTAGATAACACTATGAGTATCATTACTTGCATGCACTGAAGGAAAAAGCCTAGAATCAGTGATTAACACCACTTGATCCAGCCTTATCCTTTGTCTCTTACATTGTCAATTGTTTAAAAAACAATAAAATTGCAGCTGCTTAAACAACCCTAGCAATTCTTTTTTTTTTCCTCAAATTGATCAGCTTCATTTGATTTAGAACAAACAGCCAGAGAAAGTTAGCCATTTATTTATTTTTCTTTCTAAGTGGCTCCTGACAGGAAAAAATTTTATTTGTTGCTGGTATGCTCATACATAGATTTCACCAGCTGTGCTCCAGTGTTTTGTTTCCCTGTGCAGGCAGTAATTTTATTACTACACACTGATGTCAGCCATAAGGAACACACAAATGGATGATGTCAGTCAACATCAGGTAATGGGAGTTTTCAGTTAGCTCTGTTCCTTTCAAAGTAAATGAATTCCCCTCATGACCACTGCCTGGGTCCTCTCACTGTTGAGGTCTCCATGATTTTAGCCACTGACATCAGCAACAGAATAAGGTGCAATACAAATTGTCTAGTTTAAAATACCTGTGGCCATATTATCTTGCAGCACTGACAGAACATTAATAACTGTCACCTTTCTTTAGTGCCTCTCACATCAATGCTACAATAAAGTGTTTAAGCCATTCGGTTGGTTTACACATTGCAAGTGTTACATATGTTTTCACAGAGACACGTATAATTCATTAAAGAGCCTGGCAGAGTCCTCATAGATGCAATGCCTTTTTTATTTTTAACCTTTTCTTTTCTGTGGTTTAGGTCTGTTTCAAATTGAAGTGCTCTGTGATCTGGTAGCCACCCTGACTGCCAAAATCAGAGCCTGGGATTTCATCCAAAACTCACTGTGGTCAAGAGAAACTTGTCACTAATTCAGTGTGATTTGGACCAGGCAGTCTTGAATACCTTCTCTCATACTTGAGTTCTGCATCCCTGTAATGCTTTTGGCTTCTTTGGAAGGCATCTTGATCTGCAAGAGGGAGAAGAGAAAAATATTTCTTTTTGTATTTATTTTTTTAAACATTTTATTTACATTGTTTCAAATGCTTTTGATTTATAGATCAGCACACACCCAAAGAGACTCCCGGAAAGTGACAAGGATTCAGAGGCTTGTTTGCACAGCTTTAGACCAAAGTCTGCTTGACTGTGAAAAATAACATTTTTGCAGGCTGTTACTTCTTAAAGAGCTGCTGGTGCCTTCTTAAAATCTCTGAGGAATAGGTTTTTTAGGAGTAAATCTGCTTAAACAATACACAATTTTATTTTTCTGGTCTTTATCTACTAAAGGTCTCAAATGAAGAAATCAGAAAAGATATGAAAAACTGCAATGAGAAAAACACAAAGAAAAAAACATGAAACAGAGCCAAAACTCTTACAGATAATATTACTTCAGTGAACTGTTGTTAGGCAGAGATCAAACCTCTGAGACTTTTTCAGCTGGAGTAGAAAGCTATTCATATTACTTTTTTATGCAAAGAAGCAATACTTTTCTGCTAATGTCAGTACTGTCTATATAGAAAACAACAAATGGCACACAGACCAGCAGAAGATTTGAGAAAGAGGCTCTGTATCTTCTAACCATTCTTTCCTTAGGGAGCTAAGAATTTGTGCAACCCTGATTCAAACTAAGATATAAAAGTGACATAAAGTGGGGAACTAATTCTACAAGCCAATGAAGAAGCATGAGGAGCTGTTTCTTAATGTAAAATGATGCTGTCAATACTTTAATTGCTGCCTGTACACTTCTGTGAGTGGCATGGTAAAGACAGGTGTAGACTTCATTTCTGTCAGCTGCCATCTGATCACTTGGGACAGTATGCATATAGAACAGAGGTTAATATTCTCGAAACTGTATTACTTCAAACTTCACTGCAGTCTGACACGCAGACTCTGCTCCTCAGGGTTTTTACCACAGTTATCCTTATGCTAAAAACCTCTCAGTATAGAAATATCTCTATATTCTTAGCAGCGGAATTTTTTCTTCCATTTCAAACGCTCTCTATTGAATTTAAAACACAACCCTGTCTAAACTTTTCCTGATTTCCTCCCTCATACTTTATAATTTAATTACAAATTGCATTGACCCAACAAATACAGCTCCGAGAATCAGGTCAATTAGCCAGTTTCATGTTCCTCCACACAGCTCAAGATGCTGTCAGAGTACTGAGAGTTTCACGGATTCTCTTCCAATAGTTTATATTGTCACAGTTTTGCAATCGTGAGTGCATGTAGAAAAGTTATGCAGAGAAACAGCTTCTTACTATGTATTGAAGAAACTGAAAGCAAGAAAGCTAATATATCTAAGTAATTTTCCATTTACCATCACTTAATATTACATCAACCTTTAGCATTGCATTTTAAAAGAGTTAATGAACTCCAGTGTACTGAGCTTTAAGGACATGGGAGAAGTCAGTATCTTAGCTGGGTCCTGATGTTTCTACTTAGTTTAATTCAACTTTTACAAACAAAACTGTTGTTTAAGTTGATGGATATTTAACTCAAAAACACCCCAATTGAATAAAGACAGAGAACTAAATTCAACATTCATTTGATTAAATGTCTTCTGGCACAAGCACAGCAGGATTTGGCTGTAAGCAACATCTTCAGGACTGGACCAATGTTCCTACACTGCAGAAAAAAAGACCTGAAAAAAAATAAAATGGAGAATTCACAAATTTCCTATATTAACCAAACAATTTATTTTTATTGATGTTATTTTCTTATGGGAAAGTTTGCAGTTGCTGTTCTGCATGGGAGGGGACACTGTACAAAGTCACATCTATCCAGTTCATAATACATGAATGTTCCCATTTTTTCCCTTAATCTTTTGGAAAATAAAACTACTAGAGACCACCATTTTATAAAAGCTTTCTATCTTTTTTATCAGTTTCCAGAATCCCTTCTCAGAACACAGCCTTTTCTGACTCTGTCAATCATGCGCATCTGCCCCATTTCAACATTAATATCAACATGCCGCTGTAGGATAAATCTTTAATTTGATCACTGCCTTCAGGTTCAGCTTAGCCTTCAAATCATGTCAATACTTCCTATTCAAAGACTTTATTTCCCAGAAAAAAAGCTGAAGCTAACAGTTGTGATACCTCTCTGTCCTTTTCATCCAGATGTGAATAAAACCAACAAAAATACTTCAGATCCTGAGAAAAATAAAATTTCAGCCATAGGCTTGTTTATCTTAAAATATATTTGTCATTTTCACTTCCTTAACTTGAATATGTTTTGTCTGCTTGACAGGAAACAGTTAACTGAAGCATGGAGTCCTCTTCCAGTGTTTTTCAGATGAGCAACGCTCAGCCCAAAGTCCATATGGTATTCACCCATAAACACAGACACACAACAGGAAAAATGCATTTTAAGTCTGTGCGCTGTGTGTCTTGGAAGAAGTTTGTCAAACAATTATGAAAAGAATTCAGCTTCCTCATAGCACTCTGGGAATGTACCCAGTCACTGGATCAGTTCTCATCTGGCTTCAAAAAAACCACTTGAATCTGTCCCCCTTTCACAGAATAGTGTTTATGATGTAATTTTACTTCTCATTAGGGATCTCTTTCTTTGCCAACGTTACTTTTAAATAGGATTATTAATATTTAAAGTCACTTAATTATCACATGTTAACCTACTTCCAGAACTGGTTACAGCTACCCTTTGATGTTTAAAGGAATCAAACTCACCACTGCAGATTTCTCATGAAGTTATAATGTTTGGAACGTGAAAATGAAAGTTTTCTTCTCTCTTACTCTCTCTCTTTTAGTAAAAAAACCCTTAAATTAGTCAGCATTGTCAGCTTCATGTGCAAGCACTTATTTGTTGAAGAACTTCATTTCCTTTCATCTGAGCTGCTTTTTTTTCCAGCAAGGTGTCAGTTATGTTAAACGCATGAATCTGTCATGCTGGGAATTTCCACATGAAGGAAACAATATTGTGCAGAGGCTGCTTGACATTTGCCAAGCTAAACTTCCAGTTGTTTGTAATAGTAATGTTACATAATACTTCTCACTATTAACATTTTAAAAAATCACTACACAAACAGGTGTATTTCTCCTCTTGGTTTCACATGTAGCTCCCAAAAGCATTTGTGTATAGGTGAGAAAGTGTCAAATAGAAATGCTCTTTAGGGGAAAGAAGGTTTTATAAAATGCCAGTGGATGAATCAACAGAATAATCCCAGCTCTCCAGCTCTCTAGGCAAGACTGAATTGAGTGGCTACAGATGTCAGCCTCATAATTGTCCAGTGCTGCACTTTGATGGAGGATGAAAATAAAATAATTGTGCAGTAGCCTCCCTCAGTATCACTGCATTATAAAATCTGTGTGCAATGGGGTGGTCAGATTGGACTAAAAGGTGTTCCCATTGCTTGCAATTTATGTATCTGAAAAAAGTGGTGTAACTTAACAGGCAGGGCTAGCTACATTTTTCTGAAGTTGTTTCTCTTCATCCATTCACACATCTGCAAAAGACAGACAGTTGCAACACAACTCTAGCTAGCATGAGGTGGTTTAGTTGCTGTTAATGGGAACATCAGAAGAAAAACATTCCCAAACACATTCTTTGCAATACCAAAAGAGGGCAAGATTGAAGAGTTGTCCAAGACAATCTACCTAAACCTCCTCAACTAAACTACTCTTCACTGTTAAAGTGGTTTTGTGCACTAAATACAGACTACTGAGAAATTTTTGAATGATGAAAAAATCTGGATTTGCTTTCTCCATTTGTTTGTATGGTCTTTTATTTACTACGGACTAGTAAATCCACTAAATCACTAAATCACTAAAGTGGTTTGGAAACAATCAGCAATCTAAAACTGTGATTCCCAGATCAGGCACCCTGAGAACTGTGACACATTAGTCACACAGTCAGAAATTATGGGGAGTCTCAATGTCCTTCAAACACAGGAACTTTCATATCACTGTTAATGAAATGCTTAAGTACTATTCTGAAATTGAGTACCTGATCTGAATATCCATCTTGTATGTTTACACATAAAGCTCTTTCTAGATCTACCATTAAGTGTGAACATGATCTCTACTCTAGAAAATGAAACACAGCAATGGCACAGGCTTGACCACTACCTAAAACTCTGTTTTACTCTTGAACTGTGAGAGTAGATATAACATACAAATGAGCTAGGGCTCTTTTAGTTAGTTCTCAAGTACAATGCAGGAGTCAGCAGATGTCAGGCACTAGCATAGTGTGCCAGAAGTCCAGCTGTCCTGCAACCCCATCCCAACAGATATTACTTCTCCTAGTTCTCCCCAATACTGCCACATACCCTACATATCATCCCACAAATGACAGGGACTGGATACACAGCAGCTTCTTGCACCAGGTCTAGGTACCCCAAGGGCAGAAGAATGGGCATCTAGATGGTTAGTCCAGACAACGCAAGAGCGGATTTTTGTAAAAGAGATTAATCTTCAAGGATTAAGGTACTCAAGGTGCATTAAAAGTTTTTTCTACAGAACATAGCCATTTAAGTTGGGTTATTCAGGACATCTCAATTGTTCTCTTTTATTTAGGTACTTGCATTTTATTTAACTGGCAATTTATTTGCCTGTATGTTAATCTGTATTCAGACTGGAGACCTCTTTCACCAATTGAATGATCATAGGTCTGAGAAATAAAGTAGATGGTGAGTGGATAGAAGAGAGATGATAACAACATGCTTTTATTGTAATGGCAGTGTTAAGCACTGAATACTTCCTACAAAGCTTATCTACTAAATATATCTTATTGTTTCAATATACTCATTATGAATTCTTCTAAATAAAAACCTTTCTCACACATTAAGTGGTCATCATCCTGAGTTACTGCATGTTTTCCTTCCTCCATGTAAAAGCAATAGAGAAGAGGTTTGGAAAGTAATAATAGCCTTATATCTGGTTTATAATTTGACTGACACCAGTCAAAAAACTGAGAGCTTGAAGGAAAATAGGATTATGTCAAATAAAATATTCCCTAAAACCAGTAATAGAACCTGATTACAGTCTCTTATTCTACTTTTTGTCATCCTGTTTGTCAGTTCTTAATTAAATTTGAAAAAAATGCTGCACTTTGTGTCTTCTAACATCTAGAATAAAATGTTTATGTCATATCTGCAATTCTGTTAACACAAATGTAAAAGAATAGTATATTTTTTGCTTCTTCAACATTTGCTGAGGCTCAGTTGCATCTGTGTTGATTGCAAAGCAGAAATTGTTTCTTACCTTGCTTCAGTAAAAAAAGATTTTGTTAGAAAATACCTACTTTCTGTACTTTTGAATGGTATAGTAAATCCAGTATGAAAGCACGTAGCATTTTTTTAAGGCATCTGCAAAACCAGCATTAAGTACCAACTGCATGGCTGCATAGCACAAAGCATTAGACTAGTAGAAACTCACTCTGCCACTTCAAATTGATTCAGACAACCCTGAATAGGTAATTTTGTCCTAGCAGACCTGATTTTGCTTCAGGTATTATCTGTCTGGGCTGCTCTAGCTCTGTGCTGGGTCAGAAAAGTTCTGCTCTCCTGCAGCCAGTCTAGACTAATAAAGTCACCATATATCACATTCTCTGGATAACTTTACAGAGCTGGGATCACACATCCATGCCTGATCTGGATTATATCTGCACAATCTGGTGAACTGTATTGAAGAACATGGATCATTCAACAAGTTAATTTTATTGAAAGACTTTATAGCCTGCTCACCAGGGCCGCTCAGACAGCAGGTACAACAGTGTCAAGGAGATGTAAGGAGTGGAGAGAAAAAGATGAGTGACAAGATATTTTCTCATTTCTCTGTACCTGAAGTGCTCTAAAATCGATCTGCTTCTTTGCATTTTGTGGAACGTGATGAATTTGATGTACTTGCTAGAGGCAAGGCTCTGACTAATGAGTTACAGTCATGGTTTGGGATAGCAATGAAGCCTTCCTATACCCACTTGTCAGCCTCTCCCTTCCCCACATGTGTCTTCCTCCCCACAGTTCATTAGTAGAGGTATATTATGAGATCACTTGAGCTAGATCTGCAATCAGATGGAGGCACATGAATATAACTGATGAACAGATATTCAGTTTTATAGCCGTCTTATTTTAATCTGCTAGGGTTCGTAGATCAGGTTTCTTAGCAACTCAAATCGATGGTTATTTCAGGTAGGGATTTCCAGCACATGTTCTCCTGAAAGTATCAAATTGAAGCTGAAAAGGCCCTTCTTTAAAGATGATAACTTTTTACAAACTTTTATATATTTTTTTTTCTCAATGAGTTCTACAGTGTTTGAATGCCTACATATTCATTACAACCAGTTCCTCACATTCACTATTCCTTTACAGAAATAATATAGAATAAGGCTCATGACGAAGAATAAAGGACTGCATATGGGCAATCAGTGAGGTCAGTACCTGAGGAATATAAGGCATACCTTAAGTTCAGCATTTGGAAGATATCTGTGACTTCTGAATCTGATGTCTTGTCTTTGGTGTTGACATGGGAATGGGAAGAAAGGCTACTTCTATGTAGCTGATGCAACTTTTGGTACCTCCTTATTATTCCCTTCTAACCCTTAATCCTTCTCTTGGCTTTGAGGCCCCTGGGATAGTCTTATGATTCTTTCTCCCTTCAGTGAGCTGTGATCTACATTTTTTAATCAAAGCAACAACTTAAGACCTTTGAAAACAATAAGAATAATAAAGTTACAGTGAAGACCATATCTATGTATAATGGAGGAAATGTAGGTTGGAGTCATGGAGAAGACATGACAAATAACTTGGTAATCCAGGAGCATGTCAAGGCAGAGAAGTAGCACTGGCTCATGTAATAGAAGTCGACCTTGTCAAGCAGTGGTAATAAGGGTGTAGGGCTTAATCTGAAACACACATAAATATGCAGGACTCCTGCAGTTGCTTGTGGCATAATGTTCATAGCAGACAGGACAGCAAAGAGCAACTTTTTATAAACAATGACTTAATGGGATGAGAATGGAGCTGAAGTGGAAGGAGTGTCAGTACAAGTTATATGCTGAGGAGATGGGAATTTCAACAGTATGAATACTGTGTGAAATTCTCCCTTTCTCAAAAATATTAGGTTACTGTACTGTAGCAGTAGTTTTAGGACAGAGAATGTCTCCATTTCTTGCCAACCCTGTAAGCCACCACACAGTTCAAACACTTTGAAGAACAATTGGAAACTGTGCTTCATTAGTTTACAACATATAGAACAGGATGTGATGATTTCATCCTTTAGAAACACTCTAAAGCAACAATAAAATTAAAAACAAACCCAAAATTAACAAGGCATTAAAAGATATTTTTTCCTTCTCTTCCTACAGTAAGTTCTCTATGCTCACCACACATATCTCTACTCTGCCTGCAGACTATACTGAACAGATGGTCCTTATGCCAGCACAAAAGTTAAACTGGCAGCTTAATCCCTAGAAAGAATCTGAGACACCACAGCTCAGTGCTGACTGATGCTGTTCTTAGAAAGGAGAAACCACAGTGGCAGAAACACGTACAAAAATATCCACAACCAAAATAAAGAGGCAACGTCCAGTGGAGAGCAATGCCTTTCAACTAAGGTTTAACTTTTCCTCATCCTTCTTTAGTCCCTTTGATATCTGTAAATGTTGTCATATCTTGCTGTCCTTCCATTTTCTTAGCATTAAACTTGCAGATCACACTCATTTTCACCTTTCTGCTGACAGTCCTGTTGGCAAAAAAGCACATCACAGCTTTAAAACGAGGCTTGCTGAAGACATATGCTCTTCGTTGCTTGCAAAATACACAATATTCATGAAAATGTTGGGCAGATAGACAGTCAGATGACCTAATTTACAACCAGAGTTCTAGCAGTTTCCTACAAATAACCTGTTCTCTCTAGGTAACACTGCCTGAGTACTTGCAAATACTTTGCTGGCTTTACCAGGAGCAGGTAGCTAATTCTGTCTTTGTTCTTCAGTGAATGCTGTATTGAACCCACAGGCATTTTCAAATCTTAACATGAATTTGTTACTTTTTGCCAGCTTATTTTCACAGAGAGGAACCAAGATGATTTGCTTCCGCTGACAGTTTAAAATTGAGGTGTATTAGGATGAGACAAAGCAATAAGAAAATCCTGAGAAAGTTAAAGGCTGAAAAGCTAAAGCATTAGTTGAGGTATTTTTAGAATTTAAGCTCCCCAGGACAGTGATCGTCTGCTATTGAGTATTGTACAAAGCTGAGCATGTTGTTAGCTCTAAACAAATACAACACCCCTAACATTGACTCTCCTCACAGTAAACAAAAGGGGAAAATACTAATACAAATAAATAGGAAGACAGAAATTTTCTACTCAGAAAGAACATCTGCAAATCAAATTACGCAAAAGGATTCCCTTTCCAAAATCTAGAATAAACAGGCAGCTTGATCGTGTATTTCCACAACAATCAGTTTGTCATATGTACCACCTACTTACTGCAGAACTAAGCAAGCTTCCAGAAAACAACTGCCAAAGTGTACAAATTCGTATTTATAACTCCAACAACAAAGATTTCCTAAGTTTTCTGACTCAAATAAGGCTACACTAAATTATATTGACTAGAAAATACTGTAATTGAAACAAAATATTATCAGCTGAATTTTTTTTTGAAAATGCAAAGAATTCCTAATCAAAAGCATGATTTTTCATTCCCTTGCAGCCTAGGACATCACAATTTTGAAAACTGAGTGGCATGGAAGATAGTACAATTATACACCATCATTCTCTACTCATTTACGTTAAAATTCCCTCTTTCAATTGTCATACACAAGTATAAATAACTTCACAAGATGTAATCATGCTCCTGGTGTTTTCTAAGATAATAATAGCCCATACAATAGCAGTTTAAAACCCCAGGCATTGCAAAACCCAAATGGGATAACAGAATGTATTGTTCAAACTAAGAAAACAAAGGAAGCCAATCAAGGTCCTTATTTGACTATAGCTGTCTTCAGACACAAGCCTTGGGAGGTATTTCTTAACAAATCATTAATGAGTAAACACCTGAACAAAATTACTACCAAATCATAATTTGTTTGCTTAACCAGTGCAACAGTGACTGATAAAAAGATGCTATTACCATAGATTTTAAGCAGAAAAGCCAGCTCTTAGAAAAGCAGCAAATGTACTTCTCTCTTTTAACATTGCAGACCAAAGTAAAAATAGGACTACATAAGTATTAGTCAAAGAAAAAACAGTCAGGTCTACAACATGATAAATAATGAAAGGATCTGAGGTCTAATGGAATCTGAAATAAATATTTATACTTTCAGTCATTTTTTTTCAAGACTTTAAAAAAANAAACCCAAATGGGATAACAGAATGTATTGTTCAAACTAAGAAAACAAAGGAAGCCAATCAAGGTCCTTATTTAACTATAGCTGTCTTCAGACACAAGCCTTGGGAGGTATTTCTTAACAAATCATTAATGAGTAAACACCTGAACAAAATTACTACCAAATCATAATTTGTTTGCTTAACCAGTGCAACAGTGACTGATAAAAAGAAGCTGTTACCATAGATTTTATGCAGAAAAGCCAGCTCTTAGCAAAGCAGCAAAGGTACTTCTCTCTTTTAATACTGCAGACCAAAGTAAAAATAGGGCTACATAAGTATTAGTCAAAGAAAAAGCAGTCAGGTCTACAACATGATAAATAATGAAAGGATCTGAGGTCTAATGGAATCTGAAATAAATATTTATACTTTCAGTCATTTTTTTTCAAGACTTTAAAAAAAAATAATGGAACTAAAAAATATAAGAAAGGATATATCAAGAGCTATGTGATACAGGATTCACAGGACAAATATAAGGCCCATGAGACAACAGAAGTCTTTCCTGAAGTAGCTGGGAAGATGCTAGAAGTAACTCTGCAGGCTTATTGATTTTACTCTGATCATCACGCATTTTCTTCTTCTGGAGAATAAAAAGGATCCACCACTCTGGAAAATTTTTTTCAGTGTTTCACCACATTCTTTGGAAAAGAATTCTTTCTTATACCTAGTCTGAATGCACTGTCTTTTAGTTTAAAACCATTACCCCTTGTCCTATTGAAACAGGCTCTGCTAAAGTTTGTCACCATCTTTCTTCTAATCCTCCATGACATTTGAAAACTCTTGGCAATCAGGAGAAGTCCCTGGTGAATGGAAGAAGGGTAACATTGTTCCCATTTTTAAGAAGAGTAGAAAAGACAATCCTGAGAACTACTGACCTGTCAGCCTCATCTCTGTGCCTGGGAAGATCAGGGAACAGATCCTCCTAGAAGCTGTGCTACAGCACATG